>CM053792.1:641509564-641942064 GCA_028749045.1 Cupressus sempervirens
GAAAAGATAAATCACACCTAATTTAAATTAAAGTTACTTTAGATTATCTTCCTCAGATTTATTTCATTGATTCTCATCTCTTCATGAAGAAAGTTCTATATCTCAATATTTTCTTGTATTCGTTGAATGTGATTACTAGAAGGGAGGGGAGTGATGCCTATACACATGTTTTATTTTAGTTGTTTGGGAAAAAGAATGAAGAGGAAACAAGCGAGGAATAATTTTTTCCTATATATAAACACCTAGGCACATATCAACTTACAACTATGGGGGAGCCATATTTTATGTATAGTGGAGGAAAAACAATCTAGGAGGAGTTGATTAAGAGAGAAACTCTTATTATACCTCTATAACTTCTCTTGAACCTTTTTAACCATTTTTTCAATTGGATTATAAAAGAGTTTTGAATTAATTTATTAATTTCATTTAGTTAGTATTATTTATATGGGTGTAATGTTGATATTATTGAATTTATGGTCAAATCATTTGTCTATTAATGGCTTACACTTAGTTGGTTACAATGCTATTGAGCTTATCATACTACTAGTAGTGTGAACCAATTGTTTTAGTTGCTACCGAACTAACCAGTTAGATTATAGTTCATGGCAAGCTCCATAGTGTCTAGTGTCTACTAAACATCTGAGATAGAATGTAGTGTTTACAGAGCTTTACAATGTCTATTGAGCTTTTGAGGTAAAATGCAATGTTACCTGAGCATAGCAGAGTCTACCAAGATTTTCAATATAAGCAATGAAGGATGTAGTGTTAATTGATCTCTCCAATATCGACCAAGCATGCAATTTTAATGAAGTAAATGAAGACAAGGTTGACTGAACCATGTAGTGTCAACCGAGTAATTCAATATCTATCAAGTTTTTTAGTACTCACTGAGTCATCTAGTGCTGATCGAGTTCCTACTACTCCAAGTGATCAGTATGGATGAAGCTTCAATGTCAACTGAGTGCCAAAGTCTACCAAGTGTTGACAATGTTTTCCAAGTGTTAGAACTTCACTAGAGTTGTCTTTAGGACCTGAGTTGTTGCAGTGGGCCAAATTACTGACGATTATTTAATTGGGTATTATAGCTAACTCTAGAAGGTAATTAAGTGGATTGGCATATATGTAATGTATTACATCATATCCAAATAATAATGTGAATAAGTACAGGAATCATAGGACAAATTACAAAAAGGCTACAAGTAGTATAAGGAAAGGTAGAGACATATCTATCACAACAAGGTAATCATTGTTGTTCAAAGGAATCTCATTTAGCAAATAGAGTAGTTTCTAAGAGATCAACCACTGACTCATCCTGATAGGTGCATCAATCAAATCCTCTAACAAGGTGGACTTAACAATCTTATTTCAAATCTCCTAATAGAGTGCACACTTCATTGTATGTTGTAAATCCTTTCACAAGGTGGACCTAACAATCCTTATTGCTCCTAACAGGGTAGATCACTAGAAGTGATCAATTGTAAGCTTTAATAGGCTAAATTTATACTACAGTAATAAATCTTGTGGTATCATCCCCACTCCAGTTTTACCTTCTATTTGGAAGGCTTTTGGGTTACAAAATATTATGTCAAGTATTATGAATGTTTTATTGCTTTTATTCTTTCATGCATGCAATTAGATCAGATTATATGGTGGTGGTTTAATTGGTGAATAAAAGTATAAGTTTTATTGTTTCTTGATTCACCCCCCCCCCCCCCCCCTCTCAGTCACCTACTCTATACTACATTTCCAAAAATTGGAATTAGAGCTACTAGTTCTCACATCAGAAGTTTAGCATCTTGAGAGAAGATCAGAGGCAATGGAAGTGTATAGATTGGATAAAGCTATTGATAATGAAAAGTTGGATTTGTAATTGGCCACAAATCAATTCAAGAAAGTGAAGGAGCATCTCTCTCAATCATTGAAAAGAAGAAAATATATTGCAACACAAGTTAATGACTATATCTGCATTGAAAAAGAATTGAAGATATTTGGCAAGACAAAAGTTCAGATGAAGCTAATGCAACAATCAAAGACCAACTTGAGAAGAATCTCACTCTTTGTGAAGAATTCATAAAATTGAAAAGAGAACAAGAAATCCAATCAATTAGAATGTGTGAAAATATGGAACAAATGGACAAAGCCAAAGAAGAGAAGAGATTGCTTGCTGAGGACATAGTAGAAAAGGATAATGAAATTCATCTACTATCTCTTCAACAAGTAGATTTTATTGATAAACTCAATGATGAAAATCAAGAGCTGATCAACTTGAGAAAAAAGAATGGAAGATTGCAGAATGATCTCAACATATAGAAGAAAACCAATGAGAGGATGATGAAATCTCATGAAAGAATGAATCAATTGAATGAGAAAAATCAATTTAGACCCAAAGGTAAAGCTGGATTAGGATACATAGAAGAAGGTGAATCATCTTAGCAAGGAGCTCAAAATAATAAAAGACCTACTTGCAATCATTGTGGAAAGAAATGACATAGATCAAACAAGTGTTGGAGTAATGGGAAATCAAAGTTCACTAGAAAGTGTTACAGTTGCAACAAACTAGGACATAGAGAAGGTGAATGCAAAGAGAAAACCAAGTTTAAAGGAAAGTGTTTCAATTGCAACAAAAAAGGGCACAAATCCTCAGAATGCAAGACCAAGAAATGGAACACAATAGAACAAATTGTGAAAGGTATATTTGGTTGGGACTACAACAAGTGATGCAAATGTCACTACCATGGTGAGTTTGGGCACATTAGAGAAAATTGCCTAAAAAATCATACAAGGAAGAGAGACACTAAAAAGAGATTTTTGGTTTTTACAAAACTTGGACATCTTGCTAGGAACTATATGAACCAATGAAGAGTTGAGGATGAAAATAAAGAAAAGGAGGACAATATCAAAAATCAGATGAGGCAAAGATTAATAAGGAAATCTCTTGAGGATGCAAATCAGAGTCCTAAAATTATTGACACCCAAGTCAATGAGTTGGGTGACTCAACTATTTCAACCTAGTTCTTTATGGATATTACTAGAACTATGATTCAGAGGAAGACATCTCATACTAGTTCTAGTTAGCAAGCAAGAAGATCCATATAAAAATTCAAGATGCACAATGATTACCAAGTTAAAATGATAGCTAAAGACTAAGGTTAGGTCACAAGACCTTACTAAGAAAGGTTGGGTTACAAAGCCTTACTGAGTTGGATGTAGATTCCAAGTTGGCGACTATACCGAGTACCAAGTGTAGACCAAGTGATAATAGTTCCCATCAAATCAAGAGACTTCACCAGGTGATGGACAACTTGTCACCAAGAGAACTATGGCACAACACATTAATGGTGACTTGAAGACATAATTTAAAAAAAAGGAGAAATCAAATAATTTGTTTCACCATGGATTTCTAGAGCATTGAACATTCTAGATCTCTTGAGTGATTCAAAAAAATTGTTTTTGAAGTGTACTCTCATGTTTGAAGAATCACCAAGCAAGAATGGCATCTTCTAGTAGCAAGTCAAAGAAGGGTTTGGAAATGTTGATCAAAGGTGTTGATTGTAAAGTCCCAATATTCAAATTGAGTTTGGCAATCACATAAAAGCTTGACCCAATTAGAGTGCAATTATAGATTCCTCCCAAGGTACTTTTAATTCATGATATTCGATCATATTATCACTATTCAATCCAAGAGCTAGGAACCCTAGAAATGAACTAGGTGTTCAATGTGCTATGTGTGGATAGGAACTTGAAACCCAAGCACAAGCATTTGGAGACAAAAGGTTTAACACATATCCTGCATATGCTAAGGGATTTATGGAAAATGGATTCGGTTTATCTTTAGCGAAGTCCATGATATGCATTTTTAGTAGGATAATCCAATTGAGATCACCAAGAAGATGATACAAAAAATCACAAGGTTGCCAATGCTCAATAAGGCAAAGGCCACAAAAACCTTAGGTTAGGTTGAATTTTTCAAGAGAACTCTTAATAATTGGGATGAAAAAGGGATGAAATTGAATGGAGTTACAAACATGGAGATAAAGTTTGATATCCATGTGATTGGACAAAAGATATACAACTTGAGCCATCTGAACAACATTTCATGTGAAGCTATTGACCTAGCATTAAAGGTGGTGAAAAATAACCTATCCTTTGACCTTGTTGAGTTTCTATTGAACCAATTCAGCAAAAATATGGAGAGCATCTGAGTTTCAAAGAACAATCCATGTAAGCTCAAATCTCTATAGACTTGTCTATTCTTTTATGTGTAAATTTTTTTCCCTTCCAAAGGTACTGTAGCATGGAAGAAGGATACACCAATTTTATTTTAGAATAATGAATTCATAATAGAAATGGGTGACAATTTTGATAGTATTACGGATGCCTACTTTGAGTCATTTAAGGAGAAAATATAAATTAGATACATAATCCCTAAGAGACTTGTTGAAGACTATGAGCAAGATATTTCTTTTCTTGTTGATTGTGACCAAGTTCATATCTAGGCAGTAAGGCCAAGAGTGGCATGGGTTAAGCCTCTAGGATATGAGGTTAACATTGATGACACAAGGGTTATTATTGAAGCCCTTATTAATGAGCCAGTAGAACCCTAGGCACCACATTTTGGCAACTATGAGGAAGTTGAGGCTAGAATTTCATTAGAAATCAAACATCCTCAAGCCATGAAAAGAGGAAGAAAGAAAGTTGAGAAAATACTTAAGGTCATTAAATAATTCCCCTCTTTTGTTGACTTGAGGTAAAGTAGATGACCTTGAAGAAGAGGAAGGTGATGAAGTAAATGTAGAGGAAGAGGAACCTGAAGAGGAGGACCCTCCCAAGAAGAAAGGGAAGGTTATCATCAATAAGCCTATAAAATCCTCCCCTACTATATTTACTAGGAGGACTGCCAAATCAAGGAAGAAATTGAAGTTATGGGATGATGAAGATGAAGATGAAGTAGAGCAGATTATATTTCAAAGACTGCAAAGACTTCAAGAAGGAGGAGGTATGAAATATTTCAAATCTCTAAAATATGACACTAGGAGTGTAGAGGAGAAGAAACAAGTAAAGGATGCCCTAATAGCTAAAATAGGAAAATGGAAGTAGTCTCTTGATGAATTGATCAAGCAAGTTCCTGATGTCATTTTGAAGAAAGTTGCACATGTATGGGAGAATGCACTAAATTTTGCCAAGGGCATTAGAGAATAGACTTTGAGGAAACTTGTGCCTAATCTAACTGACAAGGAAGTGAAGGAATAATTGAAGAAGAATGAGCAAAAGATGACCCCAAAATTCAATGCATTCATGATCTTATTAAAGGACATTGGATTTTTTGTGAAATCTAATACTATTGCATGGAATAATATCTATGGGTTGCACAAGCCTAGTGAACAAGTTGTGAAAATTGATGATAAGGATGAAGAAGAAGAAGATGTAGAAAAAGATGATGAGGAAGTAGAAAATATTGAACGAGATGAGTTGAAGAAGAAGAAGTTCAAGAATCTATAAGTAGATCTTCCTAAAATACAAAGTATTGAAGACTCAAATATAGAAATGATAGCAGTAGAGATCCTCTCTTCCTAACTCTCTGAGCAAAGCCTTAGTGCCATGCAACTTAGAGAAGGTTGCTACCAAGTTAGTTGAGGTAAAAATTGCTTCACCAATAACACAACTAAATATAGGAGAAATATTACCAAGTGAAATGATGAGTGAAGTGTCCATCCACTACTACATTTGGGCTTGAATTGTAAGGGAAGGCCATCCCAATTGCGATGGCCAACCATCACCCAAGTGACACCAAAAAAAATTGGCTCTCATCAGATGGGTGTCAAAATTTTTCCATCACAACTTATGATGACAAGGGAGTCCATCACAATTGGCACAACTAATGTTGTCATGATTTGAAGCCAGATGGACCAAGAGTTTATCTTTGCATCATCACACTTGTGACATCTATCCATCAGAAACACTATTGTACATGCAAAATATATGCAAAAATAATGTTGTGGAATTGATGACTAGTTTTCGAGCCTATCCATCACAATAGGGATGAGTATGTGGTAGCAATGTTATGGCACCGATGATTAGCCATTAGAATTGTGACAACTTGTATTCGTAAACAAATTGGTGGAAAATGTTGAATAGCTATGATGCTCTCATAGCTCATAGTAGATTCACATAGTCACTTGTGATGTAATTATAGGTTAATATTGAGATTCACTTGGTTCCAAACCTATACAAATGACTTCATTTTTCCATCTTGTGGTGCATGTCATTTTTCTATCACATCCAAAATAAGATTTTGCCACTCTAAATTGAGAATGCATGTGCAACTATATTCTATTTGCATTGAAAATAGGTGAAGCTGAAAAAATACAATAATTTTACATTTATTTAATATTTCTATGTAAAATTCTAACAAAAATGCAAAACTATTGGGTTTTTTCAGCTTCACCTGATATCGTATGCATATGAATTGAGATTGTATATTGAACTATGATGTCCTTCTGCATTACCTGAAACCAAGATATTCAAACATACAATTAGTCTTCATGAAATCATTGGTTAATGTTGAGCTTTAATTGGTTTCAAGAATATTTTAATATTCTCTGCTAATCAGGGCCAACCACGTAAAGGTGGAAGCTTATTTCCCCCCCCTAACATCTAAATTCCCTATTAACATCTAAAATCTTTAAGAAATGATCAATCTTTAAATTACAAAAAAGGGTTCAAGACTTGCAAACGTGACATCATTTTCCCATCTTTTGTTACATGTCATTTTTCCATCACATCCAAAATAAAATTCTACTACTTTGAGTAAAGAATGCATTTGCAATTGCATTCAAATGCATGGACAATAGACGAAGCTGAAAAACAAAACATGTCACATTTATTTAATAGGTTTATTAAGTATTTAAAATTTTAGACCATCATGAACAAGGTTTGTGATGGTTTATAACTTAAAATACCTAATTAAAGACCTCTAACAAAAATGCAAACCTTTTGCATTTTTCAGCTCCACTTGTTGTCATATGCATATTGAACTATGGTCTCCTTTTGCATTGCTTGAAACCAAGAGATTCACATAGCTAGTTGTCATGCAATCATAGGTTAATGTTGAGCTTCAATTTGTTTCAATAATAGCTTAATATTCTCTACTAATCAAGGTCAAACACATGAAGGTAGAAGCTTGTCAACCCCCCCCCCCCTAAATTCCCTATTAATATCAAAAATCTTTAAGAAATGATCAACATTTAAAGTACCTAGAATATCCTCATCATCTCCTACTACTCTTAAGGGAAGTCCATCTTCATTTCTCATGAGAAATTCATCTTACAAGTTTAATAATCTACCATTAATGGACATATATAACAAATATGGAAAAATTGATTTCTCACTTCTATTGCATTTGCATTTACTTTGCTATTTCCTACAAGAGTGTTTCAAGGTTTGGAACCATTTAAACATCCTTGGTATGATTTAGAGGTAATATCATTGTAGAAGAGGCTTCTACAAGGGAATGAGCCTTGTGAGTTAACATATAATGTCTTAAAATAGTTAAGTGGTACCTAACTATGTCCAAGGTGTGTACACACTAGAGGCATACCTTGCCTACTAGGATGCGTACATACCTATATCCATGGGATCAAGACCCTTGAACTACTCACTCTAAAAAATATGTAGTTCTGGTTTTTGTTTTTTTTGATGTAGCTAAATTCCTATAACCGCTGGTGAGATTTACTCACCTAATACACCTCTTCACTATCATACACCCGCTTGGGTGAATCAGGTAGATTTTTATAATTACAATATTGTAATACCTCGGTGCAACCTTTATGTTATAGTTTATAATTAATGTAAGATTAACCTATATATTTCATAAATTACTCCTTATATAGTTATATATAAAGGCTTGTGACAATAATCAATGGGTCTAAATAGACCAATCAACTTATTGTTGAAATGTAGAGTTTAGCCTTCTATTTTCAAAATATAGGTACACTAGGTACATCTAGGAATATATGTTGGGATTAAAGATAGAGTAATTAAGAGGGGGGTGAATCAGTTACTAACAAAAATTAATCCACAGATCCCTTAGATGTTTTAAAGATCTAGTTACTGCTGATACTCGGTAAACAAATGTTGTAACTTGATAAATTAAATTATTACTTATCTTCAAGCATTCATGCATGTAACTGAAAACAAAGTGAACACAAGAGACACCAGATTTAATGTGGAAACCCAATATGGGAAAAACCAACAAGTAACTTGTTACCAATTTTTCACTCTTTTGAAGTGAGCCCTATTAGGAGCCAACCCTGTTAAAGGTTACAATACACACTGTTAGGTGTGACCTTGTTAGAGGATTTAATCACCCTGTTAGGAGTGGCCTTGCTAGAGGTATTTAGAACCATTCAACTGAACTGCCACCTTGTTAGATGATTTGCAAAATGGCTATTAAACCAACTCTATTAAGAGATTTAAAATCAATGCTACAATGGTTAGAAAGCAACAATGAATTAACCTAAACAAGATGCAACTGAACATGCTAATTATAGGTCTCTGTTTTGCTTCATTAGATCCTTCTTGATGAAATATAGCTTTGCTACTCCTCAATGGTCTTTGATCATCCTTAAAATTTGCTTCCACAATAATTAGTCCTCATATCTCATTAATTCCACACTTTCATCTTCCACACTTTTAGAATTCACAACTTGACCTCTTACTTATACCATTCAGATTGTCAGGTTAGCTCATTCACATGTTACATTTACCAATAAATTATAAATTAAACAATGAAATCCTTTACTAGACGACTCTGCTCAGTAAATATTGAGTCCAAAAATTTCCTGAGGTAAACATCTTGACTCTGTTAACATTGCAATATCCTTAAAGTTCTTTGGCTGCTGAGTTTACTTAGTAAGAACAAAATTTCTTAGATTACCTTGAAAGCTTGATAAGAACTACTTCTGCCAAATTACCTTTGATGACCAAGTGAGCTCGGTAAGAATCGCTTCTTCCACATTACCTTTGATGATGAAGTGAGCTTGGTAAGAACTGCTTCTTCCACATTACCTTTGATGACCGAGTGAACTTAGTAAGAACTGCTTCTTTGCTCTGCTGACCTTCTAAGCTTGGTAGTCACTATCCTTTGCCTTGCTGATCTTTTGAGCTTGGTAGACTCTATCCTTTGTCTAGTTGACCTTCTAAGCTCGGTAGACACTATCCTTTGTCTAACTGACCTTCTGAGCTTGGTAGACACTTATCTTTGCCTTGCTAACCTTCTGAGCTCGGTAAACTCTATCTAATGACTAATATGCCATTTGTGTGACATCAAAGGCAACACAAAATTTGAACAATTTTATCCAATAATCTCCCTCTTTGGCATTGATGGAAACACAACATGTCATAGCAGGATGCAATTTGAAAACAAGTCTTTTAATGACAAAATACAAAACTCCCTCTTTCATAATAATCTCTCCCTTTTACACAAACTCTTATTATTTTGCAAAATTCATAAAGATATGAAAATATATTCTCCCTCTTTGAAAACACATGCCAAAGACAACTCAAAACAACTAAATAACATTGTACCTAATGTACTGAATCATATGCAATATCTTCATTGGTTTGCTACATCAACTGATAGATTTCCAATTTTGTTCCTATTGATGCATCACTAGAACTATGTTTTAGTGAGCTTCAGATAGGGGAATGATCCCTAACTTACCTCTTAGATACAAGAATGCATCCTTAGGTAAAGGCTTTGTGAATATGTCAACAATTTGTTTCTTTGTATGCACATATTCCAATCTTATTTCCCTTTCTTGCACCAATTCTCTAACAAAGTGATATTTTATGGCAATATGATTAGTTTTTGAATGCATCACTAAATTCTTGGAGATGTTAATTGCACTTGTATTATCACAAAACAAACATAACAAATATTTTTGGCAAAACAATCTTATTATCCAGTCCTTCCTTTATGCACAAACTGTTGTTGTCAATAGTTCTTTGGAAACTAATCAGAATAAGATAGTTATGCAATCTTTCATACCATTCTCTAGGAGCTTTTTTGAGACCATATAATGCTTTATGCAATTTTTAGACCATGTCCTTTTTGTTTGGATCAACAAAACCTTCAGGCTGCTTAATGTAAACCTCTTCATCCAATATGCCATTGAGGAATGCTGACTTGACATCCATCTGATAAGCTTTATATCCTTTGAATGTAGCATATGGAAGTAAGGTTCTGACACCTTCCAATCTTGCAATAGGAGAAAAAGTTTCTCCATAGTCTACACCTTCTTCTTGTGAATACATTTTGCATACCAGTCTAGCTTTGTTCCTTGATACCTTACCATCTTCATTTAGTTTGTTTCTGAATACCCACTTTATTCCAATCACATTGTTGTCTTTGGGTCTAGGTACAAGAGTCCATATTTTGTTTTTCTCTATCTGTTCTATTTCTTCATTCATAGCCTCAATCCAACCCTTATTGTCTAGTGCATCTTTGACATTTCTAAATTCAAAATCAATAAGTAAACAAGTGCCTTTCACCTTACTTCTTGTCATTGTTCCTTCTAATTTATCACCAATGATTTGATCTAGTGCATGATGCTTTCTGACATACTTGGCTAACATGGGCTCCTTGCCTTTTTAATGACTTACATTGTTATCCTTCTATGTCTCAACTTCTAGTTCTGATTCTAGTTGCTCAGGCCCAATAGATGCTAACTTGGTTGCTTCTGTTTGCAACTCGGGTTCATATAGCTTAGTAGATGATGACTCGATTTGAACTTCTTGTGACTCGGTTAATGAAAAGTTAGGAGTTGCGAATTCCTAATTAATAGGTATACTTGGCATTGTATCAAGTTCAATGTAAACAAATCTTCTATAGTCTTTAGGTTCCTTTTTACTTTCTTCTTTTGTTCTTTCTACAAAGTCATCAACTTTCACATGTGCACTTTCTATAACTTTGTGAATAGATAAGTTCAAACATCTATATGCTTTGCTTTTGCAAGAGTATCCCAAAAATATTTCTTCATCACCTTTTACATCAAATTTACCTTTTCTAGATTCTTTCAAAATGTAACATTTCCTTCCAAATACTTTTAGATAACTTACATTGGGTTTGTAGCCATACCACAACTCATAGGGTGTTTTGAATGAGTCCTTTTTCAGCTGTACTTGGTTCAAGGTATGAACTGTAGTGCTGATAGCTTCCTTAAAGTATTTTATAGGAATGTGTTTCTCAATCATTAAGGTTCTTCCATAATCCATTATAGATTTATTCCTTCTTTATGCTATTCCATTTTGTTTAGGAGTTCTAGGTGTTGAAACCTATCTTTTCATTCGCCTTTCAATGCAAAAGTTATTGAACTCATGTGAAATGAATTCACCACCTCTGTCAGACCTTAAGCATTTTAGTCTTTTGCTTGTTTCCTTTTCTACTCTATCCAAATACCATTTGAACTTTTCAAATGCTTCTGATTTCTCTCTTAGGTACATGACACTCATCATTCTTGAATAATCATCAACAAACAAAATGAAGAAATTTTTACCCATATAACTTTCAATGCCAATAGGTCCACACAAATCAGTGTGCACAATTTCTAGAACTTCTTCAGTTTGATATTTCTTTCTCTTAAAACTGGTCTTTCCCATTTTACCAATTTGAAAATTCCTGCATAGACCAACCTCAGGTTTCTTTCTGTTAGGAATACCTCTTACTTTCCTAAATTTACTGATTTTTATCAAGGTGTCAAAATTTACATGACACAACCTCCTATGCCATAACCAACTTTCTTCAATTTGAGCAATGAAACATGAATATTCACCAAGTTCAAGATAAAATAATTTACCTTTTGTTTGAGTGCCTGATCCAATCAACTTTCCTTTGCCATCCAACAATCTTCCTTTTTCACGCATAAATTCTGCTTTGAATCCATTATTGAGTAGGCATGCCACACTCAAAAAATTATTCTTTAGTCCTTCTACCCAATATGCATTATGACATACAAGTTCTTTGGCTAGTGAGATTCTTCCTTTTCCTCTTATACAACAAGCTTCATTGTTACCAAATCCTACACTGCCACCATCATAGTCTTCAAAATATTCAAACTTAGTTTTATCACCAATCATGTGATGAGAACAACCACTATCTATGATCCATGTATCATTTATGCTCATATGAGAAATGAGTGCCATTTCCTCATTATTATCATACTCATCTTTCACAACAATGTAGATGATTTCATTTTCTTCTTCTTCATCGGAATCATTAGAATCTTTCACCATAAAACATGTTTTCTTACCTTTATCCTTGAATGATTTGAAGTCTTTCTTGCCATTGTACTTGTGACCTTTCTTCTCATCTTTGTTCTACTTAATTGGGCACCTAGCAGCAATATGTCCAATTTCTTCACAAGAGAAACAGATTAGAGGAACCTTAATTTTTATTTCGCTTTGCCTCTTGAATATTTTCTTGCTACTAGAGCTTCAATCACTTCAAGATCATTGTCTGAACTGCCTGATTGTGGATCTTTCATCTTTTTCCCTTTTTCTTTGAGTGAAAGCTTGGCTTCAAATGCTGATTCAATGTTTGTGGTAGCTGGAATATAATTGTCATAGTTGTCTAGCTCAAATGTAGTCAATCTTCCAACTATGGCCTCTAAATTTATTTTATGATTTGCCTCAGATCTTCTTTCTGGAATTGCAGAGACTTTGATTGCATAAATGGGAAGTAGATTTCTAAGAACTTTACTTATAATTGTCTCCTCACTGATATCTCCTCCAGATGCTTTGATTGCATTAACACATGCTTTAACTCTTTCAACATACTTTGCAATGTTTTCATCCTCTCTCATCCTCATTTGATCAAATTGCCCTCTCAAACTTTCTACTTTGGCTCTTCTCACATTGTCATCTCCTCCATAGATTTCTTTCAACTCATTCCACATTTCAAAGTTAGTTTTTCAATCTTTGATGTCATCAAATTCTTCATAACTCAGAGCAGATGCTATATCTATCATCATGTTATTGTGAGTCTTCTTTTCAGCAATATTATTGATAGATAATGTACCAGAAGGTTCTTCATATTTTTCATCAAGGTACTTTAGCCCTGTATCACCAATAGAAGTCAGATGAAGCCTCATCAATCCTTGCCATGCTGAGAAGTTGTCCCTCTTAGGTCTTGAAATTTCCCTTTTGTAAGACATCTTGATCTTTAGCTTAGATCCTTGAAATATTTTGTTGTAAGCACCGATAGCTCTGATACCAATTGTGGGATTAAAGATAGAGTAACTAAAAGGTGGGTGAATCAGTTACTAACAAAAATTAATCCATAGATCCCTTAGATGTCTTAAAGATCTAGTTACTGTTTATACTCGATAAACAAATGCTGTAACTTGGTAAATTAAATTATTACTTATCTTCAAGCATTCATGCATGTAACTGAAAACAAAGTGAACACAAGAGACACCAAATTTAATGTGGAAACCTAATATGGGGAAAACCACCAAGTAACTAGTGACCAAATTTTCACTCTTCTGAAGTGAGCCCTATTAGGAGCCAACCCTATTAAAGGTTACAATACACACTATTAGGTGTGACCCTATTAGAGGATTTAATCACCCTGTTAGGAGTGGCCTTGCTAGAGGTCTTTAGAACATTTCAACTGAACTGTCACCTTGTTAGAGGATTTACAAAATGACTGTTAAACCAACTCTGTTAAGAGATTTGAAATCATTGCTACAATTGTTAGAAAGCAATAATGAATTGACCTAAACAAGATGTAATTGAAGTTGCTAATTACAGGTCTCTTTTTTGCTTCATTAGATCCTTCTTGATCAAATATGGGTTTGCTGCTCCTCAATGGTCTCTGATCATCCTTCAAATTTTCTTCCATGATAATCAGTCCTCATATCTCACTAATTCTACACATTCATCTTCCACACTCTTAGAATTTGCAACTTGACCTCTTATACCATTTAGATTGTTAGGTTGCCTCATTCACATGTTACATTTACCAATAAACCATACATCAGTCAGCTACCAATATTACTCTGAACAAATAAACATTATTTCATAAAACATTGAAATCCTTTACTGGCTGACCCTGCTCAGTAAATACTGCTTCCACAAATTTCTTGAGTTAACCATCTTGACTCGGTCAACATTGCAATATCCTTAAAGTCCATTGGCTGCCGAGTTTACTCAATAAGAACTAAATTTCTTTGATTACCTTGAAAGCTCGGTAAGAACTACTTCTTCCAAATTACCTTTGATGACTGAATGAGCTTGGTAAGAACTGCTTCTTCCATATTACCTTTGATGACCAAGTGAGCTCGGTAAGAACTACTTCTTCCACATTACCTTTGATGACCGAATGAACTTGGTAAGTACTACTTCTTTGCTTTGCTGACCTTTTGACCTCGGTAGTCACTATCCTTTGCCTTGCTGATCTTCTGAGATCGATAGACTTTGTCCTTTGTCAAGCTGATCTTTTGAGCTCGATAGACACTATCCTTTGTCTAGCTGACCTTCTGAGCTCGGTAGACACTGTCCTTTGCCTTGCTGAACTTCTGATCTTGGTAAACACTGTTTGATGATTGATATGACATTTGTGTGACATCAAAGACAACACACAATTTGAACAATTATATCCATCAATATCCTCATCACGTCCTACATAAAATGTATACATCCAATATTAAAAAATACCCCCTAAGAAATAATAGTTAAACTAAAATAAATAAATGCAAAATGAGAGATAAAAAGAGGAATCTACTTACTAATAGGTGTTACTATTGCATTTGTGGCCATGCTACCTGTTGAGTGAATTTTATTGTTTTTCTATTGTACCAAGATCTCTTTGTTTATATACATACAAATGGGGAATTAATAATGTTGTTTTTTTTTTTTTAATAATTTGTTGTGGTGTCCACAACACACGCCCCATTCCTCACTAGGAATGGGGACCCCCTACTTTTTTTGACTCCCGGAATCATAGTTTGAGAGTTAGGAGAAGAAGAGTTTTATTAGAAGTAGAATTTTAGAGTCCAAAAATCATGAAAAAATCAAAATTCAAAAAAATTCAAAAAAAAAATTCAAAAATTTGAAAATTAAAAAAAAAAAATCCAAACGTGTCGCTGAGGGCGTGTGCGAGCCACCAAGGGTCATGCACCCTAAGCGCATGCAGCACCCCAAAGGCCAGATGCACACCTCCAAGGGCAGCGTGCGCACGCCGCCAAGGAGGGTGCACATGCCGCTAAGGGAAATGTGCGCACGCATACCCCCAAAGGCCATGCGCATGCCGCCAAGGGGAGCACGCACGCCCCTTAAGGAAGTGTACGTGCCACCAAGGAGTAAGGGCAATGCGTGCATGCCGCAAAGGGCCGCACATCTCAAGCACATGCTCACCACCACAAAGGTTTGTGTGCTTAAACCACGCGCATAATCAAGGCACCTTGTGCATGTTGGCATTGTCGCACTTCTAAGGCACCGTGCATGCTTTTCAAGCCAGCTTTTCAAATTCAATTTTGTCTGAGTAGCCATAAGAGGGGTTTAAAATAGCCATAAGGGGGTTTAAAATATATCACTTAAGTATAAGTTGACATATAAGTATAAGTTGACGTTGGCGTTGTTGCACTTTCAAGGCACCGTGCGTGCTTGTCAAGCCACCTTTTCACCTCCAATTTTGTCTGAGTAGCCATAAGAGGGGTTTAAAATAGCTATAAGGGGGTTTAAATTATATTGTTTAATTTCTTATACTTAAGATATATTTTAATATATGCGATGAATCTTTTGAGATAGGTTTCAGACCTCCCCGAGATAAGGTAAAGATTCTAGGAAATTTCAGGGCTTCAAAAATCCAGATTTAGCCAAATTTCAAGGCTTGAGGATTTTAAACTTAGCCAAATTTCAGGGCTTCAAAATTTTAGACTTAGCGAGATTTCAAGACTTAACTCCAATTTTTTTTGAGTAGCTGGTGTCTTTGCTATGCATTGTTAACTCTACGAACTAATGTTTTCTTCTTTTGCAGGTAAAAATGACATCCTCAACTTGTCAAGATCATAACTTTTAACTCGGGCCTCGAAATTCAGAACCGCTTACACCATTGGAAAGAAGAACTAAAGATCTAACTTTAGTCCCTAAAATAGTGAGCCTTCAGCTATCCAATTTTAGAGACCGATGAAGGTTTTGACTTGAAATTTTGAGAAAAAGACCTCCAAAAAGGTCATTTAAAAATGCCTAGAAAATTTGTGAAAAAATATGAAAAAGTTGCAAACATTTGATCATCTTGGATAATCTGGATCACTTGGTTTCTCATCGGGAAGGATTGGAAAAGTGGAGAGAAGACAAAGGTCAAAGATACAGAGGCTAGACACATAAAGAAAATCAGGTTCCTCATCTTATGCAGCTATTGGGGACAAGATTCAATGTAGGTGCCTTGAGATTTTTGATTGAAGAAGTGGAGGGAGTGCAAGTTTATGAAAGTCATTGGCTATAAAGAGAGTGTAAATCATCATAAAGGGGCATGGAGTGTATACAAAAAGTCATCTAAAAACTCATTTGAGCAAAACCCAGAAATCATTTTCAAAATTGAGAACTTTGATTTTTTGGTGAATTGAGCTCTGTAGCTCTGCAGCTTTGCAGCTTCGCACCTCCGCAGCTTCATAGCTTCACAAGTCCACAGGTCTGCATTTTTATGTAGCTCCACAATTGAGAGGTGCACCGACAGTTGACTACTAGTTCCAAAAATATCACTTTCCATGCATTGGGAGCACATTCTGATGGCAACTTTAACACTGACACATGCCTGGTGAAGGGGCAACTTCTATTTTTGGTGTCTCCATGCAGTCCCACTTCAACTGATGGCTTCCTCCTACTTTCTCTCTCATGCTTTCATTATTTTTGACATGTAAAGGGCTCATGCATCCAATTAATGAATAAAATATGGATGGAGTCCCTCTAAGCACCAGTTAGATTGTTAGTTTGTATATATTTAGTTTGTTTTAATGTTTTAAAAGCATTTTATTGCATCAAGATATCTCTCACTCTCAACACAAATTAAGGAGATGATTTCTTATAAATACCCGATTGTAAAATGTAAAAAGGGCTACCGTTATTATGCAATAAAATTATGCTTTTGGTGCTAGCATTCGGAGTGTAGTTATTCTTGCCTAAATGTGTCATTATTTTGTGGATTTTATTCATGAGATTGTGATTGAGCCAAAATTTTATTGTGTTGTTTCTGGTTGTGCAATCTTTTAGTTTTGGTGTTTGCTACAGATATATGAATTTCGTTGACATAACGAGCTTGAGAAGAAATCACCCGATTGTGTCTACATAGCTTTTTGTCTTGCATGAGCGCACTTTCCGTGGCCTTGCGATTTGATAAAGAATGAAATATTATTCCATTTGTTAAAGATTCTCACCAATGATTGCATCAGTGGATTCTAGGAAGCACTACTCCTGTTTTCATTGGTTTCCTACCGATTTCTTCAAAGGTTTAACTCGCAGCATGTTGTGTTCTGTAGCTTATGTCCATTTAGGAATTTCAATTTCAAGTTATTTGATTTCATGTTATTTGCTTTAAGTTTTTTTATTTGCTTTGCTAACCCCCTGTTAGAATAGGACCTCATAGTAGCTGCATTGTTAGAGTTGCATTCATTGAAAAACAAAAAATACAAAAACATTGTTCTTTTGGTGTGATATTTTTGAGATAGCAAATAGATTTTAGTTGATTCCAAGGTAAAAGAGTTTTTGGAACCAACAAAGGCCTCCTCGTGAACATTCACATTTATCCTCTACTGAGCGGATTTTGATATGTCGCAAGACAAACACTGAACCTTGGAGTGGATCCTTAAAAGGATTTTCTTTTCAAGAGAGGAATTAAACTATGGATTCTTGCCGTTGACCTCATGCAAAATGAATGCCCAACATAACCCATAATCCAAAATCCATGAGATCTCTCTATTTATATACATACAAATGGGAGCAAATTAATGTCATGTTTTCTTTTCTTTTTTTGTTTATAATCCATAATTCACAATCCATGGGATCTCTCTCTATACATACATACATAGATACACAAATATGTGTGTATGCATGTGTGTGTGTGTGTGTGTGTGTGTGTGTACATACATACATATATATACACATACATACATACATACATACAGACATATTGACATACATCTACATATGAAATTTTATCACCATAGAAAATTGTATTTAATCACACTAGTTGGGAACAATTGATTGTTCATTTTATTGTACCTAATCTGATGATAGTTCTACAAGAATTTGTAATCAACCCAACTTATCAACAACTAGACCGATAAAACTACTGATTTTAGTAATTAATAGCATTTTGGATCATATAGTGATGCCCAAATTAACTTCAATAAATACATGGTTACATCCTTAGCTTCCATTTTTGGGCCAATGTATGGAGATTTATATCAAACCATTCATTATAAATTTGGGAATGCGCTTCATGCATGGCATGCAAGTGATGCATCTACATATGCAATTTTATCACCATGGAAAATTGTATTTGATCTTGCTAGCTGGGAACATGTAGTGTCTCTCATTTTTGCAATCTATCCCTTGCCTATTTTTTATTCAAAAGATACATGATACTATTATATTATTTACTTTGAGATGACCTGAGGGTCGAATGTTATACTTTAATTTTAGTACCATAGATGCTTTACTACTATGATGTTCATTTTATCATATTTTCATTTTGATGTCATTTTGAGATGACAATAGATCTATGATGATATCTAATTTTATGATATTTGGACATATTTTCTGATTATGTTCTGTGATGGATTTTATGCTATAGTGATTTACTTCATTCTTGTATCTTTATGCTTTGCATGAACATGAGTGATGTAAATGGATTAATAAGGTGTTTAATGCATTATCACTTTGGCAAGAATTATATCTCTGGTAGTGGCACATAGATTTAGTGATTTAACTATTCATATTTTACCAATGTCATCCCTATATGGTCAATGTATCTTTATTTAATTATTTAAATAAAACCTTTCAGTGATTATTAAATCCAAACTCATTTGCATTATGTGATTAGACTAGTGAGCATGTCTGTGCATTTAGAGGTTCACATTGTTGCATAAGTTGTTAAGTGATTTTTTTTGATTTTGGATTTTCAAAATTTAAATCTTCTCAAATTTAATTTTTAGCAGCTTTTCCCTAGGTGAATTCTTATTACAAGGAATAACCTATTTTCATTTGGGTCGACTCAGAGTCTAACTAGTCTAACTAGCTATATGCCCTAATCAACTATTCACTCATAAAGTGAATATGTTTGGAAAGAGGAATTTAATTCATCACTTTTCTATTTTGAAAATTAGAAAATTGGAGAGATTTTAAAAAATTCTCTTCTAGAAGGATTGGTCTTCTCCTCATTCTAAGCATTGTGAGAATGGGATTTTTGCGAGATTAGTCTGATTGGATCTAGCTCGGGTAGACCTTGCTTTGTTGTGATTTGCAGTAGATTTAGTACGAAATTTATTTTACTATTTTGTTTTTAATTTTTTTCCCTTTTGCTAACAAGTAGGGCTTTCCAATTTTCTTATTTCTAAAAATGGAAACTTACTAAAAACAAAAATCAATTTCCTTTCACACAAGGGTTCCAAAACTTAAATTCATTCACAGATATTTTCAAGAAATGAAGAGCAATAATCTCAATATGATGGTTTGAATTTTCCAATTTACATATACATCATCTCAAAATGAAGAGCAATAATATCACGAAACAGGTTTTAGATTCAATTCATAAACAAAGGTTTCTCAAATAAAGAACGATAAAATCACATATAAGAGTTTCAAATTCAATTCAATTCTAAAAACAAATTCACAAACACAAAGAAGACAAAGAAATCAAAGAATGAGCAACTACTGCACAAATCCACATGATACTACCTAGATCTGATGCTAAAATAATGAACACACAAAACACACACGAATTTTCCTTCCATTCGAAAACCCTCTTTTTGGACATAGGCTCTTCCAAACCTATATAATTGCAAAATGAGCTTTAAATCTCTAATAAAGAGTTCTCTTTTAATTTGGGACTTTGGTTGTGCAATCACATGAGGGAACTTGCTGATCAAATACTATTTGTTACTTGTTATCTTTTACCTCTTGATGCACAAACTGTTAGATATTTAATTAAAATACCTTTATTGAATTAATTAGCTTTCTTACTTTATTTAATTTATTATATTTTAATTTCATGCAAACATTTTATTCAATTTAAATAAAATAAAATTTATTAAATAATTGCTTACTCTCTCGTTAATTAATTTATTATATTTTAATTTCATGTATAAGCTTTATGCAATTTAATTAAAATAAACTTTACTATATTATTTTTCTCTCTCTTATTAAGTCATGAGGGACTTTAATAATATATTTATTAATTCAACTAATAATATCAGTTATAGTTTATTATTAAAATAAAACTCCTAAATAATTATCACTAAATTAAATAAATATAAATATTGAATTTTCTTTATAAAGTATTCATTAAAATAGACCATTAAATTATCTTTAAATTTGATTTAATTAAAATAGAAAAACATTCCAGACCCACGGAACCAAAAATGACAACTCAATTGAAGACAAAGGACAATATCAATTCCAGGGTTAACATCATGAATTCACATCACTTGACGAATTTAGAAAGGTGAAACTAACTTAGATACTTGTCCTATTTTTGAGGATAATTGGATTAAGTTAAGATTTGGACTCAAGAGTTATCTCTCCCCTTATACCATTGAAATATTGTGATGGGGTACACTCATCCTGGCAATTTAGCAAAGTAGATACCTAGTAGCTGCAGTTTACAAAAAATCCATGCATATACAAACACATATATTCTAAACTAAATAGGCTATAGAAGGAAGTGGTGCATCATATAGATCCCGACTAGCAGGTAACTATGACTCCCTTCCTCAACCACATCAAAAAAGTCAAACATAAAGAAAAGATATATACACACCATACACATGCAAGTATGGGGTAAGTATCCATAGAAACTGCATAAAAATCATACATCTAACTAACATCATTAAATAATTCAAAGTCACTATATGAACATATATATTATCATCGAACAATCATGAAATAACTAAAATAACTATCTCAATATATATATATATCAATGGAATATGAAATACATTTAATCTAATCTAGTAACTAAGTACCAATAATCATAAAACACAATTAGAAAATTGGCCTAAAAGAATACAACAATACAACAGAAAAGTCAAGTAGGTGTACGCATTACACATCATTGGATGAGCATGGGTAGGGTAGAGTAGCATATGGAGGGGGCTTCTATCTTGTAGCCTAGCAATCATGGTGCCATAGGTTGGCAGAGGGAGCTTTATATAAGTAATAACTAAATAAAATACAAGGTGGTAATAAAACTTAAGATAATGAAAAATGTTAAGTGCTTGAGCCTTCCATTGAGGGATTTGAATTTGTATAATCCAAGCTTAGGCTTATCGATACCAAGTGACTCTTCATGATGTCTGTTGGGATTAAAGATAGAGTAACTAAGAGGGGGGTGAATCAGTTACTAACAAAAATTAATCCATCGATCCCTTAGATGTCTTAAAGATCTAGTTACTGCTGATACTCGGTAAAAAAATGACGTAACTTGGTAAATTAAATTATTACTTATCTTCAAGCATTCATGCATGTAACTGAAAACAAAGTGAACACAAGAGACACTAGATTTAACATGGAAACCCAATATGGGAAAAATGACCAAGTAACTAGTCACTAATTTTTCACTCTTCTGAAGTGAGCCCTATTAGGAGCCAACCCTGTTAAAGGTTACAATACACATTGTTAGGTGTGACCTTGTTAGAGGATTTAATCACCCTATTAGGAGTGGCATTGCTAGAGGTCTTTAGAACATTTCAACTGAATTGTCACCTTGTTAGAGAATTTACAAAGTGACTGTTAAACCAACTCTATTAAGAGATTTGGAATCATTGCTACAATGGTTAGAAAACAACAATGAATTGACCTCAACAAGATGCAACTAAACTTGCTAATTATAGGTCTCTTTTTTGCTTCATTAGATCCTTCTTGATCAAATATGGGTCTACTACTACTCAATGGTCTCTGATCATCCTTTAGATTTTCTTCCACAATAATCAGTCCTCATATCTCATTAATTCCACACTTTCATCTTCAACACTCTTAGAATTTGCAACTTGACCTCTTACTTATACCATTCAAATTGTCAGGTCGGCTCATTCACATGTTATATTTACCAATAAACCATACATCAATCAACTATAGATATTACTCTGAATAAATAAATGTTATTTCATAAAATAATGAAATCCTTTACTGGCCGACCCTGCTCGATAAATACTGCTTCTAGAAATTTCCTGAGTTAACCATCTTGAATCAGTTAACATTGCAATATCCTTAAATTCCTTTGACTACTGAGTTTACTTAGTAAGAACTGAATTTTTTTGATTACCTTGAAAGATCGGTAAGAATTGCTTCTGCCAAATCACCTTTGATGACCGAGTGAGCTCGGTAAGAACTACTTCTTCCACATTACCTTTGATGACCGAGTGAGCTTGGTAAGAACTGCTTCTTCCACATTACCTTTGGTGACCGAGTGAACTTAGTAAGAACTAATTCTTTGCTTTGCTAACTTTCTGAGCTCAGTAGACTCTGTCCTTTGTCTAGCTGACCTTTTGAGCTTAGTAGACACTATCCTTTGTCTAGCTAACCTTCTGAGCTCGGTAGACACTGTCCTTTGCCTTGCTAACCTTTTGAGCTTGGTAAACACTATCTGATGACTGATATGACATTTGTGTGACATCAAAGACAACACACAATTTGAACAATTATATCCTCTTCCTCTTTGGAATTGATGGCAACACAAGATGCCATAGTAGGATGAAATTTGAAAACAAGTCTTTTAATGATAGAATACAAAACTCCCTCTTTCATAATAATCTCTCCCTTTTACACAAAATCTTATTATTTTGCAAATTTCAAAATGATATGATAGTATATTCTCCCTCTTTGACAAAACATGCCAAAGACAACTCAAAACAATTGAATAACATTGTACCTGATATACTAATTCATATGCAATATCTTCATTGGTTTGCTGCATCAACTAATAGATTTCCAATTCTGTTTCTATTGATGTATCATTAAAACTATATTTTAGTGAGCTTCAGATAGGGGAATGACCCCTAACTTACTTCTTAGATACAAGAATGCATCCTTGGGTATAGAATTTGTGAATATGTTAGCAATTTGTTCCTTTGTATGCACATATTCCAATCTTATTTCCTTTTCTTGCACCAATTCTTTAACAAAGTGATATTTTATTGCAATATGCTTGGTTTTTGAATGCATCACTAGATTCTTGGAGATGTTAATTATAGTTGTGTTATCACAAAACATAATAAATGGTTCTTTGATTTCTTGTTTTATACCTTCCAATAATTGTTTAAACCACACAATGTTTGAGCAATTTACTGCTGCTGCAACATATTCAGCCTCTATTGTGGATTGAGATGTACAATTCTGCTTTTTGCTTGTTTAAGAAACCAACCTTTTTCCAAGAAAGAAAGATCCTCCACTTGTGCTCTTTATGTCATCAATATTTCATACCCAATGTACATCAATGAACACCTTTAAATTCAGTTTTTCTCCAATTTTATACCATAATCCATAATCTTCAGTTCCTTTTAAGTATCTCATGATCCTTTTGATTGCCATTGTAGACACCTAAATTTGATTGAACCACTTTGGTAATCTAATTTAACCATCTCTAAAGGCATCATTAATTAAATTCTTATTTAATTAATCCTTTTCCATCCCTAGCTGATTGATTTAATTAATCATCTATAGTCCTAATTGATAAATCAAATAACCTATTATTTATCAATTTAATCCTATTCTTCTATCTAATTCCAAAAATCCCCATTTATTAAATAAATCTATTTGATAAATAAAATCTTCAAAGCTAATAACCCCTAACCTATCCTAAATCCCCCTTTTTAGCCTAATCCACCCCATCCACCCATACTAACCAAGCTTAGCCACTAACTCACCCACCCTCATGAATGCCATCCACTTGCCTATCCCTAAGCTAATCCTAAACCATCCTAATCCATCCTCTAATCATTTGTACAATCCTAAGAAAGCTTAAAACCTTCCTAATCAAGCCCAAGTCAAAATTCCTCTCATCTCCCTCAAAATATCCCAACCATAAAACTTTATGAAGCCCACTAGGCCATAAATGACTCTTCCAAGCCCTTTTATTGCTCTTACAAGCCATTATGAGGGTCTTTATGAAGATTTTATCCCTTGAGCCTCCTTTGTTAACTCATCCTTCCCCTTTCCTCCATCCACTCACCCTGTGACATGTGTCACTCCATGATTTGTGCAAAACAAGCACAATCCATGTGCTCCCTTTTGAGTGCATCCTAGCCCTCCTTAAGCTTTTTCCTTTTCTTCCATCTTAACCCTCCATACCTCAAGCCCTTAGCCTATAAATTGAATCCCCTCCCAAGCCATTTCATCACAACCTTTAAGCCAAAGTTATAATGCTAGTTTGAGAACCAAAAGCCATCAACCATACCCTTATAATGCCAAATTGAGAGCTCTCAAGCTACCAATTTTCCATTTCCATTTCCATTGAAGCTATTTTGAGAAGCCTTGAGAATACATAGCAATTTTTTACTTAGACTCATCCCTAAACCAAGTGACCATCCTCATTCGGAGAGCCATTCTATAGCGCATATTCTCATTTGAGGGTTTCACTTTGTCTCTCATATATGTTATGGTTTTTATGCTAGTTAATGCTTTTGTTTTTGGATAGATTAGTATTACTTGCTAACATATTTCTCATTTACATTTTGGCACACCCGGTGGGACCCCACATGGGTCATCTTCATTAGCTTTTTTAGTCAAGTTTTGTATGTCATTTGCTAATTTTGGCTAATTTTCCTTATTTTTGTGATTGGTAGGATTGTATAAATTGGTTTTGTAGGTCCACATGAGCATGAAGAAGACAAAGTAACTCATAGTCTATCTCATAGTATTTGCAGATTTTTCAAGCTTATAGGTGGACAAAGCACTTGAAATTATTCTTCCTCTTCTTGTCTATATTCTTCTTATTCCATCTACTTCTTCTTCTTCTTCTTGTGGGAGATCTTGGCCATTTTTTTTTTTAAGGAAGCAAAATCATACACACTTCTTTCTAGTGCTTAAAATGAACCCCAAAATCATATTTAAATCCATTAAAAAATTAGAAATTTGCAAAAAAGAAAAAATCTTTTTACAAGTGAAACTGAACCAATCCAATCATTTGCATCCTTGCAACATCAAGGTTTTAGATGCATTCATGCAAAGTTAGGAACACTTCATTTTTGGGAATTTAAAAAGAACTTCAAGTTTCCATTTCAAAAGGTTCAAAATCAACACTAAGTGCACACTAAAATCTAAATCAAACTCAAAGCATCAATCAAGGATAAAATGAACCTCATTTGCAAATATTTTAAAGTTCTTTTAAAAATCTCATGAAAACTAAGAGTCCTAAATGGTTGCCAAAAATTGTCCTAAAAGCTTTGTTATTTGTTCCAAACAAATGTCTTGTTGCAAAATTTTGAATGTTTCTTAGGTTTTTCATGCATCAAAACAATCTAGGAATATCATTTTTGGGCTTAAAATATGCAAACTAGAACACAAAATCCTGAATGAAAACCAAAGTCCAAAGAGTCATTTTCACTTTTGAGTCCAAAACAATCTTGAATGATCTAAGGTTAAAACAAAGCACTTCAAAGTTCTTAAAACAACACACAAAATCTCAATCTTGAATGCTCAAAGGAAAAAACTTGAATGTTTAATCACTTGTCTTTGAATGCATGTTGCTAAAATCACTCTTGAGTGCCATGGATTAAAATCAAGTTTTTTTTATTTTTTATGAATGCATGATTAAAACAACGAATCCAATCTTGAATGCCATAGATCAAATAATCATCTTTTGCGGCATAAAAAGAATCCACATTTTTAAAATCTTCTAAGTTATAAAAAACTAATAAAGACGCTTTGAGTAAGTTTGTAGTTGGACTCACCCTCTTTAATCACCCATTAATTTAACCATTGGTTACAATCTCAGCACCATCTATGGGGATGGGTCTACCTAAGAGGGTGTTAAGTGCTCCACAAAGTTCAAACTCCACTCACTTGGGTCTTTAGTGGTTTTTCTAAGTTAGAAAATTATTTGAATGCGCATTAATCTTGCTCACACTTCATTTAGGCATAAAAATTGGACAAATCTTGACGTGGAGGGCCTCTGGGCGTGCGCTTGACAATCGAGTTTCACACATCTTTGTTTTGGGCTTAAAAAAAACAAACACTCAATCTTGAATGCCTAACAATCAATGAACATTGCATAGTTTGGATGCATTTTCAATGACGATCACATTTCTTATGTTGACGATCTCTTTACTTTCATTATGCTGACGATGCTGTCAAATTGGAATGAACATTGTATGCCATAATCACAAGTTTCTTCAATCATAGCTTACAAAATCTAAATCATTAATTGGAATAAACGCGTGTCTTTTAAAGCCCAAGATCATGTATGTGGTCTTGTTTTACACTTTTTAGGAGGCTTGCTTGGGGATTTCATCACCCCTTGGGATGACCTCAACTCCATTGTTCTAGTGAAGTATAAAAATTGAGAGGTGAATCCAAAGACACCTCTCTTGGAATCTAGATTTTGTCACTCGGGCTAAGCCTCAAGGAACTTTATACCCTTGATAAGTGAAAGAGGAGAAGTGGGTTACCGCTCCTCTTGGTTGTATGACATCTTTTTGGTTTCATCTACAAATTTGGGCCTCACGTACCTTGCGTATATCGAGGAATCCCTAGCTATAAAAAATTTCATCCTTGTAGAAAGATTCCTAGGATGTTGGTGTGTTTGACGTGCTTGCTCCAAAATTTTGTCTGCTTTTTTGTTCATAGCTTTTTAATGAATGTTTGCCAACTTTGGTCAAAATCTTAAAAAAGCAAAAATCTCCCAGCTCAAGGCATACTTAGCGTAGTCACCGCCTCATCAAAAAATCATCCAAGCTTCCTTGCGACAACCGAATCTATCTAGTTCCTTTCTTTAGAACAATCCCAAATCCAAAGTCTCTCCAAATCATCCCCCCCAGCCAGCTAGCAACCCAATCCAAAATCACACCCAAGCCTTTAGAGAGTTGTTGTCATTCTGCTAGAAGTTGTTATCCAATCAATCTGACCAATCCACCAGCCTCACCAAGGTTATCCCTTTGACAGAGCTTTGTCTAGGGTAATCTAACTTTGTCACTTGTTATCCCTCATCACCTTGAGCTAAAGGTTGGGATCCACAAGTGGTCAATCTCGTGTCATGCCCATAGGATCATTAGTCTATCCTTAAGTTGACACAATCTCCACCAATCCAGTGCATAGAAAAGAAAAACTCTCACTTTTTGACAACATTCCCTTGAAGTCTTCCATCCACAGGAAAGCCAAAAATCTCTAGCCAATCCTCCTTAGGTCTGTCATACAGCTTTGACTCTCCCTAGGAAATCCTTCATCAGCCAATCCAAAATCTATGCTTAATCCAAATCCAACCATGAGCTTCCATGTTCATCCATATGCAAGACCCTATCCCCATCCCACTCATCATCAAAAGATGAAATCCCAAACCTATCATGATGTGTTCGGTCGTATTGTCCTTGCTCCCGCCACCTCCTATTCCAATGATGATGAAAATCTTCTTGACTATGAAGGGTATATTGAAATCCTTAGAAAAATTCCCCCAAGCATCCCACAAAATCCATGCATTCTTCCAAACTATCTAGTCATGCCATCTGATATCCTACCTTCTCCTCCATCACCCAATCAACCAAGCTTCCAATCTTCCACCCCCATCACACTAGCTATTCCTGTCAATCCACCTCCACCTCCGACACACGAGTCTCCAAGGAATCTCCTAGAGGAAATACAAGAAAAGTTGCCTCTAGCAGTTGATAAGCCATGTCATCTAATCCGACCATTAGAAGTAGTCAGTAATGAAGCTTCCACATCTATAATATCACCTCCATCTCCCATAGCTATCATCCCGATACCATCCATCAAATTGCTTAAAATCCTTCCACTTCCCGCAAGCATCAAAATCCCACCATCTATCAAAACCCTCCAAATCCTATCCACATCACCTCCAAGAATTTCCCAAATCTCCCATAATGAACCTTATGCATCCATCTTCTTCTCACGCATCTCCACTACTGCATCTCCCATCTATCCATCGACTGCCTTTGAAGAGTCCATCCCTTCACCTCCTATTGTACCATCCACTGCAAACCAATCCTATCAAGATCTTGCCCAAAAGCATGTTGACATCACCCAAAGCATAAACGAAGATATCATCGTACCATGTCTTCCATCCATAGTGTAGTCACTATCCCCTCTATCTCCAAAACCTCAAGCCATACCTCCTCTACTGCAGGATATCTTTTCATCCCATCAGCTAAATCAAGATCCTATCCTACCATCTCCTCCACTCCATGCTTCCATCTTACCAGCTATCCAAGCTATTTCACCATCTATAATATACCCTCCTTGTTCACTTACATTCATCCATAGTGGCCTCCTCTCAGTAGAAGAATTAAGAATAGTATCTCCCTATTGCAGTACATTTGATAAAACACTTCCACCATTTTTTGCAAGAAAAAAGTATCCTTAGCTAGTTCAAATTCTCAATCGATGGCATTATCAAGGTCAAGGTTTAGGACCACAAGAGAAAGGAATCAAAAAGCTTATTATTTTACAAAAAAATCTAGGATTTCATGGTCTTGGATATGTATCCAAAGGCTCACCATCTAAAGGTGTCGGTACACCACACCCCCAAACCAAGCCTATCTCCAAACCCCCCATGCTAGCCTCCCATCACTCCTTCAAGAAATCTTATGTCATCCCCCCTCCACCATCTTTGCAACCCAAAACAACCTACCATATCCCCCCTTCATCTGCTAAATCCATTTTGGGTCCCAAAATCTACCATCCTCCATCCTCCTATTAGCCATCATTCAAATCCTATTCCCTCCATTCCTATGCAAGATCAGAAAAGACACATATCGAGGCACATCATCCATCATCATCCCCTACACGCTCTCCCATATCCTCTCCATCTCACAAAGCTTCTCCTAACCATCTTTCGAAAGCTTACCACAGCAATGTAAATGCCAACTTCAAAATGCATAAAGCTAAAAATCCACATCTTAGGCAATCATATGTCTATTCTAAAAGACATACTCCAAAAACGAAAAATCCAATCAAAGAATGCAAAATAATGCAAAAGCATATGAAAAGAAAATCCAAAACCATGTGGATCCCAAAGAAAAAAGTTGAAACCCAATGCATAATGGCATCCACCATTGCTAATCCTCCATCTAGTGACTCATGTCCCCCATCTCCTAACTCCATCTTGGGTGCCTATATCCCCAAGCACGATTCCACAAATCCTCCATCATGCCCGCATCTACCATCTATCCCCCATATGCTCTTTTCACACCCGTCCCAACATGTGCCAATGTTGCTCTTGCAAGCATCCCCATCTCATGCTCCTTTCCAACCTTTTCATACCTCCAACTCTTGCCATCAATCCCATCTAATCCAATCTATTGCATAAATCACACATCCAATGTACCAACAACTAGCAACAAAATTGAACATTCCAACAGCCAGTGAAAAATCCCAAAATAGCCAAAATCATTCCAGCTAAGTCCAAAGTCAAAAAGTCAAAAAAAATAAAGAAAAATAAAGCATCCACTAGTGAAAACTTGGCAATTATAGCGCCTTGGACAAGTACCATGATGAAAACTTGGCAAACAAGAATCATGCGTAATCCCACCATCCCCAACTTAGCCTTTCACCCTCATGCTTTTGGTGATCTCTTGACATCCAACTCCATCTTTCAATCTATCCACCTATCCTCCACCCTCCATCTTCCATCTCACACCATCCACTTATCTCCTGCAGCTTCAGCCAACCATCCCAGCTATCATCCATCTCCCTAGCCCCTTCAACTTTTTCCATCCTAGCTTCAATCCTATCACATCCATCATAAGACCTCCTTCCGCATGTTATCTTCTGATTGGGGGCACTATATTCCTTGGAGATCTTGTCTTGTCCATCCTCCCTTGTCATTGGTATCTAGCTCTAGGCTATCCTCATGCAAACCCAATATCATCTCTTTATATCCATCATAATCCTAGCTATCTACCATCCTATCTAGCCATCTCATCCTGCTCCTCTAGCTATCCTTTGTCACAAAATCTCTCATCATCATTGGATGCATCCTGCCAAATCCATATCTTTTGCTATCACCCCACCCTTAGCTTTTGCATCTTGCATGACATCGAACCATCCTGCTATCCTATCATCCTGAGCTTTTGCTTGCTTGTAACTATCTTGGTTAGCTTCAGGTTGTAAATATCTTGGTCTGTCAGCTTGTACATCCTCTTTAGCTTAGTACCATTGTATCTATCTAGCTTTTGTGTCAGTTCCTCCTTGATCAGCATTTTCCACACATCGCACATCTTGGTTAGCTATTCCAATGCATCCTTTAGCTAGATCTCTTGTCACCAAAGTGTTATCCTTCTTAGTTCAGCTTGCTAGATGCATCACTCACCCAGATCCACTGGCTTAGGTGCTCTCTGATAGATTCTTGTAGGATATAGCGTTCCTTAAGTCTGATCTTGGTCTGTTAGTAGCTCATCCTACCCATCTCATTGGCAAATGGTTCTCTTTTGGATTTTCACTTTCTTTTGGTTTGGAATCTTCCCTTTTGGATCTTGAAGTATCTTTTCCAAGAAATCTTTTTGTTCCCTCCTCAAGGTAGCCATGATCTTCCATATCATGGTATGCTACGAATGGGGCACTCTGAGCGTACAATTTTGATCAAGTCTTTCGTTTGTTTCTTTTTTGCTTGTGGGTTATGCAGTGTCGGTTCCACACTATTTCCTCTAGGTTTCATGTGTGATGCTGGGGAAATCCTTGTGTGTTTGTTTTGAGTCAGTCTGTCAGTCCTCTAGATGGTTGGTGACATGGCCTTGATGTTCTTGGTAACCTTGGCAATTAACCAATAGTCCTATAGCAACTCTATTGCTCAACTACATCGTGGTACTTGTCTTTGAAGTATCCCCCTGCTCAAAAAAGCTTCAATGGTTTCCCTTCATCTCCATTATCCCCCATCCATATCCAGCATCCGTCTCTCCTACCCTAGCTTATGCATCAGTATCTCTTTGAATCGCTCCTCACCTTTAGCTTTAGGGATCCACAATCCTAGTCTTAGGGATCCACCAATCCAAATCAATCCACCAAGCCTCATCTTTTAAGATCCACAATCCTAGTCCTAGGGATCTCCGAAACCCATCTTCCACCAATTTGACTCTTTGAAATCCTATTGCATCAGCTTTTTAATCCCCTCATCCATCTCCTCATCTTGGATTCCTTTTATAGTGCTCCTCTCCTTCATCCTCCACCTTCCCTAAAGTCTTAAGCTTGCTTCTTCTTGTGCCTCTGATTCTCCCTTAGTGAGAGTTTGAGCTAATTCAGACCCTTCTCTTTGCCACTCTAAGTCTCCTTGCTTATCTCAGATTCTTGTATTTTTCAAGAAGCTGTCGAGCCTCATTTTCTCTCCCTACCACCTTCTTGAGGGGGCATCATCTAAGTCTAGTCTCTCCTCTTCTTATCCGAGACTGGGGCAACCTTGTTGCTAAAACATCTTCCTCATGTCTTCTTCATTCGAACTTCTTTGAAATAATGTTGTCTCAACACTATGTCAAAGAGGGGCAAAATGTAGACACCTAAATTTGATTACACCAGTTTGGTAATCTAATTTAACAATGGTTAGAAAGCAACAATGAATTGACTTGAACAAGATGCAACTAAACTTGCTAATTACAGGTCTCTATTTTGTTTCATTGGATCCTTCTTGATCAAATATGGCTCTGCTACTCCTCAATGGTCTCTGATCATCCTTAAAATTTTCTTCCACAATAATTAGTCCTCATATCTCATTAATTCCACACTTTCATCTTCCACACTCTTAGAATTCACAACTTGACCTCTTACTTATACCATTTAAATTTTCAGGTCAGCTCATTCACATGTTACATTTACCAATAAACCATACATCAGTCGTCTATAAATATTACTCTAAACAAATAAATGTTATTTCCTCTACTGGTTGAACCTGCTCGGTAAATACTACTTCCAAAAATTTCCTAAGTTAACCATCTTGACTCTATTAACATTGCAATATCCTTAAAGTCTTTTGGCTACTGAGTTTACTCAGTAAGAACTGAATTTCTTAGATTACCTTGAAAGCTCGGTAAGAACTACTTCTGCCAAATTACTTTTGATGAGCGAGTGAGCTCAATAAGAACTACTTCTTCCACATTACCTTTAATGACTGAGTGAGCTCGATAAGAACTGTTTCTTTCACATTACTTTTAATGACCGAGGGAACATGGTAAGAACTACTTCTTTTCTTTGCTGACCTTCTGAGCTCGGTAGACTCTGTCCTTTGTCTAGCTGACCTTCTGAGCTCGGTAGATGTTATCCATTGTCTAGCTGACCTTTTGAGCTTTGTAGACATTGTCCTTTGCCTTGCTAACCTTCTGAGCTCAGTAAACACTATTTGATGACTGATATGACATTTGTGTGACATCAAAGACAACACACAATGTGAATAATTATATCCAACAAATGTCAACCCCTACTTAGTAGCCCATTGAGTCTCTGACTAGGACCTATAGTTTTTGCATTATCTATGTCTTGGTTTTAGTCATCATATTGTCTGGCATGTGTGTTAGCCATGGATATTTTATTTGTGTGTGTTTTTGATTGGATCATTATCTCCATCGGCATAGTGGGTGTGGTCCTACGGGTTCCACAAGGTTAGGAGGCATAGCTACCTATAAATTAATAGGGACTGGTGTATAGAGAGGGTCTTTTGTCCTAGTGTGATCATGGTTGGATGTTTTCACCTAGTGCTTTTGGTTCTGCAATATGCTTTCATTGGGATCCTTGTATATCATGTTTAGATGGTGTTATTTATTGATGCATTTCCTTATTATAATGATTAGCATATGATAAATGATGTTTTCTATATTCATAAGATTATCTTATGCTTTAATTTTAGCATGCTAGTTTGGGATGTTATATTATAGTACCGAAGATCTGATCGGTAGGTTGGGATGTTATGCACGGGGGATGGCTAGGGCCCATGATGGTCTTATGATGCTATTATTGTTGGAAGGAACTACATACTTAGTTTGTTTATTCTATTCATTGAAATGTTATTTATGTTATTGCAATGTTTTTTTACAATGCAATGTTTGCTTCTATACTTTCCCTTCACCAATTGTTAGATGATTAGATTGTGTTCAAGTGTTTATGCCTTGAATTGTGGATCTAGTACTCCGCAGTGTGGAGGTTTTGAACTTTGGTTTACTACATAGATCATCCTTAGAGTTTGTTTCTTGCATTCCTAGGTGACCATGTGTTAGCATGGGGTGATATAATATTGTGTCACATGCCCAACAGAGTTTTGCCATGCGATACTAGAAAGTATCACACCTCTTAAGAAAAAATATCATGTGATATTGGAAAGTATCACATCCCCTTTTAAAAAAAGTTGTACGATACTGGTAAAGTATAACACATCCTCTTGAGGAGTGTTGCCCAAACATTGAAAGTATCACACCCTTTCTTGAGAAAGATTGTATGATACTAGAAACTATCACCTAGTGATGTTGAAAAGTATCACCTGGTATTTGCAAAAACTTGTCTAGGTGGACATCAATCAATTTTTCATAAGACCCAAATTTTTTTAGAAGTGTTTTGTCTACCCTCTTAGGTGCTCTTCAATCCTTTTGTGTCACATTTTGAATTTTAAATGTGTTGATTTGAATTCAATTTTACATCTTCCATTGCTAGTCATTTTGGTTAGTAGTGGTGTTTGGAGATTTGTTGGTGTTGGGATGTTTGGTTAGTCTTTTGTCGTGATCTTTGTGATCCTCATATCTTGTATGTTGTGTGCATTCATAGTTGTTGAGTTTTTATTATTATCTTGGCTTATATTTATCCTTGTTTCCAAGGATCTTTGGGTGGGGCATTACATCTAGTATTAGAGCCCATGTTGCTACATTGGGATCTTTGTGTTATGCTTCCCTTATGGTTTTGTTTCTGTTGTGTTTTATTATTTTATGGTTGCTAGTTTGATATCTTTTTGTTTATGATTTTGACTCTTATGATTGAGATTTGAGTGTTCTAACATAATCTTGTTATTCCCATAGTGATTCCTCCTACACATAGACCTAGTGGTTAGGGTGGTACCTATAGTAGTAACCATGAAGGGGGATGTAAGGAAGGAGAGGGGGAATAGGGTAATAATGAATAGAATGGTGTGGGGGCATTAATGCAAGTGCTCTAAGAGATTCTTTCTTAGTTGGGCCCTCATATAGAAGAATTCCAATAGGATCATAACTAGGAGGAGGGGTCCCATCATGGGGATTCCCATCACTCAGAGCATAAAGACAAAGAACATAAAGGTGAACATTCTCATACCCCACTAGGTGGTAGAGGGTATTGTCAAGGTGGTAAGGATCACAATAGTGAAGATTCCATCAGGCTAGATATAAGAAGTCTCTTCATCAATCCAAACCATCATTGCACGATGGTAAGGAAGGTGGCCTCAAGGTAGAAACTTGGTTATTGGACATGGAGCACTACTTCACCATGTACCCATATGGAACCAATTTGAAGGAAATTTGTGCTATTATGCAGATAAGGGACAACACATTTGTATGGTGGAATATTGAGAGTTAGAAGCTCTATATTAGTGTTACAGATCTCACCTAGGAGATCTTTGAGGAGAGGTTCCAAGAGAGATTCCTATCTCCTTAGTTTAGAGAGGTCTATGATGATGAGTTCCATGTGATCTGGCAAGGGAACATGACAGTGGATCAATTGGAAATCTATTTCTTTGAGCTTAGATAATATTCTTATTATAACAACAACAATTTACTCATGACTCATCATTTCATTTGAGGCCTTAAGGATGCCCTCATTATAGAAGTCCAAATGCATCAACTTAGGACTCTTGTTCTTGCTGTTGAGAAGGCATGTATTACAAAGGATAATCTGGCTAGAGGTTTTTGTAGTAGATCAGGTTCTCATAACCAAAGTGCTCAGAATTTAAGGTAGGATAAATAGTTCACCCAATCCTCTAGAAAGGGCCAAGCCCAATCAGAACCCTCTCAAGGTGATTATCATGGTAAGGGTAAGAAGAGGTTTTTTGGAAAGGGTGTATAGTCTTTTGGTACCTTAGGAAAGAAAGGAGATAAATAGAAATAAGGATAAAAATCATAGTAGGATCACCCCCCTCAGAGTGGTCAACAAAATTCTAGTAGGGGTAGTGCACCTTATCCTAGTGTTACCTAGGGTGGTTGCAGAACAGGTTCCAACTTTGGTCAAAATTGTTATTCTTGTGGCCAACTTGGCCATAAATCCTCTAAGTGCTAAATCAAACCATCTTTAGGACCTAGTAAGGGCATAGAAAGATCCAAGCATACTATTGGAGATGTTGGTAGGAATCATAGATTTTTTGTGGTGGTTGACAACCATCAAGAAAATCATTTGGGTACATTAATTAAGGCTATAGGTACATTTTATGGTATTTCAACTTCAATTTTGTTTAACTCTAGTACTTCAGATTCTTTCATTTGACCATCTATTATTTAGTGATGTGGGCTAGTGGTAGTGCATTAGGTTGATATGTGGTAAGTTGAGTTAGCCATGGGTTCCAAAGTGGTCATTGACTTGTTAATCAAAGGTTGTTTTTTGAATTTGGGAACCTTCACCACCACAGTGGATCTACGCATTTTACCTCTAGGATCGTATGAAATTATGATGTGCATTAATTGGTTAGTTGTACATTAGGAAAATATAAATTATCATTGTAAGACAATATAGTGCATTGATGACCCAGGTAGGCAGGTGGAACTTTTGGGAGTCTAGAGACTAGTCTCACTTTGGATGATCTTAGCTAATCAACTGAAGTAGAGTGTGCAAAAGGATTGTCAATAATTTCTTGTGTCTATCAGTGATCTCGAGGAAGCTGAGAGCTGCACAATGAAACTTGATGATTTCCCACTCCTTCATAAGTATATTGATGTGTTTCCTGAGGAGATTTTAGGTATGCCACCACAATGTGACATTGATTTTTGGATTGATCTTGTACTAGGAGTAGAGCCAATTTCATGAGCTCCTTACTGCATGACTACTCAAGAGTTTAGTGAGCTCAGATTGTAGTTGGAAGAATTTTTGGCCAAGGGCCATATTCATCCTAGTGTATCCCTATCGGGGTGTACCAGTCATCTTTGTAAAGAAGAAGGATGGTTATTTGTGTTTGTGCATTGACTATTGATAGTTGAATAAGGTGACAATGAAGAACTATTATCTTTTACCAAGGATAAATGACTTATTTGATTAGATAAATGGAGCACGAGTGTTCTCAAAGATTGATCTTAAGTGAGGAAACCACCAACTTTGTATTTGGGAGGCTGACATTCATCAAACAACTTTTCATACACGGTATGGGCACTATGAGTTCATGGTTGTACCCTTTGCGTTAACCAATGCACTATTAGTATTTATGAGTTTGATGAATGAAGCATTTTGCACTTACCTCGATTAGTGTGTCATTGTATTTTTTGGATGACATATTGATTTATTCAAAGAATGTGGAGGAACATGAAGTCCATTTACATCAGGTATTGTAGTGCTTGAGAGACCATTAGTTGAATAGAAACTTGAGTAAATGTAGATTCTTCTAGTCAAAGTTGAAGTATTCGGAACACATCATCACTGGTGATGGAATTGTTGTGGATCTAGATAAGATTTGTATTATCATGGATTAGCCAGTACCCACTAATGTCTCATAAGTTCCTAGTTTTATGGGATTGGTAGGTTACTACTGTCACTTCATGAAGAATTTTTCATGAGTAACTCATCCCATATATTCTCATTAGTGGAAAGGGAAGAAACATGTTTGGTCAAACTAGTGCAAGGAAACATTTAATGCTCTTAAGTAGTTTTTGACTAGTGCACCAATCCTTGTAGTGCCTAACCCTATAGGTGATTTCATGGTTTGCACATATACTTTGTTGGAAGGCGTGGGTGCGATGTTGATGCAGGATGGTCACATAATTTCATATGAGTCAAGGAAAATCAAGGACTATAAACTTAACCACCCCACTCATGATTTCTAACATCGACCATAGTGCATGCTCTTGTCTGTTGGATGTATTTCCTTTTGAGATATAGGTTTGAGTTGTATAGCGATCACAGGAGCTTGCAATATATCTTTACTTAGCCAAACCTAAATGTATGATAGTGTTGATGGATAGAGTTCTTATGCAAGTATGACTTTGATATTCATTACATTAAAGGGAAGGAGAATGTCATCACGAATGCCTCGAGTAGGAGGCAACATGAGGTATCAATGATGTCATTGCGACTGGATTTTCAAGGCCATATCTTTGAGGCTTTGCCTAGTGACACTTGGAATCAAAAGATGAGGGTAGAGATCAAGTCTAGATGTACCCTTGAGGGGAGATTTTTAGGTTATATTCTTGAGTCTGATGGGCTACTACAACACTTGGGGTGTATCTATGTACCGCTGTTGAGTGATCTCTGTACCTTAGTTTTGTTAGAAGCACATTGTGCATCATATTCTACACATCTCGGGGTCAAGAAGATGCATGCTAATCTCAAACAGTTGTACTTTTGGGTAGGGATGAGGTGTTATGTTGCTAGATGTCTTCAGTGCTAGAGAGTGAAGGCAGAGCATCAACATTTTGTGTTTCTTTCGTAGCCACTTACCATTCTAGAGTAGAAGTGGGATATGATATCCATTGATTTATCAAATGGTTGCCTATGTCATCATGAAAACATGATTATATCATGGTGACAGTGGACAGATTGTCCAAGGTAGCATCTTTTTTAGCCATGATAGCATCCTACACAACTTCTTATGTAGTGCATGCTTTCTTGGAGGATATTGTCTATTTGCATGGGATGCTTCATTGTATTATTTTGGATAGAGATCTAGTGTTTACTTCTACACTGTGGATGTCTCTCCAACATGAATCGGGTGTAAAACTCAATTTTAGTTCAACTTATCACCAAGAGAGAAATGGTCAAATTGAGAGAGTGAATTAGGTTTTGGAGGATATTATTTTCATGTATGTTATGGAAAAGTAGGTGAAGTGGGAGGACTATTTGTACCTTGTTGAGTTTGCATACAACAGTGGGTATCATAGTTGTCTTGTCATGTCACCTTTTTAGGCCTTGTATGGTAGACCATGTCGTGCCCCTTCAAGTTGGGATTGCTTAGAGGACCAAGTTCTTTTGGGTCTAGAGATTCTTTAGGATATGGAGTAGTAGGTTATTCACATTAGAGAGAATCTAGTTACTGCTCAAGACAAGCATAAGAAGTATGCAAATGTTCATAGGTTTGATTGCCGCTATTTTTTTGGTGATAGGGTGTTTTTGCAAGTGTGTCTAAGGAAGAGCCCCATCCATTATGGAAAAGGCTCTAAGTTGGAACCATGTGTTTTTAGACCATTTTGAGGCAATATATTCTAGATGTGACCCATGTTCTTGATTGGGATACCTTATAGGTAGTGGACGGGAAGCTTACTTTGGAGCCCATTCATATCCTACAGTATCAAAGGTTGACCTTGTGGGGTTGGGATATGGAGCAGGTAAGGGTCCAATGGGACCCGAGCGATGAGACCTCTATGACTTGGGAGGATGCTACACAATTAAGGGGATTGTACCCCTATCATTTTGCTAGCTTCTAAGAGTAAGCCTATGCTAGTGGGGGAGGATGTAGTGCCTCTTGTGTTTGTAGTCTATACCTTGTCTATTTTTTATTCAAGAGATACATGATACTCTTATATTATGTACTTTGAGATGACCTAAGGGTCAAATGTTATACTATTATTTCAGTACAATAGATACTTTACTACTATGTTGTTTAGTTTGTCATATTTACATGTTGATGCCATTTTGAGATGACAGTAGATCTATGATGATATTTGATTTTCTGGTATTTGGACATATTTTTTGATTATGTTATGTGATAGATTTTATGCTATAGTGATTTACTTCATTCTTCTCTCTTTATGCTTTGTGTGAATGTGAGTAATGTAAATAGATTAATTAGGTATTTAATTCATTATGACTTCAACTATATTATATGCAATTGCACTTGATCATGTGTTTTAGTGGGCAAGAATTATATCCCTGGTAGTGGCACATGGAGTTAGTGGTTCAACTATTCATACTTTACCAATGTCATCCCTGTATGGTTGACATATCTTTATTTAATTATTTAAATTAAATATTTCAATGATTATTAAACCCAAACTCATATGCATTATGTGATTAGACTAGTGATCATGTCTTTGCATTTAGAGGTTTACATTGTCTTGTAAGTTGTGTTAGTATTCAATATGGTCACATTTTCAAAGCTTTCAGTTTTAGATGTTGAACCTCTTTGAACCACTTCAAACTTCAGTTCGAAGTACTTCAAAGTAGTTTAGAATGGTTTAGTGGTTCAGAAGTTAGAAGTGGTTTAATATTTTGACATATAGATTTAGAAACAACATTTAGGCTTAATGTCTTCAATTTCGATGATCCAGTGCAGGAGTATAGAGACCATTAAGTTTAGATTCAGATTTCACAAGAAAGCTTCATCAAATTTATCAAGTTCTTTTTGGGCATATCAACTCAATTTTTAGTGATCAAAGAAGCTAACATATGGCTCAGGATTTCAGTTATAAATGGTTCAGTTTACATAAAAATATCCACAAGCTCAGACGTCAGAGTTTTGAAGTTCAAAGTCTCGTATTACAAACTCAAGGTTGTGATCCAAACACAAATTTAACAAAATTTCAGGGATGGAAATGCTGAAGCAGAGTTCAGATCTAAATGTTGAATTTGAAATGGGAACATGAATTCAAGCCCCATGTGAAGAAGTGTCAGCTTTTTGGGGTAAGAGTTTTGGTTTAAAATGGAAAGTTACTGATAAAACCATATTAAAAATTACCAATTAAAAGGATAGATACAAATTATAAGAGGTCGTCATTATTTTGGATGTATCGATTATCCTCCATCTTTGATTCCCATGCTCAATGAGTTGTATGGTTGCCACATATGAAGAAGGAAACAATAAGCGTTCACTAAGTATGCTTTCCCTCATACATCCATAAAAGTCAAATGCCTATGGAGTGTACGGTGTAAAACTTAAGATTCAAATTCAAGCCATTGTTGCAAGAGCTTTTGTTTGTAACAATGATCGGGCTGCATGTATAGTGGCAGATTTTTGACATCACAAGCCAAACTTCCCAATATACTTATGACATCAGCTATTCAACATCATGCATTTTAATGTGCTGAATACCTTGAGAAGGTTAAAGAATTGGAGGATACACATTCTGTTGCAGCTTCTACGGGTGATACTACTCCTCCCGATCTCCATGCCGATAAAGAATATCGGGCATAATGCTCAGAAAGGGAGAAGTTGTGTCTGGTTGATGCACTACAGGGAAATTATTCATTATGAAAAATGTAATTAACTCAATTTCATCATTCAAATTTTCGTATTATGATAATGGTGATCGAGCTTCATCGATTCTCAACAATTCAAGATATTATTGAAGAGTTAATTATCAATGCTCATTGTGGCAAGAAAGCTATTGCGAATGAAATGAAGAGATTATAAAATATATTGAGCATCAACAAAATATCAAGCTTGAGCTCGATGGTGGAAAGATGGTGCTCGATGACTGAAGTGCAAATTTGAGCACTCAGGAAGCTAATGGAATTAAATCAATCATAGAATAAACCTGACTATAGAAAAGAGAGTCAAAGGGTGAATCTTCAACAGTGATGACTTCTGGTTACTCTAGTTTGGTTTGCCAGGAAGGGGATATTAAGAGGAAATCTTTTTCATGTCAATTCATGCCTTTGATCAGCTTGTCCCTCCATAGCTTACAGGAACAGACGTGACTTTGGTTATGGCAATCATGCTCACAAGTTCAAAAAGTATGAATCCCATGAAAATACAACTTGGTGCACTTGGACTAGGCATCTAGAACACAATGGTGAGATTTGCACTAAGAGTTGTGGGAGAGGCGAAGCAAAAGTTGATTGATAACTACCATGAAGTGAACCTGATGAGCACATGGATTACTTGACACCACTAAGACAGTATAATTTGAAGAATCCTCCATCATATGCAGTGCTGCCATGGCCTCCCATGTGTACCAGAAGTTTTTCAACTCTAAAGCACAGAGATACTACGAGCGTTTGATAAAATAGGACATCATTGTTGTGAGCTAAAGTAAAAGCCATTGGAATTAATTGGAGGAGCATGGGTATACCATTTAAAGATCCGCAGAACTCAAAAAGCCACACCATACAGTTATGAAGACTTTTGTGATGCATATGGAAATGCTAAAAATTGTGGAAATTCGGCAGGAGATAGAGGCATCTTAACCTCCTTTAAGGCTCAACTACTTATTAACTTGTGCTCATTACAAGAAATTGACACATCATTTATAGTATAAAAGTGAATAATATCGTGGCCACATCATCAGTCTATCTACTATGCAGGGGCACCTCAATATTTTTACGATTTGTAGATGCTATAACTACCAAAGAATTAATTTCCACATGTCATTAGTAAGGAGTCATCGAGTCTCTTGGATTCTATTAAAACACTATGTTATGCTAAAAAGGTGATACCAAGAATCAGTTATGAAGTGGAAAAGTTACGGAAACTGAACAGCCACCAAAAGAGAGAAATATAAATACATCTTAGCAATTGTGCAAGAGGGGGGGGGGGGGGGGGGGGGTTCCATTTTTGGCTTCGAAAAGCTACAGACTGTGTGCTATGGGCAGAGGGAGATTTTTCAATCCAGAGGGAAAGGAATACATAACAGAGCAGAACAGAGCTTTATTTGCTAAAATTTGTGTTAGTGATTAAAGAGGCTTTTGATTTGGAAATGTAATGTAGGAGAGATGCTTTTCATTTTTTTGTTGCATGTGTAAAAGTATCTTTCTAGTCTTTTACATCTTAAAGACGGGAGGTTCGAAAGAAATCTGCAAATTGGAACTTTGAGTCCATGTAGTTTTCTTCTTTCCATTGATGGTTATGTTGTTGTAACTTTTAGTTTTCTTTAAGTGCATCAGATTTTTTGTTTTCTATATGCATTTGATATCAGGATCTTCTAGAAGCTTTGATTCATTTTTCCTCAGGAGAATAGAAATTGTTCTTTAACTTTTATCCTTTGAAATGCAGTATACAGCAGGTTAACTTTGTGTAATCTATTTTATTCTGTCTCCTTTCTTTTTATTTTTGGTTCTTAGGTTTTGCATTTACTCTGTGTTTACAGGTAGATGTTAGATATCCTTTCGTGCTTTCTAGTAAAAGCACTCACATTTAATTCACTGTAAATCTTGCACGGGGAGCTGTACCTGATAAAAATTCAGAGGAAGGTTATGAATCCATGATAACCTATCCAACTGTTGGTGTTGGTTTGTCCTTTCAATTAGGCATTCAGGGTCAGATTTCCACATATTCTCTTGAAGGACAATCTGTTCACTAACAAGTTGTTAAGTGATTTTATGTGATTTTGGATTTTTGGGCTTTAAATCTTCCCAAATTTAATTTTTGGTAGCTTTTCCTTAGGTGATTCCTATTACGAAGAATAACCTATGTTTGTTTTAGTCAATTTGGAATCTAGCTAGCCTAACTAGCCATATGCCCTAATCAACTATTCACTCAAAAAGTGAATAAGTTTGAGAAGAGGAATTTAATTCCTCATTTTTCTATTTTGGAAATTAGAAAATTGGAGAGATTTTCAAAAATCCTCTTCTAGAAGGATTGGGTTTTTGCTTGTTTTGATAGCTACGAGTGTGAGATTTTCATGAACTCAATCTCATTGAATTTGGCTTGAGTAGACATTGCTTTGTTGTGATTTCTAGTAGATTTAGTAGGTGATTTATTTTATTGTGTTGTTTTCAATTTTTGACCCTTTTGCTGACATGTAGGGCATTTCAGTTTTCTTGTTTCTACTTGTTTTAGCTTCTATTTTTTATAGCTATTTGTTTGGAGGATGAGAACTAGTGTTCTCCTTTGTTTATATTTGTTGGTTTTGCTCAATTGGTTGGGTATGAAAATTTTTGCAGTTTTTGGGATGGGATTTCAAGGTTTTGTACCATTATGATGGTCATTTTTGCATATGGTTTTTGAACCCAAATATTATTTGATTTTTAGGGTTTTTGAACCCAAAGGTCAAATGGGTTTTATTTTTGAAGTTTTTCAAATTTTGGGGATTTTAGCTCATTTTGCATGGTACCCTATTTTCTCAGGTTTTCTTGGCACAATGTTGGTCCTGGACTTGGATCATCCATTTAGATGTCAAGCAAACCATTGTTGCACTTTTTTTCATGCGATACTAGAAAGTATTGCACCCCCTTTGAAAAAGGTTGTACAATATTCGTAAAGTATCACATGGCCTCTAGAGGAGTGTCACCCAAACTCTAAAAGTGTCTCACTGCTTCTTGAGACAGATCATATGATACTGGAAAGCATCACCTAATGCTATTTTAAATCACTTGGTATTTGTAAAAACTTGTCCAGGTGGACAATAGGCACATTTTGATCAGACCTAAACTATTTAGGAAGTTTTTTGGCTACCCTCTTAGGTGCTCTTTAGTCCTTTTGCATCATATTTTGAATTTGGAATGTTTCAATTTGAATTCAATTTTGCATCTTCTATTATTAGTTGTTAGTAGTGACATTTGGAGATCTGTTGGTGTCAGGATGTTTGGTTAGTGTTCCATTATCATCTTTGTGAACCTCATATGTTGTATGCATGTGCATTCATACTTATTCAATTTTTTATTGATCTTGGCTTATATTTATCCTTGTTTCCAAGGATCTTCGGCTGTGACATTACGTTTGGTATCAAAGCCCATATTGCTACATTGGGATCTTTGTTTTATGCTTCCACTATGATTTTGTTTCTAATATTTATTATCATTTTATGTTTGCTACATTGATATCTTTTTGTTCATGGTTTTGAATCTTATGCTTTTGATTTGAGTGTTCTAACATTATCTTATTGTTCCCATAATGATGCCTCCTACATGTAGACCTAGTGGTCAAGGTGGTACTTGTAGTAGTAACTATAGAGAAGAACACCATGAAGAGGGATGTTAGGAAGGAGAGTGGGAATAAGGTAATAATGAATATAATGGTATGGGGTCATTGATTATAGTGCTCCAAGAGATTCATGCTTGAATTGTCCCTCACATAGAGGAATGTCGACAGGATCATAACCAAGAGGAGAGGTCCCATCATGGGGATTCCCATAACTCAGAGCATTAGAGGAGGAATGTGAATATGAATGTTCTCGTGCCCCACCAAGTGGCAAAGTACATTGTCAGAGTGGTAGGGACCACAACAATGAAGATTCTATTAGGTTGGATATCATGAATTCTCTTCATCAATCCAAACCACCATTATCTGATGGTAAGGGAGGTGGCCTCAAGGTAGAAACTTGGTTATTGGACATGGAGTGCTACTTCACCATGCACTCATATGGAACCAATTTGAAGGCACATTGTGCTCTTATGCAGATGATGGACCACACTTCCATATGGTGGAATATTGTGTCATAAGCTCTAGATTAGCATTGTAGATCTTAGTTGGGAGATCTTTGAGGAGATGTTTCGAGAGATATTCTTATCTCCTTATTTTAGAGAGGTCCATGCTAATGAGTTCCATGCAACCCAACAAGGGAACATGACATTGGATTAGTATGAAATCAAGTTCTTTGAGCTTAGGTAGTATTCTTGTTACAATAATGATGATTTACTCGTGGCTCATCATTTCATCTGAATGCATCAATCTAGGACTCTTATTCTCACTATTGAGAAGACACATATTGTAGAGGAGAATCTAGCTAGATGTTTCAGTAGTAGATTTGGTTCTCAAAACTAAAGTGCTCAAAATTCAGGGCAGGATACACAGTTCACCCAGTCCTCTGGAAAGGGCCAAGCCCAATTAGAACCGTCTCAAGGTTGTTATCATGACAAGGGTAAGAAGAGGTTTTGGGGAAATGGTGGATAGTCTTCTTTTACCTCAAGAAAGAAAGGAGATAATAAGAATTGAGTTTTGGAAATATTCAAGACTATGCTAGGCTACTAAGAGGGGAGGGGTGAATCAGTAACCTAATTTTTTTTAGCAAAATCAGATCTTAATTGCAATAATCTAATTAGTATTTAGTTTATTAAATTAGATCTAACTATATGCATGAGAAATTGAAAACATAAAATATTCATAACACTTGAACATAATAATTTAGTGACCCAAAAACCTTCCAAATAGAAAGTAAAACTAGGGTGGGGATGATACCCACAAAACTTCAATACTGCAACATAAATTTGGCCTATTAAGGCTTACAATGATCACTTATGATGATCTTCCTTGTTAGGAGTAATTAGGACTGCTAGGTCGACCTTGTTAGAGGTTTTAGAAACACACAATTAAGTATGTACTCAATAAAGAGATTTGAGAAAAGACTATTAAGTCTACCCTATTAAATGATTTGGACTAGTAAACCTATTAGAATGAAATAGTTGATCTTTGACTTACAATGATGGATATGACTCTGCTACTTCTTTACTGATATGGCTTTACCATACACTTTTTTTGCTACTAATTCACATTCACATGCTTCTTTTGCACATTTTTGTCACACTTGGATATGATACATTAAATTACATATATATCAATCCAATTTATATAATTACAAAGACAACCATCATACAAGTTAACAACAATATTACAAAGTCATCCCAAATGTAGATACTCAGGTTTGGAAGATTGATTTGGTGAAGTTTTGATAGATGACATTCACTACAATTACTCGGCATCATCATGCATTCGATAGAAGTAGAAGCTTGGTCCATACTAATCACTTCAATGTAGTCTTGATCTCAGTCTACACTGGTGAATTGGTAGATATTGTGTAACTCAGTAGAAACTAAATCACTCTTTTACCATGACTACACTCAGTACACACTAATCATCATATATCTCGGTTAACATTGAATTCTCTTTACACAAACTAATAGCTCAATAGAAATTGTAAAGCTTGGTAACCACTAAACTGCTTGAGTTGAACTACTAGACTTCACATTGCCTAAACTCCATTGGTAACCACTGAAATGCTTGATGGCTACTAAAATACATGGAAAATGGTGTAGACTATTCAATGAGCTTAGTAGCCATACAAAATTTGAATAAGTGTTGTCACTAATAGAAAATTTGACTAAATGTAAACAATCTCCCCCTTTGGCATTAGTGAATAAAACACTTATCAACCAAAACTTATATACATCTCAATGTGATACTAGCTCAGTATGGTCTGTCATTTTTGAGATTTTTCAAAATTTGTCTTTGTAAGTATATATAGTATACTATACCTACAAATTCCTTTCTATATACACTTTCTTCCTTTGCACGATTCTCCCCCATAAAATATACATAGTATAACAATTATCTCTCACTATATATGGCATATTAAGTGTCTCTCCCCCTTTTTGACAATAATGCCAAAGATTTATTCAAAACTTATTTACATGGAGACACCAATATGAGAAAGAAAATTAAAATGTACCTTGAGAATAAGTGCTAATGTCTTATCCCAATTCTCTTGCAAAACTTTGTGCATATGTAGAGCAACTTGCACTTTTGCAGAGAGTTCTATCATGTGATTTGTAATGGAGAAGTTTTCATGGATCAATGTTTTTGAGTAAAAAATGCATTTTTTCATTGTATCCATGATGGGAAGGATAATATTTTGGATATCTATTAGTGTAGACTAGATCCTTTCTTCTTCTCTCAACAACTCTGCATGCATATCTCACAAGAATCTGATTTTCATATGATGTGTAGATCTTGAACTAGGGTCAAGTTGCAACTGCTGTGCACTAGTTCTTAGATCTTCATCAATATTTTTTAGTTTTCTCTTTATCTCCTTTGTGAGCTTGGTAACATCACACAATTTCCCAAAAAGTGATGTTCACATTTGTGCAAGAGGTTTCAAGATTGGTCAAAATTGAGGAAAGCTCCACTTATTGGATAGCCATTTGCTGAGCAATGTGCTCAAGCACTTTATTATCAAATTTCTTTTCTACTTTCTCAATTAACTTGTCTTGACCACTAGAGTCCTCATTAAACTTCTAGATTGCCTCTTCTAATTGCAAAAAAATGTGTTGAGAAGTATCAACTTCAACACCTATCGCCTCAACCAAAATATTCTTGGCACCATCTATGATTTTGGATTCTCTATCTATCTCCTCTCTCAATTTCTTCTACTTTACCTTCTTTTGGAGGAGTTGACCAGCTATATGCATTTGATCTGCAGTGATATTATCAAAGTCCCATTTGGGAATTTCAATCTCCTCATCTAGGTCTATGTCCTCCTCTATTTCCTTTCCTCTCCTTAAAAATCTTGTACTTAGTTGAGCCTTAGGTTCAACTACCCTTATACATAATGCCTTTGAATCTGGTATGGAAATAATAGAAGAGATAGTAGGACTAGAAATGAAAATTTTTATAGTGCTAATAGTTGGAATACTAATTGGTATGCTTACTAAATCCAAAATTGTAGTAGCCAAAATTGTAGATTCCAAAATTATAGTACTGACTATAGAAGAGCACAAAATTGTAGAACATGTTGTATCCATTGCTGATGATGCTGACTTGAGAGCTGAAGAAGAGGGAGGCTATAGCTTGGTAGAATAAGTGGGAGACACTTCTATCAATGATGTGTTGAGCTGTGAGGGAGCAAAGAGTAATTTTACATTTGATGTATCTATTTTGGCTACAATCAAACTTGCTGAAGCTGTCTCCAAGCTTGATATGGATATTGGCTTTCTTGGAGAGTGAGGAAGTGAGGCAATGAATCCAACTACTATCTTCATAGGGTCAGTCTCCTCATGATCTTCTTTGTCTTCCTCAGTAGCTTCTTCCTCTTTATCTTCTTGAACTTCTTCATTGTCAAAATGTGTTGGCTCGGTGTAAGTTTCTTCTTCCTCATCATCAGTATCATCATCCTTAACTTCTATAGGGAAGTCACTTTGTTTATGCAAGTGACAAAAATTCTTCCACATACTTGTGGAATTCTTAACCACATGCTCTATGTCCTTGATAAAAATTAAAGAACTATTAAATCTAAGAGTCATGTTATCTCCATTTTTCTTTAAGGACTCTTTTACCTCATCATTTATCATGCTAGTTAGTAATTGCCTTAGGGTTTGTGCATAAATATATATATTTTTTTGCATAGAAAAGCCCCATATTGGCTTTATTTTCTCTAATAATTCATTATATATTTGGGAGGCCATCTAATCCAGCGAGTATTTCCATTTTCCCATTTTGATCAACACTAGTTCTTCAACCTATTTCTTCTCAACCTCTATCTTGGTTTTATAATTCAAGGATTTGAAGTTGGTTATACCTACACCTTCTTCCAATTGTTTCAATTATTCTTGGAAGGTGGGTGGAAGTTTTCTAAAGAAAACTTCATTGCCTCTCTTCTTGGATCTTCTGGTTAACACTACAGTGGATGGCTTAGGTGGCTTGGTGATGATCACCTTGCCTTTTTTCTTCATTGGTTCTTCTTCCTTTTCTAACTCCTCTTCATCCTCTACATCTTCAACATCTTCTCCTTTACCCTTGGTCAACATAAGGGGTGTCCTTGTTTTGATTTTGGCTATCCTCCTCTTACCTTTGTTAACCACCTATGGAAGTTTAATTTCAAGCTCTATTCTTTCCTTGGCCTCATCATATGTTCCAAACTATGGTACCTTTGGATCAACAAGTTCATTAATCAAGGCTTCAATAATGTCTTTTACTTCATCAATGTTCACCTCATAGGGAAGAGGTCTTACCCATACAACTTTGGGTTTTACTACTTGAATGTAGACTTTATCATAGTCTACCATGAAAATAACATCATTTTTGTAGTTTTCAACCAATTTCCTAGGTATCTTGAATGTGTTATTCATTTTCTCCTTGAAGAATTAAAAATAGTTATCCATTATGCTAAAAAATATGAGTTTTACTAGTTGAATGTAGACTTTGTGATAGTCTACCATGAAACAAACATCATTTTTTGTAGTTTTCAACCAATTTCCTGGGTATCTTAAATCTGTTATTCATTTTCTCCTTGAAGATTTCAAAATAGTTATCCATTATGCTAACAAAATTCTCTCCTATTTCAAAAATATATTCATTAATCTAATATAATACCGGCACATCTTTTCTCCATACTATTGTGCCTTTTGAAGGGAAAAACTTCTAAACATAGAAAAATAAGCAAGTCAACAGAGAACCAAATTCACAAGGGTTATTTTTGGAAGTTCTAATACTTTCAATGTTCTTGTTGAACTGCTTTAACAACAAGTCTGCAAGATCATATGACAAGTTTTTCTTAACAACCTTGTATGCCAAGTCAACAGCTTCACATGACACATTGTTGAGATGGCTAGAACTATAAATCTTGTGAGCTATCACATGTATGCTGAATTTTAGTTCTACATTAGTTAGACTACAAATTTTCATACCTCTACCATCCCACCAGGCTAGGGTTTTCTTTTTCAACTCCACTGACCTAAGGTTTTGGTGGTTTTGGCTTTGGTGAGCACGGGGACGCTCGAGATATGATGAATCAACTTCTTGTTAATTAAAACTAGTTTCTCAAGCCATAATTGACTATTGTGAACTTGGCTTAGGACGTATATGATCCATTTGATTTGGAAACTTTGAGGTAGGTGGGGAATGTGGGTTAAACCCTTTTCTTCCAAATGTTTATGTTCAGGTTTGAGTACTCCATTAACACATAATTCTCCTAGGGAATCATCCAATTCTAGGGTTCTAATTTCTTGAATAGCACACTTAAAATGAGTTTAGATGTCATTAATGAGAAGTACCTTTTTAGGTATCTACGATTGCATTCCATTTGGGTCTAGGGTTTCAACAACCGCTGACACAAGTTTGAAATCAGGTGCTTTTCATTCTACTCCTTAGACCAACATCTCTAACCCTTTCCTTGGTTTTCTATTACTGCTTGATGCCATGGTAACTTAGTAAACTATGAAAATTTTGAAGAACTTAGCTACAAATTCTACTCGAGGTCACTTGGTCACTCTACAATTTGTTTCTTCATAATAACACTTAGAATTATTGCTGAAAATGAATTCAATTTCCTAATTTTTTTTGAAACTTCACCGTTAATGCTTGGTATGGAGGTAGTTGTGATGACATCATGCACAACAGCTTGTCATCCACTATTTAATTGATTACTTGGTGAAGGTTTTGTGACTTGGTGACCATGTGTGACTTATTACTCTTGACCTTGCTCAGTAGAGTTTATGACTCGACCTTACTCGGTAGAGAAGTCAACTCAATGATAACTAATACCAATCTGACTTGATGATCCTTTTGTATCTTGAATACTGATTTGGATCTTTCCTTCCTTTCAATTAGAATGGTTTTGATGTGATCCTGATAGCACATTTCTAGTTCTTCTGAAGAACTTAGTTGGAAATGGTGGAGTCACCCACTTCTTGAGTGACATGACCATCATTACTTGAACTAGCTTCCTTGGTAGATTTAGGAATCCATTTCTATCTCATTTTATTGATGATGTTATCTACTTTTTCTTTCTTCTCATCTTTAATTCTACTTGTATTCATGCGATTCTTGGCTAGATGACCAATTTTGGTACAAGTGAAACATCTTATGGTGGTACCACTCTTCCTTGTGTGATGTTTAACATAGTTCATGCTAATGTGTCCATATTATCCATAGTAATGACATCTGCACCAAGAGTTGTAGTCCAAGTTGAATATTTCTTTCACAATTTTCTCTGTTGGATTGAATGACTTGGTTCTACAATCTGATGCCTTGTGACCTTGTTTCTTGCATTTGTGATACTTGCCTTGAAATTTTGGTTTTTCTTTGCATTTGTTAGCCTTGTGACCATACTGATTGCAATTGTAGCATTTACCATTGAATTTTTCTTTACCATTACTCCAACATTTTTTTGATTTATCACCTATCTAACCATAGTGATTGCAAGTAGGTCTTTGATTTCTTTGAGCACATTGTTTGGAGGATTCACCTTCTTCTTTGTACCTAATTCCTGCTTTACTTTTTTGTTTATAGAGATTATGCTCATTCAGTTGTTTTCATTGATTCATGTCTACTTGGAATCTCATCATTCTTTCATTGATTTTCTTTTTAGTGTTTAGGTCATTTTTCAATCTTTTATTGATTTTATTTTCAGATGTCAGCTCATTTCTTATTCTTTCATTGATTTGTCTTTCTAAATTTAGATAATTTCTTAATCTTTAATTGATCTATCTTTGGCTCATGATTTCCTCATTTGCATTAGAGATTTGATCCATAAGATCTACATGTTGAAGGGATTGGTTCTAGATCTCATTGTTTCTTCCATCCATTTCTTCTTTCTTCTTGTTCCTCTATTCCAAGATTTCACATAGCTTTACTAGCATATGTGCAAGATCATGGTGTCCCAAAAAGTGGTGATGTGAAAAAAATAGAGTTTAAAAATGTCTAAAAGTGCTTCAAAATCCACTTTGGCTTTTTTTCACCTGTCCAAGTACGAAACCTAGAAAGTAAGCCGAACCTTATCAGATATTCGATTTGTTATCGGATATCCGATAACCCACACAATAATATTATAATAATGTAATCATTATAATTATTATACTATAATATAATAATAATAATAATAATATTATATTATAATAATATTAAAATATTACGCTATAATAGTATAATATATTATATAATATTATATAATATATAATAATAATAATATTATTATATTATAATATAATATAATATTTTATAGTATAATATATAGTAATGCAATATAATATATATATAATATAATATAATAATAAAAACTTAATATATTATAATATAATATATAATAAAAAAGTAGTATATTATAATTAATATATAATATATGCACGTAATATTGGATATTTGATATAATAATGGATATTCGATATCTGTGCTATTACATTAAAAAAAACACAGACCTATAGGGCACTTATTTAGCATTTGTTGGGACCAGTTTTAGCGCGGTGATTAGATATACGATATAGAATCGAATATTAGATATAAAGTATTTTTTTTTTTAAAAGTCATTTTAAAACTCAATTCAATAGATTTTAGCATGATTTTGTTTGTTTTAGTTGAATCTAGGGTTTTTTTGAAAAAAAAGGTTAAAATTAAGGTTTCTTTTAATATATATTATGTTTTTTAATTCAATAGGAATGGTTGATCAAAATGATGAGACTGAGGCAAGGAATAATATTCCTTGTAAACCCCACCAAATGATCCTCTACCCACTTAAAACCCTCCTCGAATCGAGGATTTGATAAATGAAAATCTCACTGAGTTGAGAGGTTTGCATAGAACATATAATAATGTACCCACATTGGCTCCTATGTTATCCATGTTAAACACCATAGTGGATAACATTGAAACCCTTACGAACCAACAAAATGCCACTCTTTGTTGGTATGATGAAATGCACAACATATTTCATGATGGTTTGGATTATGATGATGTTGTGGCCCTCAATATAACCAAAGACAATTTGGCTAGCCTTTTTGCAAACCTAAAAACAGGTTTACTAGTCGACCCAAAAAAATCAAAACTATCGATTAAATGGTGCACAAATGATGCCATACATGCAAACTTTTGGGATCGTTGGTGGATAGTCTTTGATATCCCTCCACATGGAAATTTATAAAATACCATTTTACTTAGAAAATTATATGCATGTTGAAACTTAAAGTGAACTATTGGAGCATGAAGCCCAACATGGGCATAGGACTAGGAGCTCCTTAGGATAGACCCTCTTCCCAATGAAAGAAAGTTGGTACTTTTGTCCCCCCCACTGATATCTGCCCCCCTCCTCGAGTGCACCATCCATATATTATGGTATAGGCTAGCTCTCAGACTATCAAAGCCATTCATAGGCTGAGTAGCCTAATGATATCTTAGGCTAGGTCAAACCTATCTCCTTGTGTTGATGATGCTGGTGCTAGTTCATCATCGGCTAGCTCATCACACGTATGTGTGCCTCACACTTGCATTACATGCAAGAATATTTTCCTAGGTCCCATAGGTGATCTTCCTGAGTATTATTTTGTATTAGATGAGGATACACTAGACACATGCATAGAGGCTACAGAACCTGATGCAAGAGAGGAGGGGAATGTAGAGGCATGGACTCCTTCAGTGTCGGTACGTGTATAAATTTTTTTGTTATGACATGTGATTTAAAGTTAATTTTTATAATAGAGTAATTTTAATTTTTAAGCCATACTGACTTTTACATGTATGTGATCTTCATTCATGTTTTGTTGATGATTGAGGAGGAGCTCAGACAGATTGATGATGCCACGCTCTCATCCATTTCATTTGGGCTTGAGACATCTATGGTACATTATGTTGTGTTCGCATTTTTTTATTTTATTTGATATTGTAGCATATATGGTTACTAATCTTTCTTTTATCTTACAAGTACCACATGTCCCAGGGGGATAAAGTGCGAGGGGTGAGTCAGCACACATTGACAAAGGAAAGGTAATTAGGTGCTTTCTATTTGATTAAATATCGATGCATTCTTGTAAAATGTTTGCGTTAATCCCATTTAATTACATTCTTTATTGTATATAGAGCGTGGCTACTGGTGATGAGCCTGTATAGATTTCACATTGTAGACCATCAGGGATTTCCATTTGCACTGAGAGCCCCATTGTATGTATACGTATCATTTATTTTTTATTATCCTTATCTTTATAAATAAATTCAAAACTGATTTCCATGATATTAACAACTACTATTTTATATCTCATAGGAGACTCCTAGTGCACATGAGGTCCGATGAGAGAGTTATGTAGATTTGATGATGTGGCCACTCTCTCCTGAGGAGGAGCCTACAATAGTAAGTTGTAGTTTGAATTAATTATTAAATATGTTATAAATTTAGCATGCTATAAATTATAATGTTATAGTTTAAATTGTAGATTCATCTGACAAACATATTTGAACATATATAGCCCACAATCAGAGAGGTACAAGCATTGCCGAGGGCATATGAGAGGACTCCTAACCAACATAGGAGGTCGATGAGAGAGGTATTTATTATGAAATTTTGATAGTATAAATCTTCATTACAAAAAAGATCATTATGCATTTGAGTAATTCAATGTTACATACAAAAAAACATTTAAATTTAGTAGTCTAACATTGGGTTTTCCTTTTTTGCTTATGTAGGAGGCATCCGATCCACCTAGTGCAGTAAAGAGGTTGCATTTTGATCATCCACCAAAAACCTAGGATAGTATAGTTTTCATAGGATGCATCATGAGAAATTTTGAGATGGCATATGCCATGTTGTATGCAAAAACATTGATATTATACACATTCTGATGGCATGATCAGCCACATTTTGTATATGGATCTATGTATTTTGATATATATTTGAGTACTTTTTCTATAGATACATGATCTTTGATATATATTTGTGTAAAATTTTTTCTATGGATACATTTATTTTGATATATATTTTTGTCATTTATGTGCACAATGATAGACATATTAATTTAGTATCTAGTATTGTTCAATTTATCGTGGATCATGTGTATTGTTCATGTTTATGGAATATCATTAATTTTGATTATGTTTTTTATATTCAATTCAAATGAAATAATTTTTGAATAAAATTTTAACAACCTTTATTATCAAGTTTGGATGCAATGTATAATTTGAAGTGCTATCATGACATAAACACACTTGTCAACCTCCTACACAAGGTTTAGATAACCCCAAATCTAATTTTAAACTCCACCTTCTACCTTGAAACGAACTCTTGGCTTCAAATCTAATCTCAAAAAAGTTAAGGACTCCACTCCTCAACCATGGATTCTATTCCCAACCACCAAGTCATTCATAGATTCATAATCTTTGATAACTAGCACTTCACTTTGTTACTATCCTCATACTACAAATTTACAATTTCAACATAACCTCAAAATATCTCAACTTATGAGACTTGATTGGATAGTTCATCGATTGCCCTCATGAGCTCTGACTTATTTTAGGGGTTAGCATCATCGTCCTATAGCATTCAATGATTCATTGATAGCCCTCACGAGCTCCGAGTTATAACCCTCAGAATATCGACCTCAAAATGCACTTAGAGCACCTTGGAGACTCTTTGGTACGGGGTGGCCACGAATGATGGATGGTCTCTGTGGCCAGAACAAGGGTGTCACTAAGGTTCACCAGCCCACCTAGAGCTAATGGTGCTAACGATTCGATGCCAAGATCGACGGTTTCAAAGTTATGTTGTGGTGCACCTATGAATTGAGGCACACTATGAGTTTTGGCATCGAGCGAGATTGCTATGCAGAATCCAAATGAAATGTGATCTCTCAAAAATGAGATAAGTTATTTTAGGTCTTAACATCACCAGCCTATAGCACTTGATGGTTCATTGATAGTCCTCACGAGCTCCAAGTTATGACCCTTGAAAGATCAACCTTGAAACACTCTTAAAGCACCTTGGAGACTCCTTGGTATGGGGTGGCCACGGATGATTGATGGTCTCTATGGTTGGAACAAAGGTGTGACTAGGGTTCACCTACCCACCCAGAGCTAATGGCACTAATGATTCAATTCCAAGATCAATGGTTTCAAAGTTATGCTATGGTGCACCTATGAACTGAGGCACACTTCGAGTTTTGGGATCGAGTGAGATCGTTGTGCCGAATCTAAACATAATGTGTTCTCTCAAAAATGAGATAGGTTATTTTAGGCCTCAACATCACCATTTTGTAGCATTCAAAAATTTATCGATATCCCTCACGAGCTCTGAGTTATGACCCTTGAAAGATTGGCCTCGAAATGCACTTAGAGCACCTTGGAGACTCCTCGGTATGAGGTGGTCGTGAATGATGGATGGTCTTCATGGATAGAACAAGGGTGTGACTAGGGTGTATCCACTCACCTAGAGCTAATGGCACTGATGATTTGATGCCAAGATCAACAGTTTCAAATTTATGTTGTGGTGCACCTATGAACTAAGGCATATTGTGAGTTTTTGCATCGAGCAAGACCACTATGCTAAATCCAAACAAAATGTGATCTCTTGAAAATGAGATAGGTTATTTTAGCCTTAGCATCACTATCTTGTAGCATTTGACAGTTCATTAATAGCCCTCATGAGCTCCAAGTTATGACCCTCGGAAGATTGACCTCGAAATGCACTTAGAGCACCTTGGAGACTCCTCGGTATGGGGTGGCCGCGAATAATGGATGGTATTTGTGGCTAGGAAAAGGATGTGACTAGGGTTCACCTGCCCACTCAAAGCTAATGGTGCTAATGATTTGATGCCAAGATTAGTGATTTCAAAGTTACCTTGTGGTGCACCTATGAACTGAGGCACACTATGAGTTCTAGGATCGAGCGAGATCCCTATGCTGAATTCAAATAGAATGTGATCTCTCAAAAATAAGATAGGTTATTTTAGGCCTCAACATCACCATCTTGTAGCATTCAACAGTTCATCGATAGCCCTCACGAGCTCTGAGCTATGAACCTCAAAAGATTGACCTTGAAATGCACTTAGAGCACCTTGGAGACTCCTTGGTATGGGGTGGCCGCGAATGATGGATGGTCTCTGTGGTTGAAACAAGTGTGTGACTAGGATTCACCCACCCACCCAAAGCTAATGGCATTGACAATTTGATGCCAATATCAGCGATTTCAAAGCTACACTATGGTGCACCAATGAACTGAGGCACACTGCAAGTTTTTGCATCGAGCAAGATCAATGAGCTGAATCCAAATAGAATCTGATCTCTCAAAAATGAGATAGGTTATTTTAGGCCTCAACATCACCATCCTATAGCATTTGATAGTTCATTGATAGTCCTCACGAGCTCCAAGTTATGACCCTCAGAAGATCGACCTCGAAATGGACTTAGAACACCTTGGAGGCTCCTCGGTACGGGGTGGCCAAAGATGATAGATGGTCTTTGTGGCTAGAATAAGGGTGATACTAGGGTTCAACCATGCACCTAGAGCTGATGGCACTGACAATTCAATGCCAAGATCAGCGATTTCAAAGTTACACTGTGGTGCACCTATGAACTAAAGCACACTGTGAGTTTTGGCATCGAGCAAGATCACTATGCCGAATTCAAACAAAATGTGATCTCTCAAAAATGAGATAGATTATTTTAGGCCTCAACATCACCATCTTGTAGCATTCAACAGTTCATTGATAGCCCTCACAAGCTTCGAGTTATGACCCTTAGAAGATTGACCTCGAAATGCACTTAGAGCACCTTGGAGACTCCTCGGTACAGGGTGGCCGCAGATGATGGATGGTCTCTATGGCTAGAACAAGGGTATCACAAGGGTTCACCTGCCCACCCAAAGCTAATGGCACTGATAATTCGATGCTAAGATTAGCGGTTTCAAAATTATGTTGTGGTGCACCTATGAACTGAGGCACACTGCAAGCTCTGGCATCGAGTGAGATCATTGTGCCAAATCCAAACGGAATGTGATCTCTCAAAAATGAGATAGGTTATTTTAGGCCTCAACATCATTGTCCTATAGCACTTGACAGTTCATCGATTGCCCTCATGAGCTCTGAGTTATGACCATTGGAAGATCGACCTCAAAATGCACTTAGAGCACCTTGGAGACTCCTCGGTATGAGGTGGCCATAGATGATAGATGGTCTCCATGGCTGGAACAAGGGTGTCACTAGGTTTCACTCTAATGGAACTATCAATTTGATGCCAAGATTAGTGGTTTCAAAGTTACACTATGGTTCACATATGAACTAAGGCACACTGTGAGTTTTTGCATCGAGTTACATCACTGTGCCGAACCCAAATGGAATGTGATCTCTCAAGAATGAGATAGGTTATTTTAGGCCTCAGCATCACCATCCTATATCATTCAATATTTCATCAATAGCCCTCATGAGCTCTGAGTTATGACCCTCAGAAGATCAACCTCGAAACGTACTTAAAGCACCTTGCAGACTCCTTGGTACGGGGTGGCCGCGGACGATGGATTGTCTCCATGGCCAGAAAAAGCCTGTGACTAGGGTTCACCTGCCCACCCAAAGCTAATGACACTGATTATTCAAATAGTTCTAGCTATTAGGAGTTAGATTTTGAAAAGTTGTCAAGAAAATTGCAAAAGTTGCTAAGCAACTTTTTCCAATTCTTGCACTTTTTGCGCTAAGACAAGTTTCATCACAATTTTTTTTGCAAATGGACTTTACAAACTCCTAGGGACCCTAATAATTTTCTAAACATCTAGACTTACCTAAAAAAAATGGAATTTACCAAAAATCCACTTTATTGGACCAATTGATGGCCAAGGCTTATAGTTGCACCATGGGGTCATGTGTCCATTACATATGTGGATGGTCATAGGGAGATCATTAGATCTATTCCTAGACCTTATTACATCAAGAAAAGAAAAATTATTAGGTGCTTTGCACTAGTGTTCCACGTATTGATGTGATAAAAAAGTGCATAGAATGGTTAGTGATTGTGCATGCCTCATGTATGTGTTACTTGATTTATTTATTTTTTATGAGATGTGGTTGGTATGTGATCAATTAACAAGCATTCTTAGCATGAGAATTGTTGGATAACCAATCCATTTTCCTTCTAATTCAGATGGGTGTGCCTAAGGGCTCAACATGTTTGGGTGATATTGAATCCACATGGAAATCACTTGCTCTTATAGAGATGCAAAAGGGTGTATGCAAAGGGACTAGCATCCTTTAATATTATAGAATTTCATTTTTGTGCATTTTTATGGATATGAATTTGGAAACATGTCATACATTCTTGAAAATTCTTTTTATTAGATGTAGTAGGTATGTGGATGATCAACAACCCTGTATTTCATTAATGTTATTAGACTAAGAACTAGTTTTCCTCTTAATTGGAAGGGTGGGCCTAAGGGTTCAACACTAATCGATGATGTTTAACCACCTTGGTAATGACTAGTTTATTTGGGGAGGCTTGAGATTGCATGCAAAGGGGATTCTTGTCAATTTTACTCTTGTTTAAAGGGGTGGGCCTAAGAGCTCTATGTCAAATAAGAAAAAAACCAAACTTGTAATAAGATATCCGCGAGCAATTATCTTTCATATAGTTAGAAATGCTCTTAAAATTGTCCTTATAGCCTTGGATCACATGCAAATATGATTTGCAAGAACTTGTTCAATATCTTCCTCTTATAATTCCTTACAAAGAACCTACCAAAATACAAATTAAAATGTGCAACTAATTTAACCTATCTTTTTCATTATGAAAAAAACCATATACTAAAAAAGTTCACATTTTACATCATAATACATTATAAATCTTAGGAATTCTCCCCAACACCCTCACCCCACCCCCCCGCCCCCCGAACTCTTCATGATGTACCTACATTCCAATATCATAAAAAAATTAGTAAATTATTGTATTAAACAAAATAATCATCAGTTTATTGAATCATTATGAAGAAAATAACATAAGAAGTAAATATACCTAGTTGAGTGTTCTAGTAGGGTCCTCGCTCTATTTTAGGGTCTCCAACAGGGCTTCATGATCAACATTAGTAATAGTAAAAAGTTCTTTTACTTTTGGTCTTCTGCGATGCTTCAAAAAATTTACATTTGTTGCTATAATATATAAGATGCGAATATATGAGAATTATTTTGTGCTTTTGATAGTCTTCGAATGTAGGAATTTCGTTCATTCTAAGCATGTATTTCTGCAGTGATGTTGTTGTGACAACCATTCAACTAGTAGGATATATGAATCCATCATCATCTGTGATCGGTTGTGAAAGTTTTTGTTTACCTCTTACACAATGTGTTAACCAATAATTAGATTTCTCATCATTTCCCTGTGGTGCAACCAATGCAAAGACATGTGCTGGCTGAAGTAGATCTAATAGATGGTTATGCTCAAGTGAACTTTCCATGTCATCATTTCTGATAGAGGGTATGATAGACAATGGAGTAAGATAATGTGGAGCCCATGTGTCCACCCACTCACTTGACTCACAGTGATCCCAATCACACTGAAAACAACTTGGACAAAAGCAAGCTAGATGTCATGTCCAAATGGTCCATGTACTAGAATCAGAGCTCCAAAATGAATGAATTTTTGATGAGTCTCTCACTGTAGCACAATTTGATCTATTAGCTATGAATCCTTCCTCAACAAACCAAAAGCACCTACGTACCACTGAATCAAGAGTCCCCCCCTGTGATAATGCTAAACTACACCAATCAACAATGGTACGAGCCTCAAGAAGCTATGCTACTAAAATCTTCAATTGCTCCTTAGCTAAAACTCTCTTCACACATGCGCTTGCTCAATCATGTTCGCCTTTTCCATGGATAGACTAAAAGAAACTCCAAATATGAGGCACCCCTCTCATAATGCCCCGCCCGGAGATCCTTGGAAACAAGGATGAAAAAAAAGTCAGAACAAATTTTTTTTTTTATAAGTGTAAGTGCACATGATACAACCTACACAAACCAAAAGATCGCAACGGAAGACTGAAAGACAACCAAACACCAATGGATCTCCAAACGCCACTACCAACTAGAACACAATCACGAAAACCACAAAAGGCTACCAAGTTGAAGGACATAAGCTAACTCTTGGAAATTGGCTAAGTCTGAAATCCTGAAGCCCTGATTTTTCCTAGAATCTACACCTTAGCTCGTAGAGGTCTGAAACCCATCTCAAATGAATCATCGCATATATTAAAGGAATTAAATATACGTCAACTTATACTTAAACGATATATTTTAAACCCCGAAGGACTACAACAGAAACCCAAAAATTGAATTTCAAAAGAAAACTCCTAAATTCAAAATGCAACAACATAGGCTTGAAGAACACCAAAAAGGGTATCCAGATCAACTCTCAAAAAGATCAGAACACTAGAAAAAGTGCCCGATGTTGGCACACGCAGGTTTTTGCCAAAAGGCGTGCGACACTTTTCACTAAGGGAGGGCGACACTTCTCCCTTACTGCGTGCGACACTTCTCAAGAAGGCGTGCGATATTGGAAAAGTATCGCGCGACATTTCTCATAAAGCCGTGCGACACTCTTCCAGTGTCATACAAAACTTCTTCAATATTGCGTGCGACACTTTTTATTTTCGTGCGACATTATTTCTATGGGCGTGCGATACTTTATCAGTGTCGTACAATGCTGAACAAATGTCGCCCATAGAAAATAAAAACACTTACAGAAACTCAAAAACGGGGATAAAATGACAAAAGAACCTCCACACCGGGGAGTACCGGATCCACATCTCAAGGCCAAAACACTCGAACCAAAATTGAGTAACAGAAAATGAAATCTAACCATCTATCAAACAAAGAAGGGAAAGTACATAAAGGAAACATCACGACAACTGAAATAACATCGCAATAATATAGATAACACTGCAATAAGCAAAATAACCAACTAAGTACGCGGTTCCTCCCAACTGTCAATGGCGTCATAGAACCATCGTGAGCCCTAGCCATCCCCCGCGCATAACATCCCAAGCCACCGATTAGATCATCGGTGTTGTCGTGATAGGGACATCACTACTAAACATGCTACAATAAAAGTAATGAAATCTAACATGCTAGTAGTAACATAAGATAACCCTGTAATCAGATAACATCATCTACTGCATGCTAATCATCATAATGAGGAAAGCGTTAAAACTAACATCATCTAAGTATGATAACATCATAATAAGAGCATAAATCACAAGAAGCATACTCTGTATACCGAAGTACCAAGTGACACATCCAGCAACGATCACGCTAGAACAAAAGACCGTCTCTGTACACCGGTCCCTAGCAGTGGTGAAGGTAGCTACGCCTCCCAACCACGTGGCACCCATAGGTCCACACTCGCCATGCTGATGGAGATGATGATCCAACCACACACACACAAAACAACAACCATGGCTAACACACACGCCAAGCAGTATGATGACTGAATCCAAGAAATCCTTAAAACTTCCTCTGCCAACCCTATTGGACTAAGGTCACCAGGCTGTGAGATAGAAGCCCCCTCCATATGCTACCCTACCCTACCCATGCTCATCCAGCGATTAGTGTCCAAAGACATTGAAACTCCCAACCCAACCCCAATGATCACAAATTTTGGAAGTACCACGGAAGATTAGGCCCCACAGGTCACCCAACAATATACGTGTGTGTGGTGCACCACCATCACAGAGATCATACACAAGGACAGGATGAGAATGCAAACAAAAGTCAATCGACTGAAAACATAATCGGGATGACGGATGCTACACGCATCCCAATGCAAAAAAAGATGCAAAATTGTTCTGACTGGTATCCAAATGGATCATCCAGCTTCATGAACCAGAATGTGCCAAGAAAACCCGAGAAAACAAGGTGGCACGCAAAATGAGGTAAAAACTTCAAATTTTGGAAAAATTCCAAAATTAAAACCCATTTGGCCTTTGGGTTCAAAAACCCCAAAAATCCAAAAATAATTGAAAATGGACACCGTATGCAAAAACGGCCAGCATAACGGCCAAAAAACCCAAACCCCCATTTCAAAAACAGGTAAAACGTTCATACTCGACCAACTGGGCAGAACTAGCAAATAGAAACGAAGGGGAACACTAGTTCATTGCCTCCTAACATATTGCTACAAGAAATGGAAGCAGAAACAGAGAAAAAACATTAAAACAGGAAGGCCCTACCTGACAGCAAAAAGGGCCGAAACTAAAACCCGTAGAATAAAATAAATACTCCGCTGAAACTGTTAGCAAAGCGAGAACTCCTCGAGCCGAATCCAACAGGACAAACCTCACAAAGATCCCATGCTCACAGCTCCCGCAACGAGCAAAACAATAATCCTTCAGAAGAGGATTTCCAAATTTGCTCTCCAAACTCAATTTTCCAAAATGTGAGAAGTGAATAATGAATTCACTTTTCCAATATTTATTCATTTTGAGCGAATAGCTGATAATGGAAAATAGCTAGCTGGAGTAGTTAAACTCTGAAACAACCCAAACGAAAATAGGTTATTATTTGTAATGGAAATTCACCTAAGGCAAAGCTGCCAGAAATTAAATCCAAAAGATTAAAAACCCAAAAACCCAAAAATTACAGAAAAACACTTAACACTTTCGTGAAGAATGCAAACTTCTAAATGCACAGACATGTTCATTGGTCTAATCACATAATGCAATGAGTTCGGATTTACTAATCACCGAAAGGTCTTTAATATAAAACAAATAAATAAGGATACGTCGACCATATAGGAGCGACATTGGCAAAATATGAACAGCTGGATCACTAACTCCATAGGCCACTGCCAAGGATATAATTCTTGCACACTAAAACACACGATCAAGTGCAATGGCAAATAATATCATAGCCGAAGCAACATGTATTAAAATACCTATTTAATCCATTTATATCACTCACATTTGCAGAAAGCGTAAAAGAAAAGAATGAAGTAAATAACCATAGTATAGAATCCATCTCATAGCATAGTCAACAAATAGGTCCAATACATCATATAACCAGATAATCAGTTCTCATAGATCTAATGTCATCTCAAAATAACATCAACATGCAAATATGATAAACTGAACAACATAGCAACAAAGCATCTATGGTACGAAAATCAAAATATAATATTCGACCTTCAGGTCATGTCAAGGTACAAATATCAAAAGAGTATCAAGTATCTCTCGAATCAAAAATAGACAAGGTACAGATTGCAAACACGAGAGGCACTACATCCTCCCCCACTAGTATAGGCTTACTCCTGGAAGCCAGCAAAAAGGTAGGGGTACAATCCCCTCAATCGTGTAGCATCTTCCCAAGTTGTAGAGGCCTCATAGCTCGGGTCCCATTGGACCCTTACCTGCTCTATGTCTCGACCTCGCAAGGTCAGCCTCCGGTGCTGTAGGATACGAATGGGCTACAAAGTAAGCTGCCCGTCCGCTACCTGCAAAGCATCCCAATCAAGAACATGGGTCACATCAAGGATATACTGTCGCAAAACAGAAACATGGAAAAAATCATGTATGTGTGATAGGCTAGGTGGCAACGCTAGACAATAAGCAACAGGAACAATCCTCTCGAGGATCTCAAAAGGTTCGACAAAACGTGGCGCCAACTTAGAGCCTTTCCCATAATGAATAGGGCTCTTCCTCGGCCGCACTCTCAAAAACACCCTGCCACCAACAGAAAAGTGACGATCCAACCTATGGGCATCTGCATACTTCTTCTACCTGTCCTGAGTAGTAACCAAATGCTCCCTAATGTGAACAACCTGCTGCTCCATATCCTGAAGCATCTGTGGACCCAAAAGAACACGGTCCTCCAAATGATCCCAACTCAAAGGGGTACGACATGGTCTACCATACAAGGCCTGAAAAGGTGACATGCCAAGAGAACTATGATAACCATTGTTGTATGCAAACTCAACAAGGTATAAATAGTCCTCCCACTTCACCTGCCTATCCATAACATACATGCGAAGCATATCCTCCAGAACCTGATTTACTCTCTCAGTTTGACCATCAGTCTTTGGGTGATAGGCTGAACTGAAATTAAGCTGAGCACCCAACGCATGCTTTAGAGATGTCCATAGTGCAGAAGTAAACACTGGATCTCTATCTGAAATGATGCGACGAGGGATCCCATGCAAATGAACAATATCCTCCATGAAAACATGCACTACAGAAGAAGCAGTGTAGGATGCTCTCATGGGTGAAAAATGTGCTACCTTGGACAACTTGTCCACTGTCACCATGATACAATCATGTCTTCGTGATGACATAGGCAACCCTGTGATAAAATCAATAGATATCGTATCCCACTTCCACTCTGGAATGTTATGTGGCTGCAAAAGACCTGCTGGATGCTGATGCTCTGCCTTCACTCTCTGGCACTCGAGACATCTAGCAACAAAGTCAGCAACATCGCGTCTCATCCCTGCCCAGAAGTACAACTATTTGAGATCAGTGTGCATCTTCTTGACTTCGAGATGTGGAGAATATGGTGCACGATGTGCTGCTAACAAAACTAAGGTATGAAGATCACCCGACAAGGGTACATAAATATGCCTTGAGTGTCGCAATAGTCCATCGGACTCAAGCATATAACTTGAAAATCTCCCCTCAAGGGTACGTCCAGACTCGATCTCCACCCTCACCTCCTGATACCAAGAGTCACTAGGCAAAGCCTCCAAAATATGGCTTCGCAAATCCACTCCCAATGACATCACTGATACCTCATGTCGCCTCCTACTCAAGGCATCTGTGACAACATTCTCCTTCCCTTTGATGTAATGAACATCAAAGTCATACTCGCATAGGAACTCCATCCAACGACGCTGTTGTGCATTCAAGTTTGGTTGAGTAAAGATATACTATAAGCTCCTATGATCGCTATGCAACTCAAACCTGTGTCCCAAAAGAAAATGCCTCCAATAGACAAGGGCATGCACTACGGCCGCAAGTTCCAAATCATGAGTGGGGTAGTTTAGCTCATGGTCCTTGAGTTTTCTAGACTCAAAAGCAATCACTCGACCATCTTGCATTAACACCGCACCCACGCCTTCCAACGAAGCATCTGTGAAAACCATAAAATCACCTACAGGATTAGGCACTGCAAGGATTGGTGCACTAGTCAAACACTCCTTAAGAGTAACAAAAGCTTCCTCACACTGGTCTGACCCAAAAAACTTCTTCCCTTTCCTCTGAAGAGAAGTGATGGGATGGGCTACTCGTGAAAAATCCTTCACAACGCGACGGTAGTAACCTGCTAATCCCATGAAACTACGAACCTCTGAGACATTAGTGGGTGTTGGCCAATCCATGAGCACAAATCTTCTCCGGATCCACTGCAATTCCATCACCAGTGATGATAGGTCCCAAATACTTCACCTTTGACTGGAAGAACCCACATTTACTCAAGTTTCCATACAGCTGATGGTCTCTCAAGCACTGCAATACCTGACGTAAATGGACTTTGTGCTCCTCCACAGTCTTCGAGTAGATCAATATGTCATCCAAAAACACAATGACACATTGATCGAGGTACATGCAAAATACCGCATTCATCAAACTCATGAACACTTATGGTGCATTGGTCAACCCAAAAGGTACAACTATGGACTCATAATGCCCATATTGTGTATGAAATGTTGTTCGATGAATATCAACCTCTTGGATACGAAGCTGATGGTATCCTGACTTCAGATCAATCTTTGAGAACACTCGTGCTCCCTTCATCTGATCAAACAAGTCATCTATCCTTGGCAAAGGATAACGGTTCTTCACCATCACCTTATTCAATTGTCGGTAGTCAATGCACAAACGCAAAGAACCATCCTTCTTCTTCACGAAGATGACTGGTGCACCCCGCGGGGATACACTAGGATGAATGTGGCCCTTGGCCAATAATTCCTCCAACTGCAACTTGAGCTCACTCAACTTCTGAGTAGTCATGCGATAAGGAGCTCATGAAATAGGTTCTGCTCCTAGTACAAGATCGATCCGAAAATCAATGTCACGCTGTGGTGGCATACCTGGAATCTCATCAGGAAACACATTAGCATACTCACGAAGGAGTGGGTGATCATCGAGTGTTACCATATGGCTCTCAGCTTCCTCAAGATCACTGAGAGATACAAGAAACAACTGACAACCCTTTCACACACTCCTCTTCAGCTGATTAGCTGAGATCATACGAAGCGAGATTGGTCGCTGAACTCCCAAAAGTTCCACCTGTCCACCTGTGTCATCCACACACTGTACCACCTTACGATGGCAATCGATATTGGCCTGATGGGCAGCTAACCAATCCATGCCCAACACAATGTCATACGATCCTAGAGGTAGAATGCGTAGATCCACTGTGGTGGTGAAGGTTCCCAAATCCAAACAACTCCTAACCAACGAGTCAACAACCACCTTAGAACCCGTGGCCAACTCAACCTGCCATCTATCAACCTGACGCATTGCCACTAGCCCACATCGTTGAACAAGATATGGTGAAATGAAAGAATCGGTGGCACCAGAGTCAAACAAAATTGAAGTTCAAATACCATACAACATACCTGTAGCCTCGACTACCATACCTTGATGCTCAGCTTGACGGTTGTCAACTGCCGCAAAGACTCTATGATTTCGACCTGCATCTCCTACAGTAGGCTCAGATCTCGCTGCGCCCTTACCAGGTCCTGTAGATGGTTTGATGGGACAATCATAAGATTTATGGCTAGGTTGGCCACAAGAATAACAATTCCCAGAAAAGTTGGGTCCTGTCCCACGACCACTCTGAGTAGCACTAGGATATGGTGCACTACCTCTACTAGAAGTTTGCTGACTGCTCTGAGGAGGACGATCCTGCTTAGATTTCTGTCCTCTGTTCTGATTATCTCCTTTCTTCCCTAAATAGCCAAAAGACTAACCACCTTTGGTCCAAAAACCCTTCTGTTGGTTGTGATGAGAATCACCTTGAGAGGGTGATGGATGGGTCTATCCCTTTCTTGAGGACTGAGAATACTGTGCATCCTGCCCTGCATTCCTAGCACCCTGGTTCTGAGAACCAGATTTTCTACCAAAACCTCTAGCCAAATTTTCCTCCGCAATACGTGCCTTTTCCACCACGAGCACAAGAGTCCTAGGCTGATGCATGCGAACTTCTCCAATGAGGGAATCCTTAAGGCCTCAGATAAAATGATGCGCTAAGAGCAAATCATCATTGTTGTAGCATGAATATTGCCTAAGTTCAAAGAATCGGATCTCGTACTGATCCACAGTCATATTCCCTTGACGGATAGCATGGAAATCATCAGCACGAGCCTCCTTGTACTGAGGAGATAAGAATCTCTCTCGGAATCTCTCCTCAAAAACCTCCCAGGTGAGATCTGCAATGCTAAGCTGAAGCTTCTGACTCTCAATATTCCACCAAACGGATCTGTGGTCCCTCAATTGCATAATTGCACAACGGGCCCTCATGTTGGTTGAATATGGATACATGGTGAAGCAGTGCTCCATGTCCAACAACCAAGTCTCAGCCTTGAGGCCACTTCCCCTACCATCGAATGGTGGTGGTTTGGAACTCTGAAGGGACTTCATGATATCCAACCTGATGGAGTCCTCACTATTTCGATCTCTACCACCCCGACGGTGTCCTCTACCACCTGGTGGAGTAAGAGAACACTCATGTTCACATTCCTCCTCTCTATTCTCAAAGTGATGGGAATCTCCATGATGAGATCCCTCTTCCTGATTCTGATTCTGCTGGCGCTCCTCAACACGAGGGCCCAAAAGAGCAAGAATCTACTGGAGGACAGGCATCACCGCCCCTCTGCCATTCTGATCACCAATATTACCATGTTCTCCCCCTCATCCCTAATGTTCCTCTTCATGGTGCTCACTTCCATAGTTACCACTACGGGTACCATGATGGCCACTAGGTCTACGTGCAGGAGGCATCACTAAAAGGAAGCAACAAGGCAAAGTCAGAACAATCGGATCACAAGCATAAGAGTAAAAAACATGAACGAGCAAGATAATAAATAAATATACGTAACAAAGCAAAAATGCACAAAAAACAAAACCATAGTGGAAGCATAACACAGAGATCCCAATGTAGCAACATGGGCTCTGATACCAGATATAATGCCCCACTCGGAGATCCTTGGAAACAAGGATGAAAAACAAGTCAGAACAATTTTTTTTTTTTTATAAGTGTAAGTGCACATGATACAACCTACACAAACCAAAAGATCACAACTAAAGACAGAAAGACAACCAAGCACCAACGGATCTCCAAACGCCACTACCAACTAGAACACAATCACGAAAACCACAAAAGGCTACCAAGCAGAAGGACATAAGCTGACTCTTGGAAACTGGCTAAGTCTGTAATCCTGAAGCCCTGATTTTTCCTAGAATCTACACCTTAGCTCGTAGAGGTCTGAAACCCATCTCAAATGAATCATTGCATATATTAAAGGAATTAAATATATGTCAACTTATACTTAAACGATATATTTTAAACCCCGAAGGACTACAACAGAAACCCAAAAACTGAAATTCAAAAGAAACCTCCTGAATTCAAAATGCAACAACATAGGCTTGAAGAACGCCCAAAAAGGTATCCAGATCAACTCTCAAAAAGATCAGAACACTACAAAAAGTGCCTGCTGTTGGCACGCGCAAGTTTTTTCCAAAAGGCGTGCGACACTTTTCACTAAGGGAGGGCGACACTTCTCCCTTACTGCGTGCGATACTGGAAAAGTATCGCGCGACATTTCTCATAAAGCCGTGTGACACTCTTCTAATGTCGTACGACACTTCTTCAGTATTGCGTGCGACACTTTTTTATTTTCATGTGACATTATTTCTATGGGCGTGCGATACTTTATCAGTGTCGCACAATGCTGAACAAATGTTGTCCATAGAAAATAAAAACACTTCCAGAAACTCAAAAACGGGGATAAAACGACAAAAGAACCTCCACACCGGGGAGTACCGGATCCACATCTCGAGGCCAAAACACTCGAACCAAAATTGAGTAACAAAAAATGAAATCTAACCATCTATCAAACAAAGAAGGGAAAGTACAGAAAGGAAACATCACGACAACTGAAATAACATCGCAATAATATAGATAACACTGCAATAATCAAAATAACCAACTCAGTACGCGGTTCCTCCCAACCGTCAATGGCATCATAGAACCATTGTGGGCCCTAGCCATCCCCCGCGCATAACATCCCAAGCCACCGATTAGATCATCGGTGCTGTCATGATAGGGACATCACTACTAAACATGCTACAATAAAAGTAATGAAATCTAACATGCTAGTAGTAACATAAGATAACCTTGTAATCAGATCACATCATCTACTACATGCTAATCATCATAATGAGGAAAGCGTTAAAACTAACATCATCTAAGCATGATAACATCATAATGAGAGCATAAATCACAAGAAGCATACTCCATATACCGAAGTACCAAGTGACACATCCAGCAACGATCACGGTAGAACAAAAGACCGTCTCTGTACACCTGTCCCTAGCAGTGGTGAAGGTAGCTATGCCTGCCAACCACGTGGCACCCATAGGTCCACACCCGCCATGCTGATGGATATGATGATCCAACCACGCACACACAAAACAACAACCATGGCTAACACACACGCCAAGCAGTATGATGACTGAATCCAAGACATAGACAATGCATAAACTACAGGTCCTGGTCAGACACCTCAATGGGCTACTACGTAGGGACTGACATCATGGAGAGTCGCTTGGCATCGACAAGCCCAAGCTCGGATCATGCGTTTCAACTCCTCAACGGAGGGCCCCGCATATACTTTTTATTATCTTAAATTTTATTACCACCCAATGTTTTATTTAATTATCACTTACTTAAAACTTCCTCTTCCAACCCTATGGGACTAAGGTCACCAGGCTGCAAGATAGAAGCCCCCTCCATATGCTACCCTACCCTACCCATGCTCATCCAGTGATGAGTGCCCGAAGGCATGCAAAATCCCAACCCAACCCCAATGATCACAACTCTCAGAAGTACCACGAAAGATTAGGCCCCGCAGGTCACCCGACAATATACGTGTGTGTGGCGCACCACCATCACAGAGATCATACACAAGGATAGGATGAGAATGCAAACAAAAGTCAATCGATCAAAATCATAATCGAGATGACGGATGTTACACGCATCCCAATGCAAAAAAAGATGCAAAAGTGTTCTGACTGGTATCCAAATGGATCATCCAGGTCCACGAACCACAATTTGCCAAGAAAACCTGAAAAACAGGGCGGCATGCAAAATGAGGTAAAAACTTCAAATTTTGGAACAATTCCAAAATTAAAACGCATTTGGCCTTGGGTTCAAAAGCCCCAAAAATCCAAAAATAATTGAAAACGGACACCGTATGCAAAAATGGCCAGCATAATGGCCCAAAAACCCAAACCCCCATTTCAAAAATAGGTAAAACATTCATACTCGACCAATCGGGCAAAACTAGCAAACAGAAACGGAGGGGAACACTAGTTCACAGCTTCCTAACATATTGCTACAAGAAACGGAAGCAGAAATAGAGAAAAAATATTAAAACGGGAAGGCCCTACCTGACAGCAAAAAGGGCCAAAACTGAAACCCGTAGAATAAAATAAATACTCCGTCGGAACTGCTGAAACTGTCGGCAAAGCGAGAACTCCTCGAGCTGAATCCAATGGCATCTATGGTACGGAAATCAAAATATAACATTTGACCTTCAGGTCGTCTCAAGGTACAAATATCAAAAGAGTATCAAGTATCTCTCGAATAAAAAATAGATAAGGTACAGACTGCAAACACGAGAGGCACTACACCTCTCTCTATGTGCATCCTACACAACCAATAAAACATGCGAGCATTCTTGAATTGACCTGTACAATTATTTGACCAAATGACATTTCTATCCATAGCAATTTCATGCTCATGTAAGAAATCAAAACAATTCTCAAAAAAATGTTGTACAAACTCATGAGAGTGAGATCTATCATCACTCATATAAAAATGATACTCTCTAATAATCTTCTGATTATCTTCTGCACTATCAGGGGCATGCCTATATGATATGTGAACGAAAATAGCAATTTGAATGGAGTTGTAATACTGAGATTGTGTCTCATTTGAGGTTATAATGTTTAGTTCTCAACAAAATCAACAATTGATATAATAGTTCCAATGGGAAAAGTCTCCTTATACTTTCTAAATTGTTGATCCAACCACTGAGACATGTGACTATGTCTTGCATACTTGTAAAAAATAATTGCCTTGAAATCTAAAATAAAACTAGCCACATTGATATCTTTTCCAACCAATTCACATCTAGATCTCTCACACCCACTCTTCAATGTGTATTTCACTGTTTCATATACCTTTTTTTTTCACTATTGTCTTTCCAAGGTCTTGTTTGCACCCCTCATGGAAACATGTGTCAAACTTAGATAAGCCACCACATTTTGAACACTTCTCATTTAAGAAAGCATTTCAATAAAAGAAACAATCATCAACTCTACAACATAAAAGTTGATCTAGCAAGTCTCTTGATGATTTTGGAAGGCCACTAGCACCATAATCCTCCAATATTTCTTTACTATGCAAAGTAGAACAGATGCAGCGTAATAGTTCATGGTGCATAGAAAACTCAATATGATATTTGTAGCAACATGTATTTCAAATTTTGAGTGGCACACAATAAAATGGCTTCAAAGATTCAAAAGCCCTTTGTGATATATGAAGACTTGGATAACTCTCTCTAAATTGTTTGAACAACATAGTTTGACTTACCTCCAAATAATGTTTAGGATGTGGTGTGCGATCTCTGATGCCAATTCCTAACTTTAACACATCTTTAGCATTGGGTGATACTCATGAGCTAGAGTGTCAAAATTGTGTAATTTCTTCCTTCACAGCATCAGATAGCTTCTTATCAAAATGTGGAAGTCTCCCACCAAATGCCCATGTTTCATTTTGAAGAGGATCATCAATTTTCTGTTTTTGACTAAGTGCTCTTCCCAAAATAGTACAATTTAAATTCAAATCAATACAAGTTTGTCTCATATATCTACCCTTTCTGAAATGATGACTTACCAAAGATGTTGCAATAACCCTTCGAGTAGCTCTGTTATCCTTCTCCCTGCTATTTTTTCCAATGCTATTGAGAGCACTGAAAATATTCTTCACAATTATGACATTTCTTTCCAAAGTTTTTATTGACACGAATTTTCAATTTGGAAAGCACAGGTCTCATCTTTTGCATCTTTAATAAGTGCATGAAAAGCTGACATTGCTCTACCACTATCTTGTTGCCGAAAAACATCTTATATAATCTTGAAGCCCATAACCAAATGGTTCTTTCTAATTTTTTCCCTTCCAAACTAGTAATAATCATTTCATCAATTTCAATTATCCATTTTGGTGTTTTAGAACCTTCATGTCGATTATAATTAGGAGATATGTAAGTTTTTTGTGCATTAAATTCCTGTGCATTGTCATGTTCGATATGGTCAATTATGCAATTTGGATTATGACTTGGTAGCATTTGGTCCTCAAAATTTTCATTCTCTAAATTTTAAATTTTGATATTATCATTTTGAATAGGTACATTTTCATTCCCCAACTGTACATATTCATTATCTGACTCTATGATGTCACCTTCAACTATTTCATCGCCAACTTGACCAATATTTAACATACCTTATCTTTTTCTTCGATGTTCCATTTTTTCCTTTCCCTATATGTTGCAATGCCTTCACTAGATACCTTTCTTTTGAATTTAGCCTTTTGATGACTACTGTTCCCCATTCAAATGACAATATTGGACACCTAGGGTTATATTTTTGAATTTTTTTTATTGGTTGTGCCCAAAAATGCGACTTTTTGTAAAACCCATGAAAAAAACCTCAAAAAGTAATGTTGTCGAGTCTACAGGGATAGGGAATATGTTAAAAAATGATGCCAGTAATATCGGATATCCGATATGCCCCCTAAAAGATTTTGGAAGGAAAATCGAATATGTGAGTTATAGTTTATGACTTATCAATTATTTGAGTTATATTACTATGTAAAGATATATTATATAATAACATAACATAAAGATATAACATATAATCTATTAATATATAATAATATATTATGTTATTCTTATTATAATCTATAAATATAATATATATTATTATTATAATAATCTATAAATATAATATATATGTCCCTAGGTGTCCTAGGACCCCTAGGGACATATTAGATTGCTTCATATGGGTCGAAGGGGATCATAGGGTGACCTATGACCCCCTTTGACCCATTAAATGATGACATATGTCCCTAGGGGTCTTAGGACCCCTAAGGACATATTAGAATCCTTTGTATGGGTCGAAGGGGGTCATAGGGTGACCTATGACCCCCTTTGACCTATTACATGATGACATATGTCCCTAGGGGTCCTAAGACCCATAGGGACATTTTGAGAATCCTTAGTATAGGTTGAAAGGGGTCATAGGTCATAGGGTGACCTATGTCCCCCTTCGACCTATTAAATGATGACATATGTCCCTAGGGGTCATAGGACCCCTAGGGACATATTAGAATGCTTCATATGGGTCAAAGGGGGTCATAGGTTGACCTATGACCCCCTTGGACCCATTACATGATGACATATGTCCCCAGGGGTTGAACATATTAGAATGCTTTGTATGGGTCAAAGGGGGTCATAGGGTGACCTATGAACCCCTATGACCCATTACATGACAACATATGTCCCTAGGGGTCTTAGGACCCCTAGAGACATATTAGAATGCTTCATATGGGTCAAAGGGGGTCATAGGGTGACTTATGACCCCCTTTGACCCAATACATAACAACATATGTCCGTAGGGGTCCTAGAACCCCTAAGGACATATTAAAATTCTTCATATGGGTCAAAGGAGGTCATAGGGTGACCTATGACCCCTATCGGCCCATTACATGACGATATACGTCCCTAAAGGTACTAAGGACATATTAGAATGCTTCATATGGGTCAAAGGGGGTCATAGGTTGACCTATGATCCCTTTTGACCCATTACATGATGACATATGTTCGTAGAGGTCTTAGGACCCCGAGGGACATATTAGAATCCTTTGTATGGGTTGAAGGGGGTCATAGGGTCTTTGACCCATTACATGATGACATATGTTCGCAGGGGTCTTAGGACTCGCAGGAACATATTAGAATTCTTCGTATGGGTTGCAGGGGGTAATAGGTTGACCTATGACCCCCTTCGACCCATTACATGATGGCATATGTCTGTAGGGGTCCTAGGACACCTAGAGACATATTAGAATCCTTTGTATGGGTTGAATGGGGTCATAGGTTTACCTATGACCCCCTTCGATCAATTACATAACCACATATGTCTCTAGGGGTCCTAGGACCCCTAGGGACATATTAGAATCTTTAGTATGGGTCGAAAGGGGTTATAGGGTGACTTATGACCCCTTTCGACCCATTAAATTATGACATATGTGACCCCTAGGTACATATTAGAATCTTTCGTATGGGTTGAAGGGGGTGATAGCGTGACCTATGAACCCCTTCAACCCATTTCATGACGACATATGTCCCTAGGGGTCCTAAGACCCCTAGGGACATATTAGAATCCTTTGTATGGGTCAAAGGGGGTCATAGGTCACCCATTACATAACGACATATGTTCCTAGAGGTCCTAGGACCCTCTTAGACCCATTACATGACAACATATGTCCTTAGGGGTCCTAGGACCCCTAGGGACATATTAAAAGTTTTCGTATGTGTCAAAGGGGGTCATAGTTCACACCCCTTTGAACCCATTACATGATGACATATGTCCCTAGGCGTCCTAGGACCCCTAAGAAGATATTAGAATCTTTCATATGGGTCAAAGGGGGTCATAGGGTGGCCTATGACTCCCTTTGACCCATTACATGAGAACATATGTTGCTAGGGGTCCTAAGATCCCTAGGGACATATTTGAATCTTTCGTATGGGTCCAAGGGGGTCATAGGTTAACCTATAACCCCCTTTGACCCATTACATGACGAAATATGTTCTTAGGGGTCCTAGGACCCCTAGAGACATATTGTAATGCTTTGTATGGGTCAAAGGGGGTCATAGGGTGACCTATGACCCTCTTCGACTCATTACATGATGACATATATCCCTAGGGGTCTTAGGACCCTTATGGACATATTAGAATCTTTTGTATGGATCGAAGGGGGTCATAGGTCCTTTTGACCAATTACATGATGACATATGTCCCTAGGGGTCCTTAGACCCCTAAAGACATATTAGAATCCTTCATATGGGTTAAAGGGGGTCATATGTTGACTTATGACCCCCTTCAATCAATTAAATGATGAAATATGTCCCTAAGGTTCCTAGGACCCTTAGGAACATATTAGAATCCTTTGTATTGGTTAAAGGGGTTAGTTATGACCTCCTTTGACCCATTAAATGATGACATATGTCCCTAGGGGTCCTAAGACCCCTAGGGACATATTAGAATCCTTCGACTCAATTAAATGATGACATATGTCCCTAGGGGTCCTAAGACCCCTAAGGACATATTAGAATTCTTCAAATGGGTTGAAGGGGATTAGAGGTTGACCTATGACCCACTTCAACTCATTAAATGATGACATATGTCCTTAGGGGTCCTAGGACCCCTAGGGACATATTAAAATGCTTCATATTGGTCGAAGGGGGTCATAGGTCAACCTATGACCCCCTTTGGCCCATTACATGATGACATATATCCCTAGGGGTCCTAGGACCCCTAGGGACATATTAGAATCATTCATATGGTTTAAGGGGGTAATAGGGTGACCTATGACCCCCTTCGATCCATTACATGATGACATATGTCCCTAGGGCTCCCCAAGGCTCTGGGGACATATTGGAATCGTTCATATGGGTCTAAGGGGGTCATTGGTTGACCTATGACCCCCTTTAACCCATTACATGACAACATATGTCCCTAGGGGTCCTAGGACCCCTAGGGACATATTAGAATATTTTGTATGGGTGGAAGGGGGTCATAGGTTGACTTATGAACCCCTTCGACCAATTAAATGATGAAATATGTCTCGAGGGATCCTAGGACCCCTAGGGACATATTAGAATGCTTCATATGGGTTGAAGGGTGTGATAGGTTGACCTATGACCCCCTTCGACCCATTACATGATGACATATATCCCTAGGGGTCCTAGGACCCCTAGGGACATATTAGAATCATTCATATGGGTCAAGGGGGTCGTAGGGTGACCTATGACCCCCTTCAACCCATTACATGATGACATATGTCCCTAGGGGTCCTAAGACCCCTAAGGACACATTAGAATGTTTCGTATGGGTCAAAGAGGTTCATAGGTTGACCTATGACCCCCTTCGACCCATTACATGATGACATATGTCCCTAGGGGTCCTAGGACCCATAGGGACATATTAGAATGCTTCATATGGGTCGAAGGGACAATATTATATTTAATAATTATATTATATTGTATATTTTAATATAATAATAATATATTATTAGATTATATAACAATAATAATCATATATGTTACTAGATTATAGATTTAATAATAATAATAACAATATATATTATTATATAGAATAATTTTTTCATATAATACTACTATATATATTTATTAATAATAATATATATCATATATATCACTATATTATATTTGATAATAATAATCATACATATTACTATAATGTAATAATAATTATAATAATAATATGAATGTTAACACATTCATGAAATATATTTTCCTTTAAAATTGTCTAAAGTTATTCTCTTAAATTTGTCTCCCTCCAAATTTAAAATTAAAAAAAACTTCCCTTTTGAAATTTTCCACCAAAATCGAGTTTTAAATTACCATGGCTAATCGAATATCTGATCAGGCCTAGTATTTGCCAAGCTTGCTCAGTCAACCCAAAAAACATGTTTGAGGAGGGTTTTAGTGAGACTCGGACTTCGAGTGGCCATTTGACAATGTTATTTTGATTAAAATTGACCGAAATGAAAAGAGTTTTTTAATATCACTCTCGAGATTCCATCGATATAATTTCCATCAAATTTTGAGTTTGATAAGTATTTATTAGTTAATTTTCAATGAAGATTATTGTAAAGTGCTGATTGACATACTGATTGAAAAATAGCTATAACTTTCAAACGCTATAAGAAAAATAAGAAAAATAAGAAAAATAAAATTTGGTAAAATTTTCTATTAGTTAAGGTGGTCAGACACGAGATTTTTTTTCTGAAAAAGTTTTGGTAGAAAATTCATATTTAATTATTTATTTGGAATAAAAATACTGAAAAATATGGGTCACATCTTTATATCTATAATTATATTAAAAAAATATTATCATTTGATTTTGATTAAGGTGGTCAGACATACACCTACTTTTTATTTTCGCCCTAAAATTTTTGTAGTATTGTATTAAAATCCGAACTTTTGACCAATCAATTATTTTTTTCTCCTGATAAAGCCTAGTAGTTTAGAAACTACATTCAATTTCCTACAGATTATTTTGTTACAAATTTTTGATATAAAGTCTATTGCCACTTTAGAATTATGTGTCAAGTTGACATAATCTTGATTTGTTGATTTTTCACTGCCACTTAAGTCCATAGTTTGGTACACCATGATCTTGCACATACCCACTAACTGAATTTTTTGTTCTCTTTTGAACTTTCTTACTTCTTCTTACAGGGAAGCATTCTTCTCTAAGAGTTCTTTGATTGCATCATTTTCTTCATCTAATCTACTTGAAGGGAAAAAATTTCAATTCTTTCTTAAATGTACTAATGATCATTCATTTGATTTGCAAGTTCTTTCCTTCTTTTTAGGGATTGAGAAAGTTTCTCCTTAGCTTTCTTGAGTTGTGCAATGGTCATTTCTAGATCTAGTTTTCATTTTAAATTGCCTTATCAAGTCTAAATATCTCCATTTTCCTTGATCTTTGCTCAAGCTATCAAACTTTATCCCGAGAACCACAAAGCTCTAATACCAATTGTTGGAAATATGCAAGACTATGCTAGGTTACTGAGAGGGGAGGGGTGAATTAGTAACCTCAAAAAAATTACCAAAATTAGATCTTAATTACAATAATCTAATTACTATTTAGTTTATAAAATTAGACCTAACTATATGCATGAGAAATTGAAAACATAAAACATTCATAACACTTGAACACAATAATATGGTGACCCAAAAATCTTCCAAATAGAAAGTAAAACTGGGGTGGGGATGATACCCACAAAACTTCAAGTCTACAATATAAAGTTGGCATGTTAAGGATTACAATGATCACTTTTTATGATCTATCTTGTTAAGAGCAATTAGGATTGCTAGGTCGATCTTGTTAGAGGTTTTAGAAATACACAATTAAGTATGCACTAGGTAAAGAGATTTGAGAAAAGACTATTAAGTCTACCTTGTTAAATGATTTGGACTGGTTCACCTATTAGAATGAAATAGTTAATCTTTGACTTACAATTGAATTTCTGATAGAGATTCTTTGAAGTATTGATCACCTTTTGTGATGGATATGACTCTGCTACTTCTTTATTGATATGGTCTTACAATACACTTTGTCTACTACTTATTCACGTTTGCATGCTTCTTTTACACACTTGGATATGATACAATACTTTACATATATATCAATCTAAGTTACATAATTACAAAGTCAACCATCATACAAGTTAACACCAATATTACAAAGTCAGCTCAAATGTAGATACTTGGGTTCTAAAGATTCACTTGGTGAAGTTCTGATACACGACATCCAATATCATTACTTGGCATCATCATGCATTTAGTAGAAGTAGAATCTTGGTCCATACTAATCACTTCAATGTAGTCTTGAACTCATTCTGCACTAGTGATTCTATAGATACTATGTAACTCAATAGAAACTGAATTACTCATCTACAATGACTGCACTTGGTAAACACTAATCATCATATAGATTGGTTAACACTAACTTTTCTTTACATGAACTACTAGCTCAGTAGAAGACGCAAAGCTTGCTAACCACTAAATTACTCATGCTAAACTACTACATTCACATTGCCTAAATTTTGTTGCTAACCATTGAAATGCTCGGTAGGAACTATAGTCCTCAGTGGCTACTGAAATGCATGGAAAATGCTATAGACTATTCAATGACTCAGTAGCCATACATAATTTGAATAAGTGTTGTCAATAATAACAAACTTGACTAAATTTCAACATCGAGGATAGAAATATGAGAAGGATCATCCCCCTTAGAGTGCTTAATACAATCCTAGTAGGGGTAGTGCACCTTATCCTAGTGCTACCTAGGGTGGTCATGTAATAGTTTCCAACTTTGGAGGAAACTATTATTCTTGAGCCCAACCTAGCCATAAATCCTTTGAGTGATTCATCAAACCATTTTCAAGATTTGGTAAGAGCATAGTAAGATCTGAGCTTACTATTGGGGATATTGGTAGGAATCACAAAGTTTTTGTGGTGGTTATTAACCATCAAGCTGATCAACACGGTACAATAGTTTTGGCTACTGGTAAGTTGCATGGTATTTCAACTTTTTCTTTGTTTAACTTTGGTGCTTCAGATTCTTTCACTTCACCATCTCTTGTTTAGGAATGTGGGCTAGTGGCAATGCATAAGGTCAATAGGTGGCAAGTTGAGTTAGCCATGGGTTCCAAAGTGCCTGTTGACTCATTAGTCAAAGGTTATTTTTCAAATTTGGAAACCTTCACTACCACAATGGATCTACACATTCTACCTTTGGGATCGTATGACATTGTGTTGGGCATGGATTAGTTAGCCACCCATTAGGTGAATATTAATTGCCATTGTAAGATGGTACAATGCATTGATGACATAGGTGGGCAGGTGGAACTTTTGGGAGTCCCAAGACTAGTCTGCGTTTGGATGATCTTGGGTAATCAACTGAAGCAAAGTCTATGGAAGAGTTGTTAGTTGTTTCTTATTTTTGTTAGTGATCTTGAGGAAGCCAAGAGCTATAGTGTAATACTTGATGATTACCCAATCTTTTGTGAGTATGCTGAAATGTTTCCTAATGAGATTCTAGGTATGCCACCATAGCCTGAGATTGATTTGAAGATTGATCTTGTACTAGGAGTGGAGCCAATATTATGAGCTCCTTATCACATGACTACTAAGGAGTTGAGTGATCTCAAATTATAGTTGGAGGAATTGTTGGCCAAGGGCCATATTCATCCTAGTGTATCCCTATGTGGTGCACCAGTCATCTTCATAAAGAAGAAGGATTTTTCATTGCATTTGTGCATTGACTACCGATAGTTAAATAAGGTGACAATGAAGAACTGTTATCCTTTGCCAATGATAGACAACTTATTTGATTGGATAAAGGGAGCACAAGTATTATTGAAGATTTATCTAAAGTTTGGATACAAAAAATTCATATTCAGGAGGTTGACATTCATCAAACAACTTTTCGTACATAGTATGGGCATTATGAGTTCATAGTTGTACCGTTTGGGTTAAAAAATGCACCATTAGTGTTTATGAATTTGATGAATGGTGTATTTTTTATTTATGTTAATCAGTGTGTCATTATATTTTTGGTGACATATTGATTTATTTTAAGACTATGGATTAGCATGAAGTGTATTTACATCAGGTATTGCAGTGCTTGAGAGACCATCAATTGTATGGCAACTTGATTAAATGTGGGTTCTTCCAGTCAGTGGTGAAGTATTTGGGACACATCATCACTGGTGATGGAATTGTAGTGGATCCAAAGAAGATTCATGCTATTATGGATTATCCAGTACCCACTAATGTCTCAAAAGTTCATAGTTTTATGGGATTGGTGGGTTACTACTGTTGCTTTGTGAAGAATTTCTCATGAGTAGCTCACCCCATCACTTCTCTTCAGCGGAAAGGGAAGAAGTATGTCTGGTCAAACCAATGTGACACAACATTTAATGCTGCTAAGGAGTGTTCAACCAGTGCACTAGTCCTTGTAGTGCCTAACCCTTTAGGTGATTTCATGGTTTTCATAGATGCGTCGTTGGAAGGCATGGTTGTAGTGTTGATGTAGGATGGTCACGTAATTGCATATGAGCCTAGGGAACTCAAGGACCATGAGCTTAACTACCCCACTCATGATTTGGAACTCATAGTCATGGTGCATGCCCTTGTCTATTGGAGGAATTTACTTTTAGGACATAGGTTTGATTTACATAGGAATCACAAGAGCTTGCAGTATATCTTTACTCAGCCAAACCTGAATGCATGATAGCATCGATGGATAGATTTATTGTGCAAGTATGACTTTGATGTTCTCTATATTAAAGGGAAGGAGAATGTCATCACAAATACCTTGAGTAGGAGGCAAGATGAGGTATTAGTGATGTCATTGGGAGTGGATTTGTGAGGTTGTATCTTGGAGGTTTTGCCTAGTGACACTTGGTATTAGAAGGTGAGGGCAAAGATCTAGTCTAGAAGTACCCTTAAAGGGAGATTTTTAGGATATACTATTGAGTTTGATGGGCTACTATGACACTTGGGGCATATCTATGAATGCATGATGGGTGATCTTCATACATTAGTTTTGTCGAAAGCACATCATACACCATATTCCACACATCCCAGTGTTAAGAAGATGCATGCAGATTTCAAATAGTTGTACTTTTTAGTAGGGATGAGGTGCAATGTTGTTGATTTTGTTGCTAGATATCTTGAGTGCTAGAGAGTGAACACAAAGCATCAACATCTGATAGGTCTTTTGTAGTTGCATACCATTTGAGAGTGGAAGTGGGATATGATATCCATTGATTTTATCATAGGGTTTCCCATGTCATTAGAGAGACATAATTGTATCATGGTGACAATGGACAAATTGTCTAACCTAGCACATCTTTCACCCATGAGACAATCCTACACAACGTATTCTATAGTGCATGTTTTCTTTGAGGATATTATTCATTTGCATGGGATCCCTTATCAAATTATTTTAGATAGAGATCCAGTGTTTTTCTGCACTATGGATGTCTCTCTAGCATGCATTGGGCACATAGCTCAATTTCAGTTTGGCTTATCACCTAGAAATTGATGGTAAAAGTGAGAGTGTGAATTAGGTTCTAGAGGATATGATTCACATGAATGTTATGGATAGTTAGGTGAAGTGGGAGGACTATTTGTACCTTGTTGAGTTTGCATACAACAAAGAGTATCATAGTTATCTTGGGATGTCGCCCTTTGAGACCTTGTATGATAGACCATGATATACCCCTTTGAGTTGGATCACTTAGAGGATTGAGTTCTTTTGGGTCAAGAGATGCTTTAGGATATGGAGTAGTAGGTTATTTGCATTAGAGAGCATCTGTTTACTACTCAGGAAAGGTAGAAGAAGTATGCAAATACCTGTAGGTTGGATCGTCACTTTTCTCTTGGTGACAAGGTGTTTTGCAAGTGCATTTGAGGAAGAGCCCCATCCATTATGTAAAAGGCTCTAAGTTGGCACCACATTTTGTCAGACCATTTGAGATCCTCAAGAGGATTAGTCCTATTGCTTATCCACTAGTGGTTCCACCTAGTCTATCACGCATTCATGATGTCTTTCATGTTTCCATTTTGAGGCAGTATATTCTAGATGTGATCCATGTTCTTGATTGGGATGATTTGTAGGTAGTGGATGAGAAACTTACTTTATAGCCCACTCATATCCTACAACATCGGAGGCTAAGTTTGTGAGGTTAGCACATCAAGCAGGTAAGGATCCAATGGGATCCGAGTGATGAGACCTATGTGACTTCGGAGGATATTACACGATTGAGGAGATTGTACCCCTATCTTTTTACTGGCTTCCAAGAGTAAGCCTATGCTAGTGGGGAAGCATGTAGTGCCTCTCATGTTTGCAGTCTATACCTTGCCTATTTTTTATTTGAGAGATACGTGATACTCTTATATTATGTACTTTGAGATGACCTAAGGTTCAAATGTTATACTTTGATTTTAGTACCATAGATGCCTTACTGCTATGCTATTCAGTTTATCATATTTACATGTTGGTGTCATTTCAAAATGATATTAGATCTATGGTGATATCTAATTTTCTGGTATTTTGACATATTTTTTGACTATGTTATGTGTTGGATTTTATGCTATGGTGATTTACTTCATTCTTGTCTCTTTATGCTTTGTGCGAAAATGAGTAATGTAAATGGATTAATTAGGTATTTAATGCATTATTTCTTCATCTATGATATTATATGTAATTTCACTTGATTGTGTATTTCAGTGTGCATGAATTATATCCCTAGTAGTGGCACATGGAGTTAGTGATTCAATTATTCATATTTTACCAATGTCATCCCTATATTTTTGGTGTACCTTAATTAAATTGTTTAAATTAAAGCTTTTAGTAATTATTAAATCTGAACTCATCCACATTATGTGATTAGACCAGTGAGTGTGTCTATACATTTAGAGGTTCACATTGTCATGTAAGTTGCTAAGTGATTTTCTATAATTTTGGGTTTTTGGGCTTTAAATTTTTGCAAATTTAATTTCTAGCAGCTTTGCCTTATGTGAATTCCCATTATGAGGAATAACCTATTTTTGTTTGGGTTGTTTGGGAGTCTAGCTAGTCTAACTAGCTATATGCCCTAATCAACTATTCACTTAGAGAGTGAATAAGTTTGGAAAGAGGAATTTGATTCCTCACTGTTCTATTTTAAAAATTAGAAAATTGGAGAGATTTTCAAAAATCCGCTTCTAGAAGGATTGGTCTTCTTCTCATTCAGATAGTTGTGAGCATGGAATTTTCATGAGATTAGTCTTATTAGATCCAGCTAAAGTAGACCTTTCTTTTCTATGATTTTTGGTAGATTCAGTGGGTGATTTATTTTACTATATTGTTTTCAATTTTTGCCCCTTTTGTTGATAGGTAGGGATTTCTAGATTTCTTGTTTCAGCTTTGTTTCACGTTCTATTTTTGGTAGTTTTTTGTCTGGAGACTGAGAACTAGTGTTCCCCTCCACTTCTATTTGCTAGTTCTACCCAGTTGGTTGGGTATGGACATTTTTCCAATTTTTGGGATGGGGGTTTGGGGTTTTACATCTTTATGTTGGTCATTTTTGCATAAGGTGTCTAAACCCAAATATTATTGAATTTTCGGGGTTTTTATACCCAAAGGTCAAATGGGTTTTAATTTTAAGGTTTTTCTATTTTGGAGGTTTTTACCTCATTTTGTGTGCCACCCTATTTTCTTAGGTTTTCTTGGCACAATGTTAGTCATGAACTTGGATCATCTATTTGGATGTTAGTTAGACCATTGATGCACTTTTATGTTGCATTTGGATGCGTGCCCCATCTGTCCTCCTGAGTCTATTTTTGGTTGAGTGAATATCTAATTGTGTTCCCATCTAGTCCATGTGATAGGATCTTCATGATGGTGGTGTGCCACACATAAGTACATGTGTGTACATTTTTCTAGTGACTTGCGATGCCCGATCTTTTGTGGTACTTTTGAAAGTTATGATCATTGGAGTTGGATTGGGATTTTTCATGCCAACGAGCACTCATTGTTGGATGAGCATGGGTAGGGTAGGGTAGCATATGGAGGGGGTTTCTATCTTGTAGCCTAGCGATCATGGTGCCATAGGTTGGCAGAGGGAGCTTTATCTAGGTGATAACTAAATAAAACACTAGGTGGTAATAAAACTTAAGATAATAAAAATTGTTTTGTGCTTGAGCCTTTCATTGAGGGAGTTGAATTCACATGATTCAAGCTTGGGATTGTCGATGCCAAGAAACTTTCCATGATGTCAGCCCCTACTTAGTAGCCCATTGAGTGTTTGACCAGGACCAATAGATTATGCATTGTCTATGTCTTGGTTTCAGTCATCATATTTGTGTGTGTTTGTGGTTGGATCATTATCTCAATCAGCACAACTGGTGTGGTCCTATGGGTTCCACATGATTGGGAGGCATAGCTACCTATACCACTACTAAGGACCAGTGTATAGAGATAGTCATTTGTCCTAGTGTGCTTGTGGCTAGATGTTCTCACTTGGCATTTTAGGTTCTAGAGTATGTTTTTTTGTGATTTATGCTCTCACTAGGATGCTTGTTTATCATGTTTACATGGTTTTATTTATTGATGCATTTCCATATTATAATGATTAGCATATGATAAATGATGTTGTTTATATTTGTAGGATTATCTTATGATTTTCTTTTAGCATGTTAGATTTCCTTATGTTTATGTTGTAACATGTTTTAGTAGTGACATCCTTATATTATAGTACTAACTATTTAATTTGTAGCATGGGATGTTATGCACATGGTATGGTTAAGGCCCAAAATGGTCTTATGATGTTATAATGTTTGGGAGGAATTCCATACCTAGTTTGGTTGTTCTATTTATTGCAATGTTATTTTTATTATTGTGATCTTGTTTTCATACATTGTGATGTTTCCTTCTATACTTTCCCTTTAGTGATTGTTAGATTGTTAAATTGCATTACCATCTTTTAGTATTGTGTTTGAGTGTTTATACCTCAAATTGTTGATCTTGTGCTACCTAACATGAATGTTCTAAACTTTAGTTTACTCTATAGATCATCCTTAGAGTTTCTTTCTTGTATTCTTGAGTAACCATGTGTCAACATGGGACGATACAATATTTTGTCACATGCCTAATAGAGTTATGTGCGATATTGGAAAGTATCGCACATCTTAAGAAGAAATGTGGTGTAATATTGGAAAGTATCTAACCCCCTTTGAAAAAAGTTGTATGATACTGGTAAAATATCGCACGCCCTCTTGAGGAGTGTTTCCCAAACCCTAAAATTTTTGCATCCCTTCTTGAGAAAGATCATATGATACTGGAAAGTATCACATAGAGCTATTTTAAAGTATCGCCTGGTATTTGTAAAAACCTATTTGAGTGGATAGCGGGAACTTTTCAGTAAGATCCAAATTTTTTGGGATGTGTTTTGCCTACCCTATTAGGTGCTCTTCAATCTTTTGGCATTGTATATTGAATTTAGAATGTTTCAATTTGAATTTAGTTTTGCGTCTTCTGGTGCTAGTCATATTGGCTAGTAGTGGCATTTAGAGATTTGTTGGTGTCGAGATGTTTGGTTAGTCTTCCATTGCAATCTTTATGATCCTTGTATGTTTTTTGTTGTGTGCGTTCATACTTGTTCAATTTTTTTTTTTTACCTTAGCTTATATTAATCCTTGTTTCCAAGGATCTTTGGGTGGGGCACTATAGAACAACTTTTTTTTCATTTGATCATACCTAATTTGATGACAATTCTATAGGAGTAATTTGTAATGAATCCAGCTAATCAACAACTAGATCAATTGAACTAGGTTATGGCTTGGGCATGTTCTATTCCCGAAGATCATATGGTTGTAGTTTTGGAGGTAACATTGTTCTCAATTTTATGTTCACAACTCAAATACTCTCCCATAGTTACTATATCCAAAATTAAGGTATAAAATATGATTATGCCCCCAATAGAGAATTGAAATGTTTTTTTTTTGGATTCCACTTAGTACTTTGTTGATGAATTCAAGAAATTATATGATCATAAAAATTAAATTACATTAATTCTAAATCTTAGGCCCTAACAATAATTGAAACATAAATTGTTGTCAAAGAATTTGTTAAAAATAAGAAAAAGTACATATTTAGAATTGTAAGAATTTTCCTTAGGGAAAAATTCACCCTAGAACTAAGAACTCAAACACAAGCACAACTGTAGACCAAAAATGGGTATGATCAATTAAAGCAAACAGATTTCCACAATCCATGAATATTGTATTAATTTCTGGGGAAGATTGTGTGAGAGTTTTTTCATCAACGTTTCAGATCATACTGTATGATCCATCATCAGGATGTCACTGAGTCACTGAGAGCAAAAAATGGAATGCAGATCTAAGAGAGGGGATAAAAGAGGATGGAGAGATGGAAAGGGCACGGAGACGGAGGAGGCATGGAGGACGGAGAGGGTGAGAAGTCAAAAAAAGAAGAAATTTTTGAAGGAAGAAAGGATTAGAAATGAAAATGATAGGAAAACAAAAATAAAATATAAAAGTATAAATACGTAAATAAATAAATAAATAAATAAATAAATATATATATATATATATATATATATATATATATATATATATATATATATATATATATATATATATATATATATATATATATATATATATATATATATACCCAAGCCGGTTAATCAAGAAAAAACAACAACAAAAAACAAAAAATTATATATATATCTATATGAATAAATATATATCTATATGAATATATATATCTATGAGAATATATATATATATATATATATATATAAACCAAAAATACTAGAAGTGAAAGAACAAAAGTGTAAAAACTAAAAAATAAAAAGAACAAGAGAAACAAAAAATAAAAATGATAAAAAGAAAAAGAAAATGGGGTGAGGCAATAAAAACATAAGAGCCTATATTAAAAAATAAAAAATAAAAATAAATAAATAAATGGAATGCGAATAACAAGTAATAATAAATAAATAATTATAAAAAATCAGAAAAACAAAAATAAAACAACAAGAAAAAATTATACCCACAAATATATAAAAATATAAATATAAAAACCAAAAATATGTAAAACAAAAATAAAAATAAAAATAAATAAATAAATAAAAATAATAAAAACTAATCAAATAAAATCAAAATTAAAAATAAAAATCAACCAAAATAAATTAATAAATAATAAAAAGATAAAAAGGAAAGAAGACAGCAAAGTGAACGAAAAGAAATATAAAAATTGGAAAAGAGAAATTAGAAAAGGAAAAATGAAAAATAAAGAGCATTAAAATTTTAAATAAAAATAAAAAATAAAAATAAAAAAATAAAAAATAAAGAAAATAAAAAATAAAAAATAAAAAATGAGAGATTAAAAAGAAGAAGAAAAAAATGGAAAGTAAAAAGAATTCAAAATAATAATAAAAAATAAAAATAAACGGAAAGGAATACAAAAATAAATAAAGGTAAAAATAAGTGCAGACCACAAAAACCTAAGGTAATCAACAAAGAGAAGAAAAAAGGAACCCAGAGGAGAGAAACATGAACTAGGGTGACGAAGGGGGAGGGAGAGGGAGAAAGAGGGAGAGAGAGGGAGAGAGAGAGAGAGCGAGAGTGGAGGAGACGAGGACAGGCATCCACCCAGAGTTGGAAAGCGAGGGGGAAGGGGGAGAGATGGTGGGGTGCAACGGGGAGCCAAGAGAGAGAAAAGCGGAAGAAAAAGGGAGGGAAGAAACCCGAGCTAGGAGGAAAGAATGCGAGGTGAAAGAGGAGGGAGGGAAGACAACAGAGGATGCCAAGAGGTGTTCAAGTTCCAGCCATCATCGCGATTGAGGTTAGAAGGGTTGTTGAAGATTTCAATAGCCTCTTTGAGTTTCCTCTTCAAGAAGTTGTCTTCCCTGCACACAACATGAGTGTTTTCTAGGAAGACATGATGCTTAGTGGAGGCGGAGTGTTTTGCCAGGGCTGATTTGGCCACTCATTCATGCCTAATGTCAGCAGCATGTTCTTTGATCCTCGTGTGGATAGAGCGACCTATTTCACCTATATAAGGAGTGCCACAAGAGCACTGGATCTTATAAATTCCCGATTCCAAGAAGACATCCCTGGGGTCTTTAAGCGAGGGGATGCAATTCTTCAAGGTGGTCAAGGGTCTGAAAGCCACCCGCACACCATGCTTGGTAAGAATCTTGGCAATCTTGCGAGAGATGCCGGCAATGAAAGGAAGAGAGACAAATGAAGAGGGGTCTGGGGGAGAAGAGGAAGGGAGTGAGGAGGCGTGCAAGAAAGTCCTAGCAAGATTGAAAGCCCGAGAGATTTGTTTGTGTGAATAGCCATTCCATATGAAGACTTGGTGGAGGTGGGAAAGCTCAAGGTCTAAGTTGTGTACATCGCAAATATGGAAGGCTCTCAAGGCAAGGGTTTTGATAATGCCCACTTTTTAGCTAGGGTGGTGATGCAAAGCAGCATGAAGATAGCGGTTGGTATGAGTGGCTTTGCGAAAAACCTTGCGACCTAAGGTACCATCAGGTTTCCTGAAAATGAAGATGTCAAGAAAAGGTAAGCACTTGGTAGATTCAACCTCTTTGGTAAAAGAAATGCAAGAAGCCACATTATTGAGATGCGCATGAAACTCTTCAAGCTTTTCAAGGCCATGGGGCCAAAAAACGTTGGTGTCATCAACATAATGTTTCCACCATTTAGGTTTGAGAGGGGAAGAACGCAAAGCAATGTCTTCGAAATGTTCCATATAGAGGTTGGCAACAAGTGGAGAGAGGGGCGAGCCCATGGCCACACCATCCACTTGCTCATAAATAACCCCTTGGAAAGAGAAGAAAGTGGATCGAAGACATAACTCTAACAAGGAGGCAACCTCAGAATTGACCTTGCGACTGATGATGTCAATAGCATCGATGATGGGGACTTTGGTGAAGAGGGAAACAACATCAAAGCTAACCAAGATATCCCTATCATCGCATGAGGCATCACAGATAAAATCAACAAAGTGTTGCGAGTCCTTGACAAATGAGTCAACATTAGCGACATGATGGGATAAGAGCTTAGCTAAGAAAGAGGCTAGCTTGTAGGTAGGGGAACCCATAGTATCCACAATGGGCCTTAAAGGAATGTTGGATTTATGGATCTTGGGGATGCCATAGATACGAGGAGTAAGCTCTTTAGAGGGCAAGAGACGCCTCTTGGTGGCATCGTCAAAAGAGGAGTTGGCGATGGCCATTTTGACCTTCTTCAAGATTTTACTGCATGGGTTGTGATGAACAACCCTATAGCTGTCAGGGTCTGAGAGAAGGTCATACATCTTGGAAATATAGTCCGATTTATCCAAGATAATAGTGGCATTGCCTTTATCCACCCTGGAGATAACAAGGTCATGATTGCAAAGAAGGTGTTGGAAGGCAAGAGACTCAGAACGGGGGATATTACACTTGGGAGGTTTGGCATGCCTTAAAGCAACCGCACAATCTTGCCTAACAATCTCGACGATAGCGGAGGGGAGGGAATGAGCCGCATTCTCCACTTCAACTAGAAAATCGATGTGAGGAATGGAGCGGGGAGAGATAGAGAAATTGAGGCCTCTACTAAGAAACTTCTTCAAGAGGAAACTCAAAGAGGCTATTGAAATCTTCAACAACCCTTCTAACCTCAATCGCGATGACGGCTGGAACTTGAACACCTCTTGGCATCCTCTGTTGTCTTCCCTCCCTCCTCTTTCGCCTCGCGTTCTTTCCTCCTAGCTCGGGTTTCTTCCCTCCCTTTTTCTTCCGCTTTTCTCTCTCTTGGCTCCCCGCTGCACCCCACCGTCTCTCCCCCTTCCCCCTCGCTTTCCAACTCTAGGTGGATGCCTGTCCTCGTCTCCTCCACTCTCGCTCTCTCTCTCCCTCTCTCTCCCTCTTTCTCCCTCTCCCTCCCCCTTTGTCACCCTAGTTCATGTTTCTCTCCTCCGGGTTCCTTTTTTCTTCTCTTTGTTGATTACCTTAGGTTTTTGTGGTTTGCACTTATTTTTACCTTTATTTATTTTTGTATTCCTTTCCGTTTATTTTTATTTTTTATTATTATTTTGAATTATTTTTACTTTCCATTTTTTTCTTCTTCTTTTTAATCTCTCATTTTTTATTTTTTATTTTTTTATTTTTATTTTTTATTTTTATTTAAAATCTTAATGCTCTTTATTTTTCATTTTTCCTTTTCTAATTTCTCTTTTCCAATTTTTATATTTCTTTTTGTTCACTTCGCTGTCTTCTTTCCTTTTTATCTTTTTATTATTTATTAATTTATTTTGGTTGATTTTTATTTTTAATTTTGATTTTATTTGATTAGTTTTTATTGTTTTTATTTATTTATTTATTTTTATTTTTGTTTTACATATTTTTGGTTTTTATATTTATATTTTTATATATTTGTGGGTATAATTTTTTCTTGTTGTTTTATTTTTGTTTTTCTGATTTTTTATACTTATTTATTTATTATTACTTGTTATTCGCATTCCATTTATTTATTTATTTTTATTTTATTTTTTATTTTTTAATATAGGCTCTTATGTTTTTATTGCCTCACCCCATTTTCTTTTTCTTTTTATCATTTTTATTTTTTGTTTCTCTTGTTCTTTTTATTTTTTAGTTTTTACACTTTTTTTCTTTCACTTCTGGTATTTTTGGTTTATATATATATATTCATATTGATATATACATTCATATAGATATACGAATATATTCATATTGATATATACATTCATATAGATATACATTCGTGTGTGTATGTATATATATATATATATATTCTCATAGATATATATTTATTCAAATAGATATATATATATATATATATAATTTTTTGTTTTTTGTTGTTGTTTTTTCTTGATTAACCGGCTTGGGTATTTATATATAAATATATATAAATTTAATTTATTGATTGTTTGTTCTTGTTGATTGATTTGGATTTTTTGATTATATATATATATATATATATATATATATATATATATATATATATATATATATATATATATATATATATATATATATATATATTTATTTATGTATTTATCCTTTTATATTTTATTTTTGTTTTCCTATCATTTTCATTTCTAATCCTTTCTTCCTTCAAAAATTTCTTCTTTTTTTGACTTCTCACCCTCTCCGTCCTCCGTGCCTCCTCAGTCTCCATGCCCTTTCCATCTCTCCATCCTCTTTTTATCCCCTCTCTTAGATCTGCATTCCATTTTTTGCTCTCAGTGACTCTGTGGCATCCTGATGATGGATCATACAGTATGATCCGAAACGTTGATGAAAGAACTCTCACACAATCTTCCCTAGAAATTAAGACAATATGATCAATTAATCAAAGTATGTCCTAATACATTGCTCTATTTAGTATATACAAACACACTAGGAGTGCCTATATATAAAGGCCTCTATGGAAGCACATAGAATATCTCTAGAAAAACCAAGAGATAAGATAAGTATCGTGGCAACTAAGCACATGCCTTATCCATCATTCAAGATGAATGGATAAGAATGACAAGGTTGTAGACACCATGTGCTTAATTAGTGTGCTAACTCCTGACTTACAAGAGTACACATACTCATAGGTGGCTAATAAATAAATAATAAAAAAATTGCATTAACCTAAGTAAACTTAAGTAAGTGTAATTAGTAAATACTTCTTTACACCAACAGCCCCCCTTAAGTTCAACTTAGGGGAATGCCCTTAAGCTTATGAAAACTAGGATGAAATGCAAAATGGGTCCTAGCTACTAGGCCATGTTAGGTACCCATGTACATAATGAAATGCAATGCAATCTCTCATAAAGTAGAGAAAGAGGGAAAACCTCATGGGAAAAACCCTCCCCCAAAAAGATAGATGAAAAAGGGATGTATGGATGGATGGAGTAATCAAGACCCCCCCATTATGACATACATCTAGTATATACAAGTAAAAAATTGAAGAAAGAGAAAAACCCCCTAAGAGGAAAAAATCCCCCAAAAGAAGGAGAAGGAGATGAGGTAGTCCCCTCCCCTAAAGGTAGTGTGCCAATCAGTGAGAATTTCTCTGACGTAGAAGCTAATCCATGACCTTTGAATGATGTTCCTCCCCTTTGGAAGAAACAAATGTAAGGGTACAAAGGAGATGCATCCCTCATATGGAAAAGGATTCTCTAAGATGAACGGTGTCTCTGAAACCTGTTCAAGTGTTCCTGTGTCGATGCTAATGATGGCTTCCTCCAAAACTACTAAGAAGAAGTGTAGATTGAACAAGGAGTGATGTAGAACTTGTTTCAAAAAACCAATAGTCTTCTCTAATGTCCAAGAGACATCCTACAAATGCTATACATAATTATCCACAATCACATCAGCATGAAAAGACTGATCATGTAGAGAATGGACCTGAGGGTTAGAGTGGGCCCTCACAACAACTATAGAAGGATCATCCTTGGAAAAATGAAGTGGTAGATCATCAAAGAAGTCTTCCAAATCAGCTATGTGTGACTCCAAGAATAGAGCTAAAATTTCAGGCAAGAAGTCATCGCTTGAGGCTGGAAGACCATGTGTACCCTACTATGCTAAAGTAAATGAATTTGTCACTGCAATAATGAATGAATTATTTGCCTCAAAGAGAAGAAAAATATCATCAATAGTGTCTCCCACATCTTCAATGTGAGACTCCATGAATAGGCCCGGAAAAGCAAAAAGGAATTCATCACATGAAGGTAGAGTAGGAAGACATAAAGGGTCTTGCTACACTAAATTTGAAGCATCTGTGGCTGGAAGAGGATCAATAGGAGCAACAAGAGTTGTAGGTGTGATCTCATATGAAGAGAAGTCAACTGCAACTGGAGGTATGAGATCTTTTGGGAATGGAGGAATGTTTGGATCTCCATATGTCTCCCAAAGATACATCCAATTATCATAATGATTAGTTACCTTAAGGTCAATAAATGAATCCAAAATTTCCATATCCGTATGTAGAAAGAGAATAGTGCCAATGAGGGAAGAAGTCTCAACATCATATGTAAGTCCTCTCACATATGGTAGTGGATTGTGCTGACTGAGAAATTTGATAGCAATTTGCCTCCATTCTTGATAGTTTTTTGGGTGAAAATAAACCAAATATGCCTCTTCCATGATGGACCAATCAATGTAACCTCCAAAGAATCAAAACCCCCCCGAAAAAGATGCTTTAGCACTTTATAAGTAGTGTGTGTACAATGGGCCACTTGTCAAAATGAACAAAGTGGACTTTCTAATTTTTCTTTTACAACTACCTTTTGAGGCCTAAATTTGGAACTAAGCACTATAGCTAAGATATACAACAATTTTGAAAAGTAATCAAAGCTTTACAATGTAGAAAAAGCCCCAATTCTGAAAGTGAGAATTTTTTCCACACAACCCTAGAATCTAACTAGAGATCAAGAAAGTAGATGAAAAAATTGCACTTTCAAAAAAAATGGAACACAAAAAAGTGACCAGATGAGCCCATACAGAGCGTTTGAAGTTGCAAAATGCAGGATTATGTAGGTACAGTCACCAAAAAACTCAATTTCTAAAAAATCCTTGCACAAAAAACCAAAAAAGAACACACACATTGGAAAGTTTAGGAAATTCTACCCAATTTCAAAAAAATTGCACCTGAATCAATGTCTAGATGACCAAGTTATGGGCTCACAAAGTCAGGTTGCCAAAGTAAAAAGCAATCTAGAGAGGGGTCTAGAAGGAAAATTTCTACCTTAAATTTGACATTTAAATGGTCATCGCAGTAGTTATAAATGGCCTAGTTTTGACAGTAATGAAACTATCAATTTTAAACTCATGAAATGATGATGTCAAAAAAAAATTACCACCTAGGTTGATGTGGTAGGATGATGTGGCCGTATGGTCACACAAACAAGCACACATGGAAAAACACCATAAAATGACATGTCAAAGTGTTGTTGTGGACTCTACACATGTAGGCTACTACTGACATGTCTATTTGTAGACATGGCACACTACAATTATAGGTGTCGATGTATCTTATGGACACATGTGACTGTGTTGTGGATAGGAGTACAATGTGGAAAATAGTTATCTGTTTGTGTGGTGATGCATGTTAGGGCAAGAAACTTGGTGTTAGAATATTCAAAACTATGAGAAAAAGAATAATAATAGTGACACCCAAAATATACTCAGCTGTGGTGTCAAAAAATAGGATTGTCGGAGATGCCATAATCGCCTACTAGAATATCCACTGTGGGGTTAGAGTTGAAAAAATAGTAGTTGAAATGTGTGCATGTGCCGGATGTGCAATGCTATGGGCTAGAAAATGTTTTAGCTCATCAAATTTAAACTTTATGAGTTGAAAAAGGTGGAAGGGCCACTGGATTTTAGTTGGAATAATCCCATGTTGCCCTTGGAAGGGCCCTCTTCATTTTTTATATGTAGTGGGCTATGGGTAATAAAACAAAGAGCCCAACGGTTGTTATTTGACTGGCTAGACTTGTAGTCACTAAATTAGTAGAGGTCGCTGCTACAACTTGGCCAAAATGTATGTGAAGGCCACAGATTTAATACTATGATGAATATGCCCACTAATTTAAATGCCCACGAAAAAATAAAATATACTCTTAATAAGGCCGGGATTTGATAGCCCAGTTTTGCGAAAAATATTTTCTCTGTTGGATGCCCAAAGGGCAAATTTTTTTTTTGAGAGTACTAACAAAAATAATTGCAAAGAAATAAATAAATTATTGACCCCAAAATAATTAAATAGATCTACAAATGACCATACATGAATTGCAAATCGAGGCCTCCAAATGCCGATTCATAGAAAAAATTTACCTCACGGTCAACTTTGGGCCAAGGTAGCCAAATTTATAGTCAATCTTCACTGAACCAACATTTTGGACATAATGGCAAGGTCAGATCTAGCTCTAGATGCTCCTAATTTCTACAATATTCTAGATTTGGGCTAAGGTGTCGAAGGAACAATGGTCTCGAATGACTATGTGATGAGAAAATCTCCAAGCTTTGATACCATGTAAGAATTTTCCTTAGGGAAAAATTCACCTAGGAACTAAGAACTCAAACACAAGCATAACTGTAGACCAAAAATAGATATGATCAATTAATTAGAGTATGTCCCAATACATTGCTCTATTCAATACATACAAATACACTAGGAGTGCCTGTATATAAAAGCCTCTCAGGAAGCACCTAAAATGTCTCTAGAAAGAACCAGGAGATAAGATAAGTATCATGACAACTAAGCACATTCCTTATCCATCATTCTAGATGAGTGGATAATAATGATAAGGTTGTAGAAATCATGTGCATAAATGAGGTGTTGACTTGTGTGTTGTCAACATGACAACTCACAAGAGTGCACATACTCCTAGGTGGCTAATAAGTAATAAATAAAAAACATGCATTAAACTAAGTAAATTTAAGTAAGCGTAAATAGAAAATACTTATTTAAACTAATAAGAATGAACATAGATATTGGAAACAATGAAGAAACATATAATCCTCTTATACATAACCAAAATTATGTTAGAGATGAACTCAAGAAATTGAGAAGTTGAGTAATCCAAATCTGACCTTTAAATTACCCTACTCTGTCCATCATTATCATTTTGTCAAACTACATAGAAGTTCTCGAGATTTATCCAAATAATAAATTACAATCATACAAAAGGATTATACCATGAGAGATATTCAAACTTGTGGAATATTTAGAATTAATACTACTTTAGCAGTAAGATGACACTATAATGGAGCCATAGAGATAAACTTCTAACATTGAGCACATTCTATGTTAGTAAAGTTTAGGTGTAAAGTCTTTGGAATGATGTGTAAGATATGAAGAGAAGACATCACTCATTGGATAGAATAGGAGGTGCTTAGCTAGATATACTAGCCATGTTGGATGATTTGGCAAGAGGCTTCTATAAGGGAATGAGCCTTGTGAGTTAACATATAATGTCTTAAAATAGTTAACTGCTACCTAACTATATCTAAGGCATCTACACACTGGAGGCACACTCCACCTACTAGGCTACCTACATACCTGTATCCATGGGATCAAGACCCTTCAACTACTCACTCTAATGAATACATAGTTTTGGTTTTAAATTATTTTGATGTAGCTGTATTCTATAACCACTAGTGAGCTTTACTCACTTAATACAACACTTTTCCATCATACACCCACTTGGGAAAATGTGTTTTTCTATAATTATAATACTATAATACCTTGGTGCAACCTATCTATTGTAGTTTACAATTAATGTAAGGTTAATCTATATACGTCCTAACTCACTCCTTATATAGTTCAAGTGAAATAAACACATGAAAAATGAGAGAGAAAAAGACCAATCTACTTACCAATAGGCATTGCCATTGCATCTATGGCGATGCTGCATGTTGAGCGAGTTTTATTGTTTTTCTATTGTGTCAATATCTCCCTATTTATATACATACATACATACATAGATACATATATTCATACATACATATAAAAATTTCTCAAGGGTACAACAATGAGACACAAAGATCACAAAGGTATGACAATGAGATGTAGAGATCACAAGGCCACAACAATGAAATGCAACAATCACAAGGACATGACAACAAAATCCTAGATCTATACTAATCTCCACAATCCACAAGATCTCTCTATATATACATACATACATAGACACACAAATATGTGTGTATATATGTACACACACACACACACACGTACATAGATACATTTGCATATGTAATTTTATCCCCTTGGAAAATTGCATTTGATCTTGCTAGCTAGGAACAACAGATTATTCATTTTATTGTACTGATTTAAATAGGTTATGGCTTGTTTCTTTCTAAAAATATCTACTATGATATGCTTTTATAAAAATTCTTGCCAACTCTACCCATTTTCCTTGGTCTACATTATTTTTGTATCAAATCTTGAGCTAAGTCACTTAGCACAGGTTGAGTGAGATTTATTGATTTATTATTTGGATTCTAGAATATGTATGTAGCTAGATCATTTTTTTTGTTGTACTAATATGTAATAAGCACCTTAGAAAAGATCTCTTTGTGTATATAAAGTTTCTTACTAGATTTCATATTCAAGGCTGATTGATGCACAAGTTTTATTGCAGGTATGAACACTTATGTTAAAGAATAGATTTTCTCCAAAATCTATATATGTTAGTACAAAAATAACAGAGATAATAAAATGTTCTTGAACTTGAAATGTAAATTGATTCTTTGATGTACTTGCATTAATTGATTTCAAGGTTATTAATTTGTCATGTATTGCATCTATATTTTCTTTGGCATTTCTTATAAGAGTATTTCAAAGTTGGGAACCACTTCAATATCCTTTGCATGGTTTAGAGGGAATGCCATTGTGGCATAGAGATTAACTTCAATGAAGAGTTGAGTATAAGGAGTTACTACCCTAAATCTATGCTACAAATTTTTGAGAGCCAAGGGACCCTAAACCTATGCTACATTTTCTAGAGACATGGGAGAAGTTATTGCCAACTTTAGTACTTCATAACATTCTAGATTATATAGTGATTCCAAAATTAAATTCAATAAATTCATGGTTATTTCTTGGCTTCTATTATTGGGCAAGTGTATGGAGCCTTTATATCCAACCATTTGTTATAAATTGGGGAATGTACTTCATGCCTAGCTTGCAAGTGATGCATCTACATATGTAATTTTATCACTTTGGAAAATTGTATTTGATCCTTCTAGCTAGGAACATATGATTGTTCATTTTATCATACCTAATCTAATGATAGTTCTATAGGAATTTGTAATCAACAGAGCTAATAAAAAAATAGACTAATTTAATTGGGTCATGGCTCAGGTATGTTCTATTCCCATTTATCATATGGTTGCAATGTTGGAGGGAACATTTTTGTCAAAGTGGCAGTAGGTTTTGTATCATTGGATTTGTTCAAGTAATGATTTTAATCAAGTAACAAAGTGACTTTTAGGGTGGAAAGGACTATACAATGAAGAAGAAACTTAAAAACTTGAATGTTGAAATGCTGAAATGAAAGCTATCAAGTATCAAACACCTATGCCAAAGTTACACCACAATGTCAATTTGATTTTAAATATAAACAAGAAAAAAATAAAACACGACATAAATTATTCCCCATTTGTTTTGATTGTGGAGAGTTGCATGTGAAAGAGGGTGGAGAGCTCTAAACAAGGGTGGAGATTTTATTACCATTCCCTTGTGATCACTACATTTAATTTTTGTGCCCTTATGATCTTTGCATTTCACTTTCATACCCTTGGTGGAGATCAAAGGAGATCTATGATTTCATTGTCATGCCCTTGTGATCGCTCCATTTCATTCTTTTGACCTTATGATTTCTGCATTTCATTGTTGTTCCCTTGTGATCCCTGTGCCCTTTCTTTTTTATTTCATTTACATTTGATGCCCTTATTATCTATGTTCCCTTTGCACTACAACATATGGGGTCAAATTGGAATGAAAATTTTCAACAACAGTGTAATTTGTGGTGTATTCAGGCCCAAATGTAGTAGTCCTTCGTGATTTTCCTCAAGGGGAGAAGATGTACCTATCTAAATGTTCTTTTCTTTTCCTTTTAAATACATATCTCTTTGCATTTTCCAACATATGTGTGTGTCTATGCATGCATGCATGTATATATATAGAGTTCTCTCTATTTATACACACACACACACATAGACACACATAAGTGTGTATATGTATGTATGTATGTATGTATATATATATATATATATCACAAGGGAACAACAAAAGTATGCAAAGATACATACATACATCTGCATATGCAATTATATCACCTTGGAAACATGTATTTGATCTTTACTCAAACACCAAGAGGTAATATAATTTGTAAGTATACTTAGTTTGGTCTAAATAGTTTTGATTGAATTCATTTGAGGAGAGTGAGTCTAATCATGATGATAATGGCTCCATGTATTGGGTCTTTAGAGGAAAGAGACTTACAAAAGATTAGATTTTTTTTATGGATATGAGTTGATTTTTTTGTGATGCCAATATACCCTCCTCTATATTGAATTTATAAATCATCAAATTGCTAGATACAAATCACTAGACTTGGTCTTCTGAAATGGTATGCTACTTGGAATTGTCAAACTTGAACTATTGAACTATACATTTAGATTGATGAACCAACACTTTGGATCACTAGTTTCATGTTCAAAACCTTTGGCCTTTGAAATGTGAACATTGATTTTGATTTGTGGTGCATGGACTATTATGAAACAAAATACACCTAAATATTCTACATTTTTGTTTTAGTGATTACAAATATGAAGATCTTGAAATCAAAAAAGATAATTGTCAGTGATCTATATTTGTGTTCTAGTGATATCAAATATATAGTCTATTTTTTTAAAGTCTTAAATGAATATGATTAAATAAAATAAACAAGAGTACTAGTTGTAGTTTTATAATTCTAGAATTAATGATTATGTTAAACAAAATGTTTAATAAAACAAGTACGAAGTAACATAAATGGATCATCTACTCAATCCTATTATGACTTAATGTGAATGCATCAGATCATTACCTGGATGATATTATGTATGAGATCTTTACTCAATCAGCAAGAGATAATATAATCTATAAGTATATATTTTTGCATACTTAGTTTGGTATGAATATTTTCAATTAAATGCAAGGATAATTTCCTGTGTGAATTCAACACATGAATTATTAATTTAATTTAGCACAAGTACTATGCAAGTCTGTATGTATGCATGTAAAGTAGTTCACATATTAAACTAATATATATAAATACATGCACATATGCATACAATAATCATATCATTTATCCTTGAATCTGACCAAAGCTATTATATATGAACAAGAGATACATGTTTAAAATGAGAGAAAAGGAACATTTACATAGGTACCTCTTCTATGAAGATCACAAGGGCACAAAGCAACAAAAAAATGCAATGATCACAAGGGAATGACAACAAAATCCTAGATCACCATTGATCTCCACTAATGTTCAGAGCTCTCCACAATCAATCAAAATAGATGGGGAATGATTAATGTCATGTTTTTTTTTCTTATTTGTTTATAATCCATAATCCACAATCCACAAGATCTCTCTGTATACATACAAACATTCATACATACATACATACATACATGAAGACAATGATGCACTTTCTAAGAGTTTACAATTGTTCAAGAAAATTAATGTTTGATAATAAAATGCACCTAAAGAAGTGTTAGCTTAGAACTAGGAACATGGTGTTGAAAAAGTACAAAAAGTGCTTGACATGAGAGGTCTGCAAGTGAGGGTGTTGACCATTATTAAAAAATTGAATACTAAAATGAAAACTATCGATGATCAAACACCTATTCTAGAGTTACAACACATTGTAAAGTTGATTTTAGATAAAGTAGAGGCAGACATTTAGAAGTTTTATAATCAAAATTTAAGGCACAAGAGTGAAGGAGAAGGAGTGTCTTTAGAAAGAGACTACATGGTAGAAACAACAACCAGACAACATAGAGAATTTTATGGGATCCACTCGATAGAATCTAGGAAAGTGTTGTGGTAGGTAATATGACATTGGAAACACTAGTTAAATTGGTCTAGTTATTGATTAGCTGGGTTGATTAATTCATTATTATATGGTCCAATGGTAATGTTAGTTATTATTTTGAGATACATGAAAACATTATTATTATTAATTATTATATATACATACATACATGAAAACAACAATGCACTTTCTAAGAGTTTACAATTGTTCAAAAAAATTAATGTTTTAAAAGAAAATGCACCTGAAGAACTATTAGCTTAGAAGAAAGAACATGGTGCTCAAACATTATAGAAAGTGCTTGACACGAGAGGTCTACAAGTGAGGGTGTTGATCAATCTTGAAAACTTGAATACTGAAATAAAATCTATCAATGATAAAACACCTGTGCCAGAGTTAAAACACAATGGAAAGCTGATTTTAGATAAGGTAGAGGTAAATATTTAGAAGTTTTATAATCAAAATTTAAGCCATGAGAGAAAAGTAGGAGTGGCTTTACAAAGAGAAGGAGAAGGAGTGGCTTTAATAAGAGATTGCAGGTTAGAAACAACAACTAGACAATAAGGAGGATATTATGGGAGCCACTAGATAGAATCTAAGAAAGTGTTGTGATAGATACTATGACATTGGAATCACTTGCAAGTGTCTTTGATAATTTATAGTCCAAATATCAAATTCTTATAAGAGTGTTCCAAGTATTGACATAGTCTCCCTATGATGATCCCAAGTATCAAATGCTTATAAGAGTGTTTCAAGGTAATGTCATTGTGGTTGAGTCTTTTTCAAGGAATGAACCTCACAATTATGGCATTTACATAGAAGGAAAACTTGCTTCTTCAACTCCTTACACTCAAATCTTTATTGAAGTTATTCTCCAAGTACTTGCATATGCAATTTTATCACCTTGGAAAACTGTATTTGATCCCATTAGCTAGGAATAGCCTATTGTTTATTTTCTTGTACCTAATCTGATTATAGTTCTATAGGAATTTCTAATCAACCCAGGTAATGAGCAACTAGACCCAATTAACTAGGTTATGACTAGTTTCTTTCTAAAAACATCTTCTATGATATGTTTTTGTAAAATTTCTTGTGATCACTGCCCATTTTTTGTGGTCTACATTATTTTTGTGGAGAATCTTGAGGTATGTCCTTACCATAGGTTGAGTGATTTTTATTATGTTATTGTTTGGATTCTAGAATATATATGTAGCTCGATCAAATTTTATGTTGTACTAAGACGTAATAAGTACAGTAAAAAAATCTCTAAATATACATGTTTAGAAGGAAATACAAAGACATACATATTTAGAAGGAATAGAAATGAACATTTACATAGCTCGCTTGAATAAAATGGCAGAGCTAGGGCAAGACACAACAATGAAATCACATCACAAGGTCATGACATGACAATAACATTGTAGAGGAAGGGCACCAAAATGAAATGAAGAGATCATAAGGGAATGATGACCAAATCACAGAGCAAGGGCATGACAAAAAAATGTAGAGATACACATCAATGAGATTATAGAGCGTAGGCACGACAATGTTCAGAGATCTCCATCCTCATTTGGAGCTCTCCACCCTCTTTCACATACAACTCTCCACAATCAAAACAACTGTGAAATGAATTATATCATTTTTTTTTGTTTATACTCTCAGTGTTGTCATAATTATGACACCAATGTCAATATTGGGGACAAATGCAAAAGAAAAACATGAACATGACCACAAATTACACTACTATTACAAATTGGCATCACAATCTGACCCTAAATATTGTAGTCATCACTTCATCTGCCAAGTAGCAAGCTCTAATTATCCCAATATTAGGCTATACTAAGAAATGACAAGATATTTCAAGCATTCCTACTGGTAATGTTGTTTCTCCTTAAATTTCTACTATTTCTACTATTGTTCCCTTATCGAGTGTATCAACAATAAGTGCAAAAATAGTTGGTTACAATGCACCCAAGCTCTATAGTTTCTACTGAGCTCATGATACTGCTAGTAGTATAAACCAAGTGTATTAGTTACTACCAAGATAACTGGTTAGGTTATAGTTCATGTGGAACTTAATAGTGTGTACCCAACATCTGAGATAGAATATAGTGTTTTTTGAGGTTTACAATGTCTATCGAGCTTCTAAGACAATGTTTAGTGTTACTCAAGTGTAATAGAGTCTACCAAGATTTTTTATGTAAGTGATGAAGGATGTAGTGTTAACAAATTTCTATAGTATCTACCAAGACTATAGTGTTAATGAAGTGAATGAAGAAACTATTAACCAAGCCATGTAGTATCAACTGAGTAATTCAATATCCACCAAGTTCTTGAGTACTTACTAAGTCATCCAGTGCTAACTGAGTTTCTACTAATCCAACTAATCAATATGGACCAAGCCTAAATGTCAATTGAGTGCCAAAGTTTTTTGAGTGTTGATAGTGCTTTGCTGAGTGTTAGAACTTCACTAGAGTTGTCTTCAGGACTCGAGTTGTAGTAGTGGGCCGACTTAGTGAAGATTATGGAATTTGGTATTGTAGCCAACTCTAGAAGGTTATTAAGTTGATTGGTATATATGTAATGTATTATATTGTATCCAAAGAAGAATGTGAATAAGTAAAAGAAGCATGAGTATGAATTAAAGAAAAAGTAGAGACATATCTATCGCATCAATGTGATTATTTATATTGGAAAAGATCTCATTCAACAAATAGAGTTGCAGATCAGAGATCAGTGACTAATTCATCCTAACAGGTGGATTAGTCAAATCCTCTAACAAGGTGGACTTAAAAGTCATATTCCAAATCTTTGAATAGAGTGTACACTTCATTGTATGTTGTAAATCCTTTCACAAGGTGGACCTAATAGTCCTTATTTCTCCTAATAGGGTAGATCACCATAAGTGATCAATTGTAAGCTTTAACTAGCTAACTTAATACTATTGTGATAAAGCATGTGGGTATCATCTTTTAGAATATATAGTCCACTAATATAATAGAGAGAGAGAGAGGGAGGGGGGTGAATGAGTTATCCAACTATTATCACAACTATCCACCTTAAACAAAGTTAACCATGGGAGTAATAAAAAATAAAACCATAACAAGACACCCATATAAAATAACCCCAGATATGTTAACTAGGGAAACCGTTGATCAGAGGGAAAACCTTGGTGGGGATGGTACCCACAAGATGATCTACTAATATAAATATTCCTTATTAGAGTATGCATGAACCCTATTCAGATTCTATGAATACATTTAGTACATATGAGTCCCTATTAGGAGACATTGAATTCTTATTAGGAGATTCCAACCCTATTAGGAGTTGTGGAATATAGCTAGACCTACTACCCAAATAGCTTCAAGGATAAGACCAATGAAGCTACTATTGAAATGATCCCTTTAGTATTTGTAGAACAATAGAATGGTACTATATTGTTTCTTTATCTTTCTCTATCCTATCAACCATACTTTTGCTCCTTCTAATCTTGTAACTAGATCACAAATCTTGCATCCAATAATCCCTTGGATTCCTTACATGCATTCAATAAGCACTCTACTTCTTTTTGTACTTCATATTTCATACGACAATCACAACACACTTCTTCATATTAAAAACAAGGAAAACTATTGGAAATGATTGAAATGATCATAAGAAAAGTTGTTGAAATAATATATGAAACTGGTAAAGAATGTCCTGAATCATTGTTTTGTCATTGATGTCAAACTTGCTACTTGCAGTAATGAAAAATTGCTTTAGTGATCCAAATACTATCAATTAGTTGATTGTCAAGGTGGAGCCAATCAATAAGATGTAACTAAAACACCTAGAGAAAGGTTGAAGTTATGATGTTGTAATGAAGTACAAGGATTAGCTAAGCCATTGATAAAAAAGTGTATTTGATGACATACTATAAGATACAAAGAATGGGCACACTGAAACATATCAAAGATTTAAGGTTTTAGCTAAGTCTTTTGTAAAGCTCAAACTAAGATCATTAGAGAGAAGGAGCCGAGCAAGCTACTAAGAGCTAAGCAAATTCCTAGTTAATGCCGAGTAAACTTTAGATGCCGAGAAAACTTCAGATGCCGAGTAAACTTTAGATGCCAAGAAAATTTTAGATGCCGAGCAAGTTTAGATGTCGAGCAGAACCAAGTGCCAAGTAGAACCAAGTGCCGAACAAAACCAAGTGTCGAGAAGAACCAAGTGCCAAGAAGGTATAGGTGCCGAGTAACACAGAGGTGCCAAGCACCGGTAACTCAATAATGCCAAGTTGCTGCATTATTTTGGAAATTGAAAAATTGCTAGATCTAAGCCAACAAGGTTGTTATCTAGAAATTTGAGAAACTAAAGGAAGATAAGAATGATGAGCTGGTGGCACAGAACACCATGTAGAACATTTTTAAGGATACAACTGGAAAAGTTTTTAGAAGAAAACAAGATATGGGGTAGATACATTGTATCCTACCTAATCCATTTTGAAGCCCTAAAATTGGAGAGGGAGAATTGAGTGACAAAGGCAAATCAGATCTCTATTTAAGAAGATATAAGTTAATAAAAAAAGAGAGAGAGAGAGGTGGTCAAGCATAAAAGCATGAAGTGTTGTAGAATGTGCTAAGGAGAAGAAAGCACAGGAACTCTATTTGAATAGATGACCTCAAGGATGATTGCATTGGCAGAATGAGTAAGAAGACTCAAAGAGGACAAATCTTGAGAGGAAGACAAGCAGTCAGAGCTGAAGTGATTGAAGCCAAGCATAAGTATTGAACTGAAAGTGTGATCTGAAATTTACAAAGTATGTTGTAAGTTATATCAAATCAGAAGACCATTATCATTACTTTCTAGCAATTGTAATAGTAAGTTTAAATCTTATGGACTTAGGTTGGTTTAATAGCCATTAGATAAATCCTTTAACCGGGTGACATTCCAAGTGAATGTACTAAAGACCTTTAACCAGGCCCATTCCTAATAGTTTGGTGAAATCCTTTAACAAGGTCACATTTAACAGTGTGTTGTAAGCCTTTAATAGGGCAGGCTTTTAACAGGGCATCACTTCAGAAGAGTGAGAATCAAGTAGCATGTTACTGGTGCTTTTTCCCAAATTGGGTTTCCACGTAAATCATTGTGTCATGTGTTGATCTTGAATGTTTTATCTTTGCATATTAATTTACTATAACTTGCTTATATGATTGATTTAAGTTTGGATGGATAAAAGGTGTATGGATCCATTAAAAGTATTAAAAAGGTATTAATAGGGCATTTGGACCTTGGATAACTAATTCACCCCCCCAACCCCCCCTTCAGTTATTCTAAAGAATTCTAACAATTGGTATCCGAGCTGACTGTTGATTTAGTTTAAAGGGACTACAAGCAGAAAAGATTAAAATGCCAAAGAGAGAAGTTCCCAAGCTCAACAAATATAACTTTGTTGCATGGAAAAGTTTGATGAAGCTACATCTTGGATCCATAGGAGATTATGCCCAAAATTAAATTGTCACTGAACATGTAGATCCAATAGGTGCTCCTACTGCTGAAGACATGAAAAGAAAGCAAGAACACAATCAGACAATGCTGAAAGTTGTCTTTGCACTTAGCTATGTTGAATTTGATGACATCAAAGGATGTGACACTGCATACAAAATGTGGAAAGCCCTATCAGAAATCTATGCAGGAGATTAGAATGTACAAAGAGCAGAAAGAGAAAGTCTCAGAGGAAAGTTTGATGACATGAAAATGGAAGAAAATGAGAATGCTGCTCAATATGGTGCAAGAATAAAGGAAGTGGTAAGTGCAATAAGATGCTTAAGTGGTCAACTAGATGAAGATACTGTTAATAGTAAGTTCTTAAGAACCTTGTTCCCTATCTATGCTATTAGAGTATCAGTAATACAAGAGCTAAGATGTATACTAGGAAATAATCTAAGCTTTGAAGGTATAATAGGTAGACTCACTGCATTTGAGTTATTTAACTTTGACAACTACAGACCTGAAAATGTTGATTCTGCTTTTAAGGCCAAGTTATCACTGAAAGATGCTGAACAGGTGAAATCAAAGAAAGGAAGAAAAATGAAGTATGTATCAAGTGACAGTAGCAATGATGAGGAAGATGTGGAACAATTGGAAGCATTGCTTGCTAGAAGATTTCACAGGGGCAAAGGAAAATTCAAAGGTAAGATGCCTATCATTTGTTTCAATTGCAATAAAGTAGGTCATATTGCTGCAAGATGTCCACAGAAAAAGGATTCCAAGGAAGGCAAAAAATACAAAAATAGAAGAGATGATGACAAGAGAGATTACAAAGAAAAAGGTAAGAAGTGTTATATTGTTGAAGAAAATTCTGATGATAATGATGACGAAGTTGTTTATGTAGCCATGAAGGACCAATCTGATGAAGAAGAGACCACATCACTGGTAACATGTATAAACAAGAATGACAAATGGATCATAGACAGTTGATGCTCACATCACATGACAGGAGACAAAAGTAAGTTTGTTAACTTTACTCAGTTTGATGGAAATAGTGTTAGATTTGGTAATGATGCTCCATGTCAAATCAAAAGAAAAGGTTCCATTAAGCTCATAGAACAAATTTCATGTGACAATGCATACTATGTTGAAGGATTAAACTACAATTTACTGAGTGTCTCATAGTTAGGCAATATAGGTTGCAAAGTGGAATTTGGAAACAAAATTGCTAAAATCTATGATACTAATGGTAAACTAATAGGAAAAGGAGATCAAACAAAGAGTAATTTGTTTTACCTTGATATGGATGATGTTTCTTATCTATTTGCAAAATTTGATGATGAATGGTTATGGCATAGAAGATTATACCATGTCAACTTTGACAATCTAGTCAACATCAGTAAAATCAAGAAAGTCAGAGGTTTACCAAAATTGAAGAAGCCTGATAATATCATGTGCAAACAATATCAGCTAGGAAAGATGACAAGGTCAAGTTTCAAAAGAAAAAACTATACCTCTAAAGAGATACTTGAGTTAGTTCACACTGACTTATGTGGTCCAATGGAAATACAAAGCTATAGAGGAGATAAATAAATAATGCTATTTGTTGATGACTATTCTAGGATGATGACTATTATGCTCTTAAAACAAAAATCTGATGTTTTTCAAATGTTTAAGTGGTATGTGGCTAGGGTTGAAAAGGAAAATAGAAAAAGCTTGAAATGCCTAAGATCAGATAGAGGTGGTGAATTTACATCAAATGAATTCGAGATATTCTGTAATGACAAAGGAATCAAAAGACAAACAACGGCTCCTAGAACCCCCCCACAGAATGGAATTGCTGAAAGAAGAAACAGATCTATGATTGACTGTGCCAGAACATTAATGATGGAAAAGAATATTGCTCTAAAATATTAGAGAGAAGCTGTAAGTGTAGCTGTTCATACACTGAACCAAGTACAAGTCAACAAATGTACAAATACAACACCTTTTGAATTATGGTATGGTTACTCACCCAATGTAAAACATTTCAAAGTGTTTGGTTGCAAATGCTTTATCCTTAAAGATGTTAGAAATGGAAAATTTGATGCAAAAAGTGATGAAGGTATATTTCTTGGTTACTCCACTAGAAGTAAGCCATATAAGTGCTTGAATACTAACACTAACAAAATTGTGGAAAGTGCAAATGTAAATTTTGATGAGCACACAGAAGTTCAAGCTGAAGAACTAAAGAAAATGGAAGAGTACAGAACCTTTGTGTATTTTTATGAAGGAATGATTGTCGATGAGGATGATGTTAATCAAATTGAAAACCAACAACAAGTATCAGTTTCAGCCAAGTCTCAACCAGTGAATGCCGAGTTGCATTTAGAAGCCAAGTTGTAGAATGAAGGAAATGAACAATCTGATTCTAAAAATAGTACACATGATGAAGAAAAACTTGACAACGAAGTGCTTAGTGATCCTGAATCTGAAAGATCAAACATGGAAACAAGGACAGAGCCAAGATTATCCAAATATGTAAAAAGACATCACCCTGCTGAACAAATAATTGGTGACAAGGATGCAAGACCAATGACAAGGAACAAACTAAGACATGAATCATGTATGATCAACAAATCTGAACCCAAGATAGTATATGGTGCATTACAAGATGATGACTGGTATAAAGCTATGGAAGAAGAAATTGATCAAATAAGAAAAAACAAAACCTAGAGTTTGGTTCCTAGACCAACTGACAAGAATGTGATTGGCACCAAATGGGTATTCAGAAACAAACTAGATGAGAATGGTGAGATTATCAGAAACAAAGCTAGATTAGTATGTAAGGGTTATGCTCAAGAAGAAGGAATAGACTATGGAGAAACATTCGCTCCTGTTGCTAGAATGGAAGGAGCAAGAACTTTACTTGCATATGCTACTTACAAAGATTTTAAAGTCTATTAGATGGATGTAAAATTTGTGTTCTTAAATGGTATACTAGAAGAAGAAGTCTACATTGAACAACCAAAAGGATTTGTTGATGAAAACAACAGGGATATGGTGTGTAAGTTGCACAAAGAACTCTATGGTTTGAAACAAGCACCTAAAGCATGGTATGAGAGACTTCACAAGTATTTAGTGCAAATTGAATTTGAAAGAACTGATGATAACAACAACATGTACATCAAAGTAGAAGAAGGTAAAGACATTATTGTATCTAAAATTTTAGTGGATGACATAATTTTTGGAGGTAAGGAAGTACTCTGCAAAGGCTTTGCTGACAAAATGAAACATGAATTTGAGATGTCTATGTTTGGAGAAATCAAATTTTTTGTCGAATTGAAAATACATCAACTCAAACATGGAATATTTGTTACACAATCAAAATATATCAAAGAAATTCTTAAAACATTTGGATTGGAGGAATCCAAACCAGTCAGCACACCAATGGCAATAGGAAATAAGCTGTCCAAAAATGATTAGTCAGCTGAAGTCAATCAAATAATGTACAGATCCATGATTGGAAAACTACAATATGTTGTACATAGTAGACCAGACATAGCATTAGCAGTTGGAATAAGGCTAGGTTCTCTGCTAATCCTAAAGAAAATCAACTCATAGTAGTAAAAAGAATAATGAGATATCTCAAAGGAACTGATGACTTTGGTCTATACTACAAAAAGAATGGAAAATTTGATCTCAATGCTTACACAGATGTAGACTGGGGAGGAAACATTGATGATAGAAAAAGCACAAGTGGAAGTGCATTATTCCTAGGCAAAAGGCTGGTTACCTAGACTAGCAAGAAACAAACATGTATATCTCAGTCCACTGCAAAGTCAGAATATGTGGTAGCTGCAATCAATTGCACAAACATTATATGGCTCACACATCTATTGAATGGAATGAAAGAAGAAGTAACAAAACCTGTGATATTGTATTGTAATAATACAAGTGCTATAAACATATCCAAAAATTTAGTGATGCATGCAAAAACCAAGCATATTGCAATCAAGTATCATTATGTCAGAGAATTGGTAGAAGAAAAACAAGTAAAGCTGGAATACGTTCACACAAAGGAACAAACTGCAGATATCTTCACCAAACCATTGCCCAAGGATGCCTATGAATATCTTAGAGGCAAGTTGGGGGTCATACCCCTAACTCAAGCAGTTTAAGGCAACATGGAAGCTGCCTTGCATCAATAGGAATAAATCATTGAAATATTAACAGGTTGATGCAAAGGATGAAAAGAGAAGTAGACACTCCAAATCAGTCACAAGCATGGTGACAGAGGGAGAAAATCAACAAGAAGCCAAAGCTTATATTTTGCATGGTAAAGATGCTACATCTTTGGCATTTATGTCAAAGAGGGAGAAATATGCAGAAATCTGATCAATACAAAGAAAGAGGGAGATATATATGAAAAAGGGAGATATATGAGATCAGTAGTAAAAATACAACAAGACAACATATACAATCTTGGTGGTAACTAAGTTGATTAATTGATCAGTTTGGTTTGTCATCAATGCCAAAGAGGGAGATTGTTGGAAATGATTGAAATGATCATAAGAAAAGTTGTTAGAATAATATATGGAACTAGTAAAGAATGTCCTCAATCATTGTTTTGTCATTAATGTCAAAATTGCTACTTGCAGGAATGACAAATTGCTTTAGTGATTCAAATACTATCAATTAGTTGATTGTCAAGGTGGAGGCAATTAATAAGATGTAATTAGAACACCTAGAGAAAGGTTGAAGTTATGATGTTGTAATGAAGTACAAGGATCAGCTAAGCCATTGATGAAAAAGTGTATTTGATGACATACTATAAGATACAAAGAATGGGCACACTAAAACATATCAAAGATTTAAGGTTTTAGCTAAGTCTTTTGTAAAGCTCAAACTAAGATCATTAGAGAGAAGGAGATCAGCAAGCTAGTAAGAGTCGAGCAAATTCCTAGTTAATGTCGAGTAAACTTCAGATGTCGAGAAAAATTTAGATGTCGAGTAAATTTTAGATGCTGAGCAAATTTCAGATGCTGAGCAAGTTCAGATGCTGAGCAGTTTCAAGTGCCGAGTAGGTATAGGTGCCGAGCACCAGTAACTCAATAATGTCCAGTTGCTACATTATTTTGGAAATCGAAGAATTGCCAGATCTAAGCTGACAAGGTTGTTATCTATAAATTTGTGAATTAAAAGGAAGATAAGAATGATGAGCTGGTGGCACAGAACACCATGTAGAATATTTTTAAGGATACAACTGGTGAAGTTTTTAGAATAAAACAAGATATGGGGTAGATACATTGTATCCTATCTAATCCATTTTGAAGCCCTAAAATTGGAGAGGGAGAATTGAGTGGCAAAGGCAAATAAGATCTCTATTTAAGAAGATATAAGTTAATAAAGAGAGAGAGAGAGAGAGAGAGAGAGAGAGAGAGAGAGAGAGGTGGTCAAGCATAAAAGCATGAAGTGCTATAGAATGTGCTAAGGAGAAGAAAGCACAAGAACTCTGTTTGAGTAGATGACCTCAAGGATGATTGCATTGGAAAAATGAGTAAGAAGACGCAAAGAGGACAAAGCTTGAGAGGAAGACAAGCAGTCAGAGCTGAAGTGATTGAAGCCAAGCATCAGTATTGAACTGAAAGTGTGATATGAAAGCTGCAAAGTATGTTGTAAGTTATATCAGATCAGAAGACCATTATTGTTACTTTCTAGCAATTGTAACAGTAAGTTTAAATCCTATAGACTTAGTTTAGTTTAATAGCCATTAGATAAATCCTTTAACCGGGCCCATTCCTAACAGTTTGGTGAAATCCTTTAACAAGGTCACATTTAACAGTGTGTTGTAAGCCTTTAACAGGACAAGCTTTTAACAGGGCATCACTTCAGAAGAGTGAGAATCAAGTAGCATGTTACTGGTGGTTTTTCGCAAATTGGGTTTCCACGTAAATCATTGTGTCGTGTGTTGATCTTGAATGTTTTATCTTTGCATATTGATTTACTATAACTTTCTTATATGATTGATTTAAGTTTGGATAGATAAAAGCTGTATGGATCCATTAAAAGTATTAAAAAGGTATTAATAGGGCATTTGGACCTTGGATAACTGATTCACCCCCCCTCTATTATTCTAAAGAATTTTAACAGAAAACATCTTTCCTTTATGCCATATCTTCATAATAATTCCTTGAGTCAGCCTAGAGGCTTTCCCAATTAATTATAATAAATTAATAAATTAATTACAATTACAATAGCATTTTCAGCTCATAGTCTATATAAAAATTCACACATATGATACAAGGGCTTGAGTACTTACTGACATCATTAGCTAACTATCTTCTATCACTACCTAACTATGCATCTCTTCATTACATCTTGATTGTAAGATATTCAACAAACATAAAAAACTTCTTTCCCAATATTTTGTCTCTAAACTTCTCTCTTTAAATCAGGTGCAATTTATGTATGTTTTCAACTTAGACTATGCATAGTTGACCATGTCATTAGGACACTATGCCAAACATGTCCATAACTACGCATCACCAAACAATCAAAATATTTTTCGTATGATCAAGATCTCTATCTGCTTGTCTTTACAAAAAATGTGCTATGTTGACATCTATGACAAACATAGTCATGAATACAACATGTCAATACTCTCCAATGCTCAAGATACTCCCTCAATGTAGTATCATCAACATTCATGATAATAATCTCCCCCTTTGGCATTCATGAAACATAGATGAAAAACATCTAAGTTCCAAGAATGCCAAGTGATACTTTGATGCTTCTTCTGTTCTCATTTTCTCAAATCCTATCCATCAACAAGGTCTAAAATCCTCTAGATTTTAAGATTGGCATCATCTATCCACAGGCTAAAAAGAATCTCAAAAAAATAGGTTCACAAGAGGTCCATACTCCTTATAAAATAATTTTTTACTTCACAGTAAACAATTCACAATACATCAGATGGATATTCATGTTTCCTTACATGAATCTTTCCAAATCTCTCTAAAGAGATATATGTTCCCCATACTTAGGAGATGTTTTTCATGCATATTATCCCTCATTGACATCAATGTAAAAGACCTCAATCTCAATTTTACAACATACCAATTGCTAATATGTTGTGCTAAGTCATCATCTAGCTAGAGTGTCAAAGAAACTATTCAATATCAAATACAAAGAGTCCTTAGTGACTAAGATCATTACATATACTCCCCCACATGGGAAGCATCAACATTTAGTCTAGGCTAACAATAGTGCTCTGTAGCATTGGATTGATGCACTCTTTGCATCATCTACTAAGAAGTAGATAGGGGCATAACCCTAATCATACCTCTCAAGTACTCAAAATTATCTTTAGGAAAAGGATTTGTAAAGATATCAACATTATTTCTTTAATACTCACATACTCCAATTTGATCTCCTTCTCTACTGCTTTCTCTCTCAACACATGATACTTAATAGATATATTCTTAGTCTTAGAATGCAATACATGATTCTTAGGCATACTCACTGTACTTTTGTTATCATTGTAAATGATAACAATTTCTTCAAACTCAATTTTTATATCCTTCAACATCTTCTTCATCCACATAACTTAATTACAGATATTTGTTACTGCAACCTACTTTGCCCTAGCAGTACTCTACGAAATACAATCTTGCTTGTTACTTAACAAAGAAACCAGTATTTCTCCAAGAAAGAATGATCCACCATTGGTGCTCTTTATTTCATCCATATTTCTTGCCCAATATGCATCAATATATGCACATAGAGTGAAATCACTCACCTGTCATACCAAATTCCATAGTCAGATGTCCCTTTCAAATATCTAAATATTCTCTTCAGTACTGTGAAATTATACTCCTTAGGATTAGGTTAAAATCTAGCTACAATCCCAACTACATTTTCCATATTTGGTCTAGTGTGAGTTAGATTCTGCAAACCTCTAATCATGGATCTATAGCTCTTTTTCTCTACTGCATGTGTCTCATCTTTGCTAGATAAGTTGTGACGAGTTATCATAGGTGTATGAACAAGTTTACAAATTTCCAAACCAAACCTTTTCAACAAATCATTCAATTACTTAACTTGAGAAATAAAAATACCATCATTGTTCTATACAATCTACAATCCTAGAAAAAACTTTATTTCTCCTATCATGCTCATTTTGAACTCATTCTACATCTCTTTAGAAAACTTATCACTTTCTTCATCATTACCTCCAAAAATGATGCCATCAACAAATATTACAATAATAAAAAAACCATCTTCAACTTATTTCAAAAACAAGTTACTATCTATCATAACTTTAGCAAATCTAAGCTTTGCCAAATAGCTATCAAACCTTGCATACCAGGTTCTAGGTGCTCACTTCAGACCAAATAAAGCCTTCTTTAGTTTGCATACCATGTCTTTGTCTTCTGATGAGGGAAGACCTTTAGGCTGCTCAAAATATACTTCTTCTTCATCAAAATTATATTCTACCATCTTTTCCTTAGTTCTAAACTTTTCATCAATCCTTACATTTGTGCATTCAACTATTGTCTCATCTATATAGTTAAAACATCTATATGCCTTTCTTTTCTATGAATAAACAAGAAACATACTATCATCACTTCTTGGATCAAACCTACCAATATCATCATCTATCTAAATGTAACATTTTCTCCTAAATATTCTAAAATACTTAACTGATGGTGAATGGCCAAACCATAGTTCATAAGGTGTCTTGTTCATTCCTTTTGTGATATGTACTCTATTCAGAGTGTATACTATTGTATTTATAGTTTCTCTCAAAAATGTCTTAGAAATATCATTCTCAAACAACATCACTCTTCCTACTTTAGCTACGGACTTATTCCTTCATTCAACAATCCCATTCTTTTTAGGCATTCTAGATGAAGATAGTTTCCTTTTGATTCCACTCTCTTCACAAAATATGTTAAACTCTCTAGAGGTGAATTCTCCTCGATTAGATCTCAAACACTTCATCTTAACACCAAATTCATTCTGAATTCTTTTCTTAAATATCTTAAACTTCTTAAAAGCTTCAGATTTCTCTTTAAGAAATGCTACCCACATCGTTCTAGTGAAATCATCAATAAAAATCATAAAATACCTTTCACCATAGAATCCTTTTGTTCTAGAGGGACCACTCAGATATGTGTGAACAATCTCCAAATTGTTTGCGGTAGTGAACTTTTTTCTAAGAAATGATAGTTTCTTCTGCTTAGCCAAAATACATTCTTTACACATAATATTAGTAGGCTTTGTAATCTTAGGCAAGTCTCTAACTACAAAAGTGCTACTAACCTCCACAATATTATCAAAGTTTATGTGACAAAATCTTCTATGCCAAAACCAACTATTATGCGCTTTAGCTACCAAACATGTCATTTCAGTAGGATTCAACTGAAATACATTACCTCTAGATCTAGTGCCAGTTCCAATCAACTTACCATCTTTGTCTTCGATAATGTATGTCTTCTTAGTGAACTGCAACTGATAACCTTTGTCCATGAACTATCCAACACTCAACAAGTTATGTTTTAATCCATCAACAAAATAAACATCATTAGTTTAGTTTTTCCATCAAGAGTAATGGATCCAGTTCTTGTTATATGATAGGCTGCATTGTTAAACACTCCAACAATACCTCCATCATGATTCTTGAACTTGAAAAACTTATTCATATCACCAGTCATGTGATGTGAACAAACATTGTCAATTATCCAATCAAATTACTTTTTCACTTGGGAAATTAGAGCTCTTTATTCTCTCATTTCTCTATCAAGATCATCTTCCTTGATAGCCACAAATCCCAATTCATTATCACTTTCACTTTGACCTTTTTCATCAGATTCTTTATCTTCATTTGCATACAAACAACTTCTATCTCTATATCTTCTAGGATTAAACATACTTTTTCTCTCTTTTAGGACATTTAGATGCATAATGACCAAATTCATCACAAGCCCAACATTTAAATATTTCCTTACAATATTTTTCTCTTCTCACAAAAAGGGTCATTCCTTCCTCAATCTTCTTGTGTTCATTAGATTTGCTGCTACTAACAATATCTCCACATGTGCCTACACCCCTTGTTAGATTAGGTCAAATAGTATGACACTGAAAGCTATTTCAACTCTTACTAGATCTCTAGTCTGTTTCATATTTTCTTATACTAATTCTAATCTTCCAAGTGCCATTTCCTTTGTGAAATCCTTAGTGTAAGGCATTACTAGTTGAATCATCTGAGCTACTGGTTTGAATGGTGGTGTCAATAATTCAAGATCTTCCATATAACTTCATCATCTTCCTTGGTTCCATCATATGAGACCAAATTCCTATAATAATTTATGATATTGTACCAATATAACTTCTTATAGATTCATCTTCCATTATTCTAGCATCTTGAAATGCACATATCCAATTTTGTAATCTCATTCTCTATGCATGATTATTACCTTCAAAAGTAGATTCTATTTCTTTCCAAATTTCATAAGAAGTTACAAGTGACTTTACCTGACTATATTCATTCTCTAGAAGAGCTTTTAGTAGAGCTTCTCTTGCTCTCATGTTATACATGAATAGATCCTTCGCTTCTTCACTACATCCTTTGAGATTTTATTCTTCAATGGTTGTCTTCTTACCCTTCAAGATCCAATATCCTAGAACCATGCACAATAGAGGAGTCTTCATCTTCTTCTTCTAACTATCATAGTTGGCCCCATCAAATCTATGACTATCCTTGCTGAAAAAATTGCCATCGATCTCCCAATGTTGTTAAGCTTATCCTTCAAGGACCTAAAGCTCTGATACCAACTGTTAGAATATATAGTCCACTAATATAATTGGGATGGGGGGGGGGGGGGAGGTGAATCACTTATCCAACTATTATTGTAATTATCAACCTTAAAGAAACTTAACCATATGAGTAATATAAACTAAAATCATAACAAGATACTCATACACAATAACACCAAATATGTTAACTAGGGAAACCCTTGACTAGAGGGAAAATCCCGATGGGGATGGTACCCACAAGATGATATACTAATATAAATATTCCTTGTTAGAGGATGGACTCTGTTAAGAGTGTGTGAATACAATTGGTAAATATGAGTCCATGTTAGGAGACATTGAATCCCTATTAGGATTTGTGGAAGAGAGTTGGACCTACTGCCTAAATAGCTTCAAGGATAAGACCAATTAACCAACTATCCAAATGATATGTATATTATTCCTTATAGAATAATAGAATGGTATTGTATTATTCCTTCCTCTTTCTCTATCCTATCAACTAGACTTCTTCTCCTTTTGATCTTGTAACCAAATTACAAATCTCACATCCAATAATCCCTTAGATTGCTTACATGTATTGAGTAAGCACTCTACTTCTTTTCACACTTCACACTTTATATAATGATCATAACACATTCCTTCATATTAAAAATGAGGAAAACATCTTTCCTTTATACCATATCTTCATAATAATTCCTTGAGTCAGCCTTGAGCCTTTCCCAATTAATTATAATAAGATAATTAATTAATTACAATTACAATAGCACCATCAGCTTACAATCTATACAAAACTTCACAAATGTGATACTAGGGCTTGTGTACTTGCTGACATCATTAGATGATTTTCCTTTATCACTACCTAATTGTGCATTTCTTCATTACATCTCAAATGTAAGATAGCCAATAAACATCAAGAATTGCTTTCCCAATACTTTGTCTTTGAATATCTCTTTGTAAATCAAGTACAACTTCCATACATCTTTGACTTAGACTCTATGGATTTGACCACATCATTAGGACATTGTGTCAAACATTTTTGTAGTTGTGCATCACCAGACAATCAAAACATTCTCCATACCATAAAGATCTTTGTCTACTACTCATCCATTCTATAAAGAAACTGTGCTATGTTGACATCAATGACAAACATAGTCATGAATGCTACATGTCAATGCTCTCTAATGCCTAGGATATTTCCCCAATGTAGTATCATTATAATTCATGCTAACATCGTCCCCACCCAAGTTTTACTTTTGATTTGGAAGGTTTCTAGGTTACCAAATACTGTGTCAAGTGTTATGAATGTTTTATTGCTTTCATTCTTTCATCCATGCAATTAGATCAGATTATATGGTGGTGGTTTAATTAGTGAATTAAAGTATAAGTTTTATTGGTTCTTGATTCACCACCACCCCCCGCCCCCCCCCAGTCACCTAGTCTATACTACATTTCCAACACATATGTCTTTATGTACAATCTAATTATGTGGAAACAGAAGAAAAATAAGAGATAAAAAGAAAAAACCTGCAAAAAATACTAAGGGCATTGTGAAAAGAAGGAAGGTAAAGATAATAAATAAAGAATGAAGATATTCAATAGTTTTTATATGTTTAAAGAAGAGAATATGTTTGGATTGGTTATGATGGTGTATAAGGTGAAATGTAAAGCAACCAGAAAGGGGCTCAATTACTCCATATTTGGAAGTTAGGGTTAACCTTATATCTCAAAAGGAAGTTAAGGAGAACTATCCTTCCAATTCCAACTCTAAGGTAATTAGATCTAAGTAGATTAATGCAATCCAAATGATGAAGGTGTTAAAATATTTAGGAAAGGCATGATGCTAAGAGAGGGGTTGAATCAATATCCTTTAAAAACCTTATACCTTTTCAATTCTAATTAGTCATTTTCTTCTTTATCCACTTGGTAGACATGCAAAAATACTAAAATGAAATTAAATGTAACTAGTATACTTTAACATCTTCATGTAAACACTATAACACATGCTCATGAATGAAATTCTATTTATAGTTATTAATCTTCGAGTTGTTGTTTATTCATTCTTCTGTGGGGGCCCACACAGGAGGTGAATGTAATTTGTAGTTATTTAGCAATTATTTTTTCATTCCATAGAATAGAAGCATAAGTTCTAGAGCTATGTTGTTCCTACATCCATATTGTAACATAATTGTTCATTGTTTCATGAAGCATAAGTAAATAGTTTAGTTTCATGTTTTCAACTTCATTTCTGAGTGCTAGGTTAAGTTACCATTTCATTTCTTAGCCTAGTTTCTATTCCAATAATGATATGTTAGGTAAATTAGAGGATATACTTTGTAGGCATCATTTCAAGTTTACATTCCCTGGTCGATAATTCAATGAGTATAGTATGACATTCTAGTATATTACTCGGCACTAATTTTATGTAGGGCCAATGTAAAGAGGGTGTCCAATCCTTAGATACAACATCTTTATATTGAAAAACCATTTTTGGTGACATTATTGGGGATGGTGTCAATTTAATTCATATATGAAGTCATTGTGTTAGCTTAGTTCATGCATTTTTATGCATAGAAGAAGAGATCACCTTGGGAGATTCCTCCTCTTGAATTATCAATTTGAACTAGGAGATATCTTTAATATTAAACCCAAGGAACCCCAAGTTGATGACGAAGAGGAAGAACTATTTAAAAAATTATTTTCTGATGCAGTGAACCAATTACCACTAATTGTTGTACCTGAGTATCTAGAAAATCCATTAGCCCTTGTTCATACACTCCAACAATCCATTCCACCTCCAAGGATGGCTTAGCCTACATTTCCTTTTCCTATCCATAACTTGCATGATAATGATAACTTGAAGAATATACCTTCTCTATACTTTCCATGTTTTGTGGCCTTATCATAGAAGACCCTGAAACCATCCTTTTCAAATTCAATATACTCTATAGGAGTTATGATTATACAACTGATGACCGCAAGCTAGAATTGTTTCAATCTACTCTAAAAGAGGCTGCTCTAAGATGGTCAGAGGATTAGGTGTCAATGTTGTAAGAAATAGGATGTAATGAAAACTATTTTTCTTGCTAAATACAAGGAGTATTATAGGGGTCATGATATGAAGGGAGATTACATCTTCAAGATGTCATAGAAAGAAGATGAGACCTTGGAGGACTATGTCTCAAGGTTAATGTTTAACTTGCAATGCAATATCCAATACTAGTTCAACGAGGAGTCTCAAAAACTATTCAAGAGCTACTATGAAGAAAGGTAGAGAACTCAGGCCATGCTTGGTAAGTTTAATAGTTTAGGAGTATCTAAGATGGAGTTCTCTAATTCATTGTTTGTTCTTAAAAAATACATCATAAATGACATTGGCAATCATCTTGATAACATGCAAGCAAGAAAGAAGAAAGAAGAAGGAAGAATTTGATGTTATGCTAGCCAAATATTGTCCACTTTGTAGGGAAAGGAAGAGGAACTACAAATGCAATATTTTTGCAAGCTTGGAGTGAAAATCAATGCCTACAAAATTTAAGGCTATTGATGAAAATGGAGAGGTAATCTATGCTTACTAATGAAGACCATGAGCCCAAAGACCAGGTATGCCACAAGATCCTCTTCAAAATTATGGTAATAATAGCCAATGGTAAAATGATCAAAATAGTGGCCCTCAAGGATTTAGTAGTAATACTAGTTAGCAATCCCAACAAGGTTGGCATCAACCTCACCAAGGTGGGAAACAACCCTAGAAAGTTTGGAAATAACCCTCAACAAGGTTAGAAACAACACCAGCATGGTTGGCATCAACCCCAAAAATGTTGGCAACAACCTCAACATTGGTCTAATCCATCTAATGAACAAGCCTTAATGCTTCCACCTCATTAGTAGGAAATAATTCCTCCTCCTAAAACTAGTAATAATCAAGATACGCCAACCCAACTACTAGCTCAATAATCCAAATCCTAACAACAATGAGTCACCAGCTTAATAACAAAGCTATGCTACCTCTTTAAATGAAATCCATTTGAGTTAAAGAACCACTCTTGCTTTACCTCAAAGCCTTGTAATTATAGAGGTTGAAGTTATCTCTGTTGAAAAGGAATATTTTCTTGTACAAAAAGTTTCTCCTATAGAAAATGATCCACCATTTCCTCAAAGGCTTGTTGACTCAACTGTGACTGTGAAAAACCAAGCTATGAAGGATTTAATTAGCTAGCTAAAGCATATAACTATTAAGATACCTCTACCAAATGCTATAAAAGAAGTCCCTATTTACAATAAGGCCATAAAGGAAGCTTGCATAAGGAAACTTGGAAGAAAATGAAAAAAACATAAAACTATTCATGTCCTAGGATAATTATCAGACCTTATGTTAGAAAATTTGGCAATACCTAAATACTCTAATCCTAGTAGTCTTGTGGTCACTATTATCTCACTTGCACATTATTGGCCTTAAGGAAACACATACCATCTTGTAGCTTGTTGATAGTTCTTCTATTAAGCTAGATGGAATGATAGACGTTGTTATAGTTTCACTAAATTCTTGGGATTATGCTATGGAATTTGTTGATCTTTCTCCAAATGCCAATATTGATGGGTATCATCTCATCCTAGGAAGACCTTAGTTATATAGTGCCAATTCTTATACATCCTATAGGTTAGGTATGATGACAATATCTAATGGGATGCAAGCAAAAAGTTTGACACTGTATTTCCCTGCCCAACCCTTGTTACAAGATGATCAAGCAATGTGGCCTAATCTAGGAGATGAAGAATCCGAACTTAATTCACTTCACCAACTTATGATGATAACTAGGGATCTATTTGCAACCTCTCAAGAAGATCATGAAGTTATCTCCTCAATTTTCACCAATAATATGGAGTCAATTCTCAAGATTGTTCCCAACATGATTGTACCTTGGAAACTATTTTACCACCTCCAAATGCACATCAATATTCAACATCCTCCCAACTCCTTTACTCATTACTTCCACATGATATTCATTAAAATATAATTTCTCAAATATCCATGATGTAAAAAGTTAAAAAGGTTGCAGTAAGCCCAGAAAAAGAAATAAACATTCATAATGCTCTATCATCTACATATCAGGAAAGCATACTAAAATTGTTGCAAGAGAATCAACAAGAATTTTATTGGGATTAAATAGACATGAATGGCCTAGATCCTAAGCTCTATACTCATAGGATCTATATTATCCTTGAGTATAAGCTTATTAGATAACATTAAAGAAGGGTTAATCCTATTCTAAGAGATATAGTCAAGACTGAACTATAGAAACTATTAAATGTTGGTTTTATCTACTTAATCTTTGATAGTTAATGGGTTTCACCCCTCATCATTGTGTCAAAAAAAGGTGTGGAGAGTTTGTGTAGATTACTGAGAACTAAATTTAGCTACCAAAAAAGACCATTTTCCTTTGTCATTCCTTGACCAAGTACTTCACAAATTAGCTAGCAAAAAGTATTTCTTTTTCTTAGATGGTTTTAGTGGCTATAATCAGTTCCAAATAGCTCCAAAGGGCCAAGAGAAAAATAAATTTGCATTCCTATGGGGAACCTTTGCATACTCAGTCTTACCTTTTGGCTTATGTAATGCTCTAGCTACATTCCAAAGAGTTGTAATTAGTATGTTTTCTAACATATCTATTGAATGCATGGAAATATATATGGATGACCTTACTACCTATGGGACTACTTTTGAGGAAGAATTTTTTTTTTGGAAAAAGTCCTCAAGACATTTTAGGAGTACAATCTTTCCCTTAAGAGTGAAAAGTGTTTCATAATGATGAAGGAAGGTGTTGTCTTGGGTCATTTCATTTCATCACAAGGTATCAAGGTGAATCCAAAAAAGATTGAAGTGATCAGTACTCTACCTACCCCTAAGAAACAAAAGGATGTAAGAAGTTTTTTGGGACAAGAAAGGTATTATAGGATATTTATTAAGGACTTCAATGAAATTGCAGCACCTCTTTACAATTTATTAAACAAAGACTCTGATTTTTATTTGGACTCTGAATGCAACAACTCTTTCTTGAAACTTAAAGAGCTTCTTACAACATCATTAGTATTGAGAGGACCCAATTAGGGATTAGGGATAACTTTAAGGAACCCCCCCTCCCAAAATTTATAAAACTATGGTGAATCACATGTCATTTGGGTGAAAAAAAATTAATAGTGTTGGCAAATTATGTGTTAATCGATGGATATTTGGTGGCAAATTTTTTAATAGTTTAGACAATTTTTATAAAATAATGAAAATTATAATTTTTGTTTTTTACTAAAATTATTAATATTGATAGCGAATTATGTTTTGAAATGTAATTATGTTAAATGTATTATTTGAGAACTCAAACCGTCTGATGATCCAAGATCAATGACCGAGGTTTAATTTCAACCAACATTTCTTGAAGGAAGAAGAATTGTCAAGGTAGTCACCAGAATATTGACACGTATCAAGGTAAGTTGTCTGTGGAGTACAATGTCACTCATAAAAAAAAAAATTCACATGGGAAAATGGGAATTTGGCGAATGATGATCATTGAAAGAGACACTTAATTAATTCTATGGTGAATAAGAGTAAACATTAAAGAGAAATATGGGCGAAGAACCTAACTACCAAACTGAAATTACGTAATAATAGTGGCAAACATTCCGACCACTATATGAGTATTTTATAAAATCTGGGCAAACCAGTCAACTAGTATATGGTATTTTTTTAGCCAATTTCTATAGCCCAATCGGGACATATTAGCCAATTAGCAAATAATAGCCACTTATAAAATCCTTGTTAGGGATTTCCACTCCACATTCACACCAGTGCATCTAATTTTCCATAGGAGTGGTGTTGGGATAGAAAGAAGGAGTGGTGGGGCATACCATTTATTTTATCAATAAAAATTTGCAAGGAGCTGAGTTTAATTATATGGTAACCAAAAAAGGGATGTTTCTAGTTATTTATGCACTGAATAAGTTCAAACATTATATCACTAGTTATGAGATATTTGTCCATATTGACCACTCAACTATTAAATAATTTATGAATAAACCTACCATATCAAGTAGGCTAACTAGATGGTTACTGCTTATTCAAGAATTTGATATCACCATTGCGGAGATACTAGGCAAAGCCAATGTAGTAGTTAACTACCTATCTCATTTACATATGCTTGAGGATTCTACAATCATTGATGATAATTTTTTGGATGAACATCTTTTCTTACCATAAAAAAAAAATCCATAGTATGTTGATATTGCAAATTATCTAACCATGAGAAGGGCACCAATTCATTTTTCTCCTAAATAGAAGACATTGTTAGCAGAGAAAAGTTTTGATTTTTCTTGGATTGTTGGACTCATATTCTACATTGGGATTGATTAAGTAATATGAAGATGTGTAAGAGAGGATGAGACATGTTATATTCTTTGAGAATGTAATGATGAACCCTGTGCATGTCATTGTGCAGCCAGAAGAACAACTTTCAAAATATTGACTACAGGTTACTACAAGCCAATATTTCACAAAGATGCAACACAATATACAAGAAAATGTGATAAATTTCAATGCATGAGAAGACCTACAAAATCAAATCAGATGTCTCTGCAACCTAAGGTTGTTGTAATGCCCTTTGACAAATGGAGGATTGACTTTTTTGGACCTATTAAACCTACTTCATAAGGTAAATCTTACATTCTAGTTTGTACTAATTATGTTACTAAGTGGGTTGAAGCCAAGCCAATATAGCACCCTCATGATATTAATGTTGGCAATATTTTATATGAGTGTATTTTCACTCAGTTTGGTGGTCCAAGAGAATTGGTATCTAACCAAGGTCTTGAATTAACCTCACATCTCATCACTACTCTAATGGAAGAATATAAAATTTGGCATGGAAAATATTCTCCATATCATCCTTGAGCCAATGGATAGATGGAGGTCACTAATAGAGAGCTTGAAGTAATCCTTAATAAAATAGTGTCAGTACATAAGAAGGATTAGGCTAGAAAACTACATGAGGCATTGTGGACTTATAGAACTACATGTAAATCTACAACTAGATTCACTTCTTTTCAACTTTTTTTTGGAAAACCAACAATGAAACCTATGGAATTTGACCATAAAACCTTACAGACAACATTGTAACTCAATTTAGATCTTACTACTACCCAACAAGAACACATTTTAACAATCAATGCATTAGATTAATGGAGGAAATCTACTTTGCATAACACATGCATTATTCAATAGGAAAGGAAATAGTGGCATGATAAGTTCATCAAGGAGAAGCAGTTTGAAATTGGTGATTGGGACCTACTTTATGATTCTAGGTATTAGCATACACCTAGACAATTTCAAACAAGATGGTTAGGGCCTTTTGAAATTGTTTCCATTTTTCCAAATGGTGTAGTCCAATTATCTACCATTCATCCTGTGCATTTTAAATTACTTCCCAATGGGAAAAGGCTTAAGCTGTAGCGTAAGCTTCAAAGAAAAGAAGAGTTCCTACAACAATTTCTCTCCCATGATGATGAAGAGTATCCTGTAGCATCCAACCTTGAGTTTTTTTCTCACACTAGTTCTTCTCTTTAAATGTTCATATCATATCATAATAAATACTTTCTTTCTAAAAGTATAATCTTCTTAATAAATTCTACCTCATCATTCCATCTCACCATTTCACCTCATCATTACATTTCCACCTCATTGTTCTTCATCATCAGATGACAACATGTTGTTATCATCACCAACCTACCAGGTTCATACATACTATCCATGATAATTTTTCATTATTTGTTTACCTTATTGGCAACACTCTTATTACATGTCTCATTGTGGGACCATTTGCTCAATTAAGTTGGGGGGAACATATATTATTTTTGTTTTATGTGATTATATTGTTATGTACTAATTATTTTTCCAAAATTCTACAAATCTTGCCACATATCCAATTTCACCTATGATGTAACAACTCTTAACACATCATATATTATCTCACACATATTTTGATAAGGTGGTTGGTATGTGAAGCTTGAGGAGTTAATGATGGAAAATGAACTCGAGATATGTTGAAGATTTGCAATTATTTTTCAAATCAACATCTTAACTTCTATATCTTTTTCATTTTCTCCTATGATTGTTTCTTTCCATCTCCTTTTTTTCTCAAAACCCTTTTTGTGATCTTATATTTTATTTGTTGTTGTGAATTTTTGAGTTTGTGTGTTAATTACTTTGAGATAATGGGTGGAGGTTTGGTTCACCATGAACCTATCATTCATAACATTTTATTAGAAGATCAAGCATGCAGATCATTGTTTCAAGCTAAGGGATGGCTTGATTATATCCAAAAAGTCACTAGTTGGGATGATGAAGTGGCTAGTCAATTTTTAAGCACATTAGAGGATAATGAAGATATAGCAAAAGGTTTATAGATGCCATTCATAGAATAAATTATATCCAAATTTATGGGGTTGCCACATGAGGGAGAGGAATTTTAAAAAAAAATTGACCCGCTAATACCCAGAGGTCAATTCACATTGCATTCAAACCCACCTATGTATCTCGACAAGAAACAAGTTATAAACAAATTGTCATTTCCATAACCCTATAGAAAATTCTCCATATATATCATAAGATACTTTACTTGTGAGGGATGAAAAAATTTCTACATTCTATTTATTTTAAGTTTCTAAGTTGTTTACACCATGATAATCACCCAATAAATGTCCCTAATTTATTATTCCATATTTTGAAGAAGAGGGGTTCACTAGTGCAAGGAGGAAAGCTTAATGTTGTCTCCCATCACTTTCAAATTAAGATAATAGAGGAAAAGGCATGAAGGGAACAAAGAGAAATATTATGGAAGGACTTTCTCTTAGGAAAACTTGAAAACTAGACCCTAAGCCCTATAGGGCAAAGAGTGAGAAAATGGGTTCCTATTGAACATGGGGTTAAAAAGGTAATTGAGGAGATGTGATCAAAATCTTCCTCTAGAAAATCTAGAAGCTCTAGGTCTAAAAACCCTAAGAATTCCCCTAGAGCCTCTATGTTTGAGCCGTAACAAGCTAAAGGCAAGAAGAAAGTTAAATTTTCTGAACCAAAGATTACACCCTCTTCCATGCAAACTAGGACCTCTCTTAGGAGGAAGTAGAAAGTAAGTGAAAACCCTACAGGTCTTGTCAAAAGATATAGGAAGATGCTCTTATAGCTTCCCCCATCTTTGGAAAGAAGAAAAATATCGAGAAAGCAAAGGAGACCTCAATAAGGAGAAGCCCCAGACAAAAACAAAATTTTCCAGTTGTTGAGCCACAACCTAGATTCATAGCTCATTCATTGTCCTTTAAGCCTTTAGAAAAATAAATATATGAGGCTTATAGTCAACAAAATTTTCTAAATTTGTGATCTAGGGTTGAAGTAGAGAAACCCCTTGAAGCTGCAAAATATGAAAAATATGTGACAATCAAAGATGATTCTAGTTCTAATGAAGAAAATTGTGAAAATGATAATATGATCGAGGAAGACTACCTTATGGAAGTAGATATCTCAAAGTCACCTCATATAGCATTAGGCAAAAAATTTTGTGAAATAAATTTTGGGGTCGACCTAAGTTTTGTAAATGAAGTAGTAAAGAAAATACTAAAATAAGGTTTGGATGCATTGGCCTTAGCTACCCAGTGGTTTGACAAACCTACGGAAGAAAAGGTAAAAGAGACACACCTTGAAGGGGTTAAAATTATAGTTAAACATGAAATTGATATTCGAAGCACAATAAAAGGAAACATTAGCATGAATACTAAGATAGGAACCTCAACGTCTATATCCTTATTCTCTTTTATTTTTTAGCTGTCTAATCAGTTGACCTTGGAAAGAGAATAATAGAAAGAAAAACATAAATAGTTAAATAAAATTATTGATGATCATTATTAGGATATCTTGGAGAAGGAGAACTAAGTAGAGTAGGTGCAGACTGTGTGCTAAAATGTTGTCACACTTCTATGAATCATTACATGTAAGAAAACTCAAGAATGAGCCCTCACAAATCGATCCATAGCTCTCTACTCATAGAGTGCAAGGGTTTGCAATGGAGGCCCTCAGTTTGACCTATTTTTGTGCCCATGCAAGTACACCATGAGATGAGAGATTCAAAGAGGAAAAGCAAGAATGCTAGTCTCCATGATCTTCAAATATGCATGAAAATAAGATCTAATATATGAAAGAAAAATCTAATCTATAAATGCAAGATCTAAGCTAAAAGCCCATGATGGGTGCAAGAGAGAAAAAGACAAGAAAATAGAAGTTCTCCACAAGAAGCTTTTGTATTCAAACTCCTTCAAAAATTGGTCTTCAAACCTGCAGCATAACGATAGCATAATCATGGGTCTTTAACATGAGGAGAGAGCTCTCCCTTATAAAGGAAATTATGGAGGTGAGAGGCTTCTCACAACCAATATGGGATAATAGAGCTTGATCCATGTGAGACAAAATTCCACCAATGAGAAAAGAGGAGTGGTTGAGAAGAAAGTGGTGATCCATGTGAGACAAGATTCCACCAATTAGAAAAGAGGAGTGGTTGAGGAGAAAGTGGAAAGATAAATCCCACTTAGATCACATTTTTTAGTGTAGAGAAATTAAATAAAAAGAATTTATTTTATTTCCTTTTTTCATCAAAAGAGATATTTAAGTGGGATTTTTAATAAATTAAAAGGGAGCAAGTTCTTTTTAATTAAATAGAAGATATTTAATTAAATTAAAAGAGAGGTTTTTCTCTTAATTAATTAAATGTGGATGAAATGTTTAATTAAAAGAGAGGTTTTCTTTTAATTAAATGGGGATTTTATTTAATTTAATTAAAAGAGAAGATTTTCTTTTAATTAAATAAGACTTGGAATAAAATGATCAATCTTAGAAATGAAATAGATCGAATTTGATCAAGGAAATTGATTTGAATATATTACAAACCATTGATTCAGAAAATTTGATAAACTGATAAATTGAATCATGGGGGCCCATAGTCTAGGCGACCATTTTTGGGTGCATACATTTGCCCCTCTTTGACTAATCTGTGATCGATTCGGGAACACATGTAGTCAAAGAAAGAAATTGAAGTGTGAGGTCAATTTGGGATCACAAAACAACCCAGATGTGTGGTCAACTCGGGAACACATCAGGACAAAGAATACAAATAAATTTTAACTTGAAAAAGTCGAGGATAAAATTGATAAAACTGAATCAATGATTGAAATTGATAATTACTGCCCCCTCGTGATCGAAATCGAAATGAGATAGAGGAGAAACAACAAATTGATAAATTTGATCAAATCAAACAAAAGATAAGGTTCTTGATGTAAGATGAAAGATATAAGAATCATAGAACCAAGGTAGATCATCAAGCATGAAATATTATGCCCCAAAGGTGATTTAGAAGAAAAGAAGTGGGGAAAAAGAAAATGGAAGATAGAAGTTTGAAAGATATGGAAAGAAATAGAAATAAGAAAAAAAGTGCTCCAAAAATCAATCAACTGTTTAAGATAGAAATTTCGATTGAGATCACGAAAGAAAACAAGGAAATGAAGATCAAAACGTGACCACAATTGATTAAATGTCCACAATAAAGATGAAAGGAGAACCCTCTCAAACTCATAATGCAGCCTAAAAATGCAAACTAACATGAAGTCTAATAATGCAAGCTACATGAAATGCCATGGTGTACTTGCAAAAGAGCAACTGTAACATAGGATTTTGTGTTCATCATTCATTAGAGAATGTAAAAGAACTTATTTTCATCATTGGGCCATTATTAACGGACATCGAAAAATCACACAATCATCACTAGTTACAAATGCAACTATGAAGATATGAATGCGATTTATATTGGATTGAAATGTGGAAAGATTCTAACATAAGCATCAAATACATAAAGGTCATGATGACTTCAATGTTAGCTTACCCAATTTACTATAGAAAAACTATACTCACATCAAGGCATAGATGCCAAGACGACTATAAGAATGGTTGTGCAAAAACAATCAAGGATGATGTCTCAAATCTCCTAAGTGTTTCAAGGGGACAACAAAAGACACTCTAGAGTTCAAGACCACACCCACAAGAAAAAATAAAAAAATAAAAACATGTCTCATGCCGCAAGTCTTCTAGTGATGCATCATGGAGAGACTTATCAGACAAAGACACTCAACAAAAATCAATAACAGTTAGTACACAGAGAAAAAAAATCATGACATAAGTCAAGCATTAAGTGTTGTGTTTAAAAATTTAAGTGTGTTAACTGATACTGAGTTCTGAGGACAAGGATCAAATGCTTGTAGGAAGGTAAGATCACATGATGATACTGGGTAAGACCAAACCAATAAGTGTTGAAAAACACTCGATGTCAATGGGTGTTGAAAAACACCATTTGCGAGGTGTCCTAAAGACTCACACATCTAAGAAACCAAAGCTAACATAGTTATGCTCCCTAGAAAAAGACCAATTCCAAATCAAGGTAACAAGGACAAGGCATGGTGGAGAAAGGCTAAGTGTCGAGGACATATGCTAAGAAACAGGGGTGCAAAGGCCTCAAGTAGCGCCCATTTCCAGGTTTTCACCACTTCGATTTTTTTATTTTTATTTTTTGGACTTTTTATAATTTTTTTAAAATTTTTTTTTTCGTATTTTTGCTACCAAGGCACCTGTTTCCAGGTTTTCACCAAGGCACTTTTTCTATTTTTTTGAATTTTTTTTTTAAAGTTTTTTTTTTGTATTTTTGGAATATATAATTTTTTTGAAGATACATCAAAGTGCCTTTTGCTAGGTTGTCACTAAGATGATCATTTTTTCAGGACATTTTTCAATTTTTAGAATTTTTACAATATATCATTTTTTTGGATTTTTTAAAATACATCAATTTTTTTGGATTTTTTTTAGGATCAATAAATATGTACAAAGATACCCCTAGATAGAATGGGCATTAAACTCTTAAGCAAGATCACATCATGCAGTCCCAATCTCTAACAAGGTGGAGGACATGATGAAGCAATAAGCTAATGGATATTATGGATAAGCATGAAGTGTATGAAGCAAGTGAAAGTGATCTTCAAAGGTTGACTCCTCAAGAGTACCCAAGCTAGGGAAAATTTGTCATGTAAAGAACATTTGGACAAAAAATGAAAGGCCAGTATAAGATAATTCAAGAAAGCATAATGTAAAAGTGGGAAAGATGCAATCCAAAGAAGTAGACATGTCATGAGACTTTATAGCATCATATTTTACTCTATTTTATTAGATCAAGACCAAAGGGGTAAATGGGAAAAGGGTAGCAAAAGACTAGAATGAATGGAGGAAAATAGATATGAAGGCTAAACATGAAAGGAATGAAAACAAGATCATCATAAGACATCTCACAAGATAGCCAAATGTTTTTCTATAGGTTAACATTGTCAAGATCAAAGAGAGAAGATAGAATGAATGAAAGATGTAGAAAAACTACGCATGATGCCTAATTGTTAGGTTTTCATCATGGTACTTATCCAAGGCACCACAAGGGAGTGGTTTTCACCATAGGATGAATTTATTTCTCTTTACTTTTGCTACCAAGGTGCCTAATTACCAGGTTTTCACCAAGGCACATTTTCAAATTTTTTATTTTTTTCTTTTTTTTTTTCAATTTTTTTTCAATTTTTTTTTGGAAGAAGTCAAGCTTTTGAGATAATGCTCCTTGAATGTTTAAACCATGATATACAAAGGTGTTAGAGTAAATAATTAATTATTAATTATTTATTCTATTACTTAAGCTTACTTAGGTTAATGCATATTTAGTATTTAATTCATGTAGTGGTTGTTGTTGACAACTCGGGAGTTTTATCCTTTTTTAGCATATTCCACTTTTTGAGGATATGTGCTGAGTTGTCATTTTTGTCCTCTACCTCCTTCCAGCTTGTTCTACAAGCTTCCATGAGGCCTTTTTAAACGGTCTCTCTCACATTGTAAATCAATCCATTCACATAGCAATTTCATTTTCCTATTGTGAAATATTTGCTCTTGCTCTTTCGGTTTCTCTTCAGCAAGCTATTTGCATGTAGGTGATCTTGGCGACTGTAGAGTTGGATTTCATCAACTCCTACATGGTATCAGAGCCTCCCTGCTGCTTCTTGTTTGAAGAATTTTTGAAGCCATGATTTGAAGTCACAAACCCTAGTTTGTTTGTGCATTTTTTCTTCAAATCAGGGCTAGAGCGAATTTTTGGAGCACTTTCAGCGGAAACGGACATCACCATTGGATCCGGAAGGCCATTTACAGTCAAAATTCATATAAAACTTTTCGTTTTTGGAGACAGAGCTCCGGAAGGCAAATTTTTTTTGTCTCAGGGTCTGGCCGTACCATCGTACGGACGCGCGACAGTGCAAATATATTTTTAAAAAAAAAAAAAAATTTAAACGGGCACCGCCGCAGCAGCGCCAACGCGCCACCGCGGGGCCACCCGATCACCGCCCATGCGCCTCCGACAGGCCGCTCCTCCCGGGCGCTCCCGCCGCGGCGCCACTTGACACTCCTGCCGCGCGGTCGGACTCCACCGCCTCCTCTCTCTGCAGCCGCAGCGGAGCCTCCGCCACTGCCGCTGAAGCGTCAGCCCCGCCGACGACAATCGCGCCGCCGGGTTTTCCTCCCGGGCGCCACCGCCACCGGCGGATATTCCTCCGACGCCGTCTGCGACTTTTCCGACGGTGACGTCACTTTTCTGACGCTGACGTCTTTTCCAGACAGTGACGTCACTTTCCCGACAGTGATGTCTTTTTACGGTAATCGGATTTTTTTTGCCGGCGACTGGTTTGTGACGGGCATACGGCCGTCAAATTTATGCCAGTGTCTGTAATTTTCCTGCAAGTGTATTTTTGGAGCAGCAGTCGATTTTTTGGCTATAACTTGAGCATACGGAGGTCTTTTTCCAATCCGAAAGAAGCGTCAGAAAGCTGACTCAGAGATGGACATATTGGTGCTAGTTTTGCATGATTTTGAGTTCGTTTGAGCTTCCATTTTTGGTGTCAAAGTAGAGGCTTTTTCTGCATCAACAAATCTAGGTTCCTTTCCAGTTTTTTGCTTTCCTTAGTTGTTTTTTTTGTGGTATTTGGGAGATATTTTTGTATGTTTGTGGGGGGGTGTCTTTCTTTTCTGTAATTTACTTCAGTTAAGACCCTTCTACTTCCGTCTTCTTCTTTCTCTCAATGGCGGATCCATCTATATCCCATCTCACACCACACAACTACCACACATGGAAAGCACAAATAACTAGACTTCTAATGTCAAAAGGTCTATGGTCTTGTTTGGATGAGCATCAGCCTAATCTCCAACGACCTTTTGAGATTCTACAACACAGGAACAAGATGGATGAAGCCATGGGGCTTATTGCACTCAACATTTCAGACAGCTTGTTGTTTCACTTGGATGGTTTGACTACTCCACGGGCTTATTGGCTAAGATTTCAGACTTTGTTTGGACAAGTGAATGAGTTTTGGGCACTTCAGCTAGATGCAGAATTGACTTCTTTGACACCTGATCACTTTCCCACCATTGAGGACTTCTTGATGAAGTTCAAATCTCTACGTACACTTTTGCAGGGATGTGGGAAGAACAAAACAGATGATGAGTGTATCTTTTTGGTACTCTCAAAGTTAAAGGGACAGTATCAGATCTTCTCTTCCACTTTCTACTCCACTATGGATGCCTTGGGTGATAGACATAGGATGCCTTCATTTGAGATATTTTGTAATCGGTTAACCCGTGAACAATCGAAGATTACTCAAATGGATTCACTTTCAAGTTCTCAGTCACAGGCATTGCTTTCCAAGGTTACACAGGAACAGAAGTTGAAGCAGCTATCAGATCCCTCTTCTACTAGTTCATCATCTTCTAACAAGAAGGAGAAAAAGAAGACCGCAACTCCTACCTGTTCCTATTGTGGGAAAGGATCTCATGATGAGGCACGTTGTTTTCAGAAGAGATGTGATGGCTATGAGAAACAGATTGCTGATTTGCACGCTCTCCTTCAGAAGAGCACTATTTCCTCTCCATCCTCTTCTACCTCACAAGGGTCTTCTTTTTAGGCTTCTTCCACCTCTTCAACATCTACATCAGATATTGGAAAGGGTCATGCATTACAAGCTTCTATTGCATCTTCTTCACAGGTTCCTTGGATACTGGATTCAGGTGCTTCTCACCATATGACATCTTCTCAAGGTGTCTTCTCCACTCTTGAGGCTTCTCCTATTCCTCACATTCTCATGGGGAATAACACTGCATTACCAGTCTATGGGAAAGGTTCAGTTCACATCCAAGATGGTATATTCAATGATGTATTGTATTTTCCATCTTTGTCTTCCAACCTTCTCTCAATTTCTCAGATTACACGCAGTGGATCAGGGAAGACAGTTGAGTTCACTACTGATTCAGTCTTCATTCGAGATCGTGCTACAGGAGATCTTATTGCTATAGGGGCAGTTGATCCTTCCACTCATCTCTATACCTTCTCACACTTTGGTCCACCATCTCCTTCGCAGGAGCATCGTGTGGTGCAGTCAGGACACTTGAACCTTTGTATTGTTTCTGAGATCCCTATTTTGACTGCCACACCACAACCAGATGAGGGCTTTTCCTCTCTACAAGATTCTCCTTCCGCTCTACCTGATCTTCCAACTTCATTTATTGAGACTCCAGGTACACTTGTTGCAGATACTTCAGTGGACATTCATGACAATGTCATCACACCTGCCTTGGGGATTCCCTTTTCGGTTCCTCATACATTCTCTTCTGGACATCAGCTAGGCTTTCCAATTGCTCCTCTCACACAGGGATTTCCTTGTTTTGTGCCTTTGTTCCTTCCAAATTGGAGTTTCATTGGTTCGATCATTTCTACAGGAGCTCCATCATTATGGGGGGGGCTTGGTGTCTATTCTCTTGGGGGGGCTGGTTGTACTTATGGTTTTGAGAGAGTCTCTTGAAACATTTCTGGCGGAAGTTGTCCTTGGGGGGATTGGTTGAGGCCTTCCTTCCTTCACTTCATGTTTTTTCAGCATGTTGTTTTTTACCTCTTTTTGGAGGAGGGTTTTTCCCACAGGGTTTTCCCTCTTTCTCCGTTTTACAGAGGTTGCATTGTACATGGGTACCTAAAATGGCCTCGTTGTCGGGACCCATTTTGCATTTCATCTTAGTTTTGTGAGCTTAAGGCATTTCCCTAAGTTGCACTTAAGGGGGGGTGTTAGAGTAAATAATTAATTATTAATTATTTATTCTATTACTTAAGCTTACTTAGGTTAATGCATATTTAGTATTTAATGCATGTAGTGGTTGTTGTTGACAACTCGGGAGTTTTCTCCTTTTTTAGCATATTCCACTTTTTGAGGATATGTGCTGAGTTGTCATTTTTTTCCTCTACCTCCTTCCAGCTTGTTCTACAAGCTTCCATGAGGCCTTTTTAAACAGTCTCTCTCACATTTTAAATCAATCCATTCACATAGCAATTTCATTTTCCTATTGTGAAATATTTGCTCTTGCTCTTTCAGTTTCTCTTCAGCAAGCTATTTGCATGTAGGTGATCTTGGCGACTGCAGAGTTGGATTTCATCAACTCCTACAAAGGAATTCAAATGATATGCTCAAAGATGCTAATAGGGAAAGGAAGATGGGAGACAAAAATGGAGGATATGGTTTTATGCGAAGTGAGTGAGATTGAAAAATGGAAATGAAGGAAAGATCAATGTCAACACACACCTTGAGGGGTGGTGAAAGGATGGAGAAAATGTGAACGAAGGAATATGTGAAGGAATATGGGGAGTGGATAGAAAAGGTTGCAGTTTAGGCACATGGAATGGAAGAATGCTTTTGGAAGAAGATGAAGCGGAATTCTTTGGAAGCTTGAATGTCAAATTTAATTGTTGTTCAACATTAGACTCTCTCAAGAGAGATTTTGGAATCCATATAGCCTTAGGCTTCTTTTCATTTCTTTTTGATGATTTATAGATAATATCTTCAATGATGGATTTTGGAATCCATACTTGTCTTGTAATTTTTTTCTTAGATATCTCTTTTGACTTAATGCCCCCATGTCGATTAGAAGAGACATGGTGGTGTTCTTTTTTATATGGATTCTTGAATTTCTTCTTTTTCTTGTATTGAACATTCAAGTTACTTCCAAAAGACTTGGGACTTGTGGAAGAAGAAGGATGATATGACTGGTTTAGGTGAGTGGGTGGATGAAAAGGATTCAAGGATATGCATCTATGTTGATCTTGAGGAAAGATAGGAGAGGGAGGGACATAAGGACCCAAAATGGATGAAGAACTAGGAGAATTGGGAGGGGAAAGTGAAGGGACAGAAGGACCCAAGATGGAAGGAAAATGTGAAGGATTTAGTATTGGTGGGGGAGGTCCAAGGATGGATGCGGAAGATGCAAAATGATGATCAATAAGTTCATTAACATCTATATGACAATCAAGGACATCAGCATCTTTAGAGTGAGCATTAGGATTTTCAATAATATCATGAACATCTTGAATAGGAGAAACTTCTTTAATAGGAGTACTTGAAACTTGAGAAGACTTAGGAAGAGTAGAAAGTGTAAGGGAACATGGAGTGGTAGAACAAGAAGATGGAATACTTTGATCTTGACAAGGATCTTTGGATAACATAAGCATAGAATTTTTCTCTTGATTTTTAATAGGCTCGACATTGGAAGTGGAAACATCATTTTTAATAACCTTAATGGAAGTATCATCCTTGGAAGGAGTAAGTTTACTAAGGTCATTTTTATTGTCAATAAGCTTAGTGCTGCAAGCAGTATCTTGATCTTTCTTAGGAGAAGACTTAAGACATGGTGGACTGAATGAGAAAGGGTGTAAAGGATCAAAAGAACCATGAAACGTATTAGAGACATTGTGAAAATAATTGGATGACAAGGAGGGTTCTTGATCTTGATCTTTCTTTATATTTTTTTCTTTATCATTTTTAGAGTCTTCTTGACATGAAGCCAGTGCTAAGGAGAAGGAAGCATGTTGGAATAGTATGGAAGACTTTGGAATAGATGATGAAGGACTAGCTGAAGTAGGCATTATAGTGCATGAAGGCTTAGGTTCTTTAGGTTTAGCATTATCAAAAATATTTGCAGCCAAGTAAAGGTTAGCTTGAGTTTCTTTAAGAGGTAGCCCTTGAGGATAACTATAGGGAACTGCATGAAAAGCATTAGGATCTTTGTTGGATGAATGATTGGTAGAAGATTTGAGAGTCTTAGAATCTTTAGGGAATGTACGGATAGTGGAGGAAGTAGAAGATGGAAGGGGAGCATCAGAAGACAAAGGTTCAACATTAACATGATCTTTCTCAAGAGTGTAATCTTTATTTTCAGCATGAGGGTTCTTAGAAGAAGAACTCTTATCCCATTGATGTTGTATTTCAGCACAAAAAAATGCTTTCTCTTCATCAAAAAATGCAGATTTATCATTTAGGCATTGTTCACAAAATCTATCAATGTTGTTTTCAAGATTTGATTCATGTGAATTACCATCAATATCTTTTCGTGACTCATCCCCTTTAAGCACAAGCATAGGACTAGGAGGAATTTTAGGAACTGTTGGAATGTAATAATCATCACCATCATAATCATTGTCACTAGAAGAATTATAGATAGGCATATCACAAGACTTTTCATTTTGTTCATTATCATATGTCTTAATAAGAGGAATAAGACTCTTGGTAGAAGTAGAAGAAGAATGATATCGTGAAAAAGAGGTAGGTGAAGACCTAGATGGATGATATCTAGAAGAGTCATGGTAAGATTTAGAATATGAAGAATGTGAATGATATTTAGAATAATTATCGTAAGACTTAGAAGATGAAGAATATGAAGGATATTTAGAAGAATCATGATAAGACTTGGAAGATGGCAAATATTTGGAAGAAGGATATTGTGATTTTATCTTGCACATGATCCTAGCAAAGGTGTCTGATTTATCCATTTTTTTAATCATTTTTTTTGCAACGTTAGAATCCATGCATCTATTGGAGTGACAACACTTTTCAAATTCAAGAAGGAGGTGGATTTCATCTGAGCTCAAATGAGGATCCCTAAAAATATATCCAAGATCCATGGTTCTAGAAGAAGAAGAATCAAGTATGGAAGAAGAGAAAGAATGAATAGAAGAAGGTAGACTATATGATAATAGGAGGAAAAGAATCAAGAAGATATGAAGAAGAGGAAGAGTGGAAATGACAGATTAGAAAGACATGGAAGATAAAGAAGAAAGAAAACCAAGAGTCATTTTGGAAAATTTGATACCATTTGAGATCATTTGAATGTTGAGCAACATGTAATAGCACTTGTAATCAACATGAAAGAAAAGGCACTAGTTGATAGGATAACCCTAAGAAACGTTGGTACCAAACTAGGATAGTAAAAGCTCTCACTTGTCCAAAAGAGATGTGATAAGATAGAATTTTATAATAGGTGTAAACCAACACTGCCACAGAGGTGCCCACAAATTTGGGTGAATACCCTAGCACATATGGACCAGGAGGATGATTGACCCAAATTATAAATAATTAAAATTGAACTTTGATGAAAGTGAATGGACAAGAGATGACTAAGACTCTCCAAGTGTAATATCAAAGGATCCAAGTGTATATCTTTCTCAATAAGGATGGTTTCTAACTTACCAACTCCAAACAAGGTCTCTTGTGAAATCAATGATTACTAATTCAAGAGGTCAAAGCACAATAACCCATGGTGCAAAAAGGCTTTTAACAATGATAAAACTAGCCTAATCCAAATAGGACCAACCTAGGGAGACTAGAAATAATGGGATAACAAAGTTATTCGATCGTAAAGTCTCAACTCAAGAACTCAAATTTTGTTCATTTTAAATATCCAACTAGATGTATCAATAGATTCTTTATCATAAACCAAGCATGTAAGATAGAAAACATGGATTTCAAGCAAACAATCTTCAAACAATGAACAAGGGGCAAAGCAACCTTGCGCATGAGCAATCAAGTGACTTAGTTTATGCTAATCACAGGGGTGACCTCCAATCCCGACGCACCGAGGTTTTGACACAGTCTGAGAACTTAATCTTCAAGAGCTGCAAGGGAGATCTGAAAACCCACAATGAACCATACCCCATGGGGATTTCTTCCACGAGGACATTTATATAGCAATTTTTGCAACCACGGCAGAAGTGGCTATTACTGCTTGAGGTTCTGTCTTGTATAGGGATTGTCTACTATGGTTAACCCTCTCTAAAGGTGACCAACTCACAATAGTGGACCACAAGGGGACTTAGCTTTTAGATCCAAGGTTTTGACACCTTTTCACTTTTAGCCCAATCAAAGCAAGCAGATTAATCCGACATGCTAACTAAGATTATCTCAAGATCTATGATATCAACCCCTAGTGATCTATCAACCTCTCTAAAGAAAGGATGCCTCAATCACTGAGTTGAAGATCCATCTATCTAAGAGATTCTCAAAGTATCCTCCCCACCTACAAGGAATCCATCTTTGAGAGGAGTTTCACTAGGAACTCACTCCCTCAAGATCCACGAATAGTATTCATGGGGCCTAATTACTATGTGTGTATAGATGTTAATTCCCCAAAAGAAAATCTATCCAAGAATAATCAAAAAGCACAAAGTGGTACACTTAATGCTTTAACTAATGCAAGGTGAGTCCAAAGATGTGGAACACTTAACCCCTCCCACAAGCCCAAAACGAGTCCACAACTCAAAGATTAGTGAGTTCTAGAAAGCACAAGAGGGTTTCCAAGTGAGAAAAAGACAAGAAAATAGAAGTTTTCCACAAAAAGCTTTTGTATTCAAACTCCTTCAAAAATTGGTCTTCAAACCTGCAGCATAACGATAGCATAATCATGGGTCTCTAACATGAGGAGAGAGCTCTCCCTTATAAAGGAAATTATGGAGGTGAGAGGCTTCTCACAACAAATATGGGATAATAGAGCTTGATCCATGTGAGACAAAATTCCACCAATGAGAAAAGAGGAGTGGTTGAGAAGAAAGTGGTGATCCATGTGAGATAAGATTCCGCCAATTAGAAAAGAGGAGTGGTTGAGGAGAAAGTGGAAAGATAAATCCCACTTAGATCACATTTTTAAGTGTAGAGAAATTAAATAAAAAGAATTTATTTTATTTCCTTTTTTCATCAAAAGAGATATTTAAGTGGGATTTTTATTTAATTAAAAGGGAGCAAGTTCTTTTTAATTAAATAGAAGATATTTAATTAAATTAAAAGAGAGGTTTTTCTCTTAATTAATTAAATGTGGATGAACTGTTTAATTAAAAGAGAGGTTTTCTTTTAATTAAATGGGGATTTTATTTTATTTAATTAAAAGAGAAGATTTTCTTTTAATTAAATAAGACTTGGAATAAAATGATCAATCTTAGAAATGAAATAAATCGAATTTGATCAAGGAAATTGATTTGAATATATTACAAACCATTGATTTGGAAAATTTGATAAATTGATAAATTGAATAATGGGGGCCCATAGTCTAGGCGACCATTTTTGGGTGCATACACAGACCAATCTTACTAAGGCAACCTCAATGATACCTGAACTTATGAATTGTTATTCTCCATCTTTTTTCTATGCACTATTCTTAAGAGAGTAATTCTTGAATTATCAAATGACTTATGTAATAATGAATAAAACCTCATCTTTGGTTGAACCTCTTGACTTTTCACAAGATTTCCATAGCTTTCCTCAAACAAGAAAAAAATTATTATGCAAATTCTTCCTTCATAATCTTGTAGTACCTGACAATAGAGAATGAAATCCCTTATTACATGTCGAGGATATTCAACTAAGAGCCCTAATGACATGGATCCAAAATGAAATTAGTAGAGAAGTATAGGCTAAGTCTTATAGAGAGTAAGAGGATGAAATTACTATATACTTAAGGCATGGGATTAAGGATCCTAGGACTTGTTATTTTGATTGGCTAAAAATTTCCCCATCTGAAACAAGAATCTATGCAATAAACACTCTAAAAAATGATGCATTTGATGGATATGGAAAGTTAGCTAAAATAGAATTAACTGAGGCTATGAAGGCTATATAGTGGAGGTGGGCTAGCATGAAAGAGTATCTCAAGAATAAGGAACCACATTCATCTTTTTAACTTCATCTTGGCTAATAGGCAAGCTCTATGGTACATAATTTTAGGTAGGGTTCAATAGAGTTCTTGGATTCCTATTACCTTCTAGCGACCTATGCTCATGAATCCCTTGTTGGATAAAAAAGAGAATTAAATTATTATGATATGGTATAGGAAGTAAGATGATGGTAAAATCATAGGGATACAATGGGATTTTACTGGAGATTTGTAGAAGGTGGTATAGGGTAAAATATAATTGTAGATTATATAATGTCTTCCAGGGTAAAGAATTCCATTTTTTGATGGAGAACCAGAAAAAGGAAAAGTTGGGGGGAAATGATGAGGCCAATCTAAGGAATATTTAATTCATTTTTTCATATGTTTTGATGGTTAAATACTTAAGAACTTTATGAGTATTTGATAAACTTAGCCAGACTACTTATAATTATGTTGTTATATGTGTGAATTTTGATTGGATTAATATGCCATATATATAAATAAAATTGTGATGTGGAGCCTAATTAGACTCAGAGGTTTATTCGGCATGGTTTTCTTCCCATATTATTTCTATGGGGGTTTGGGGGTAGTGCCCTCATGATAGGGTCTTGGGGCTTAGGGTTAGGGATTTCATAATGTAATGGTGATATTGTAGCTTCTTGTGGTGGTATTGAGTTTTATGAGATTATGGATTGTAATTACTAGATAATAATAATAATATTGGACTTGTTGTTGGTGGATGTAGCCTAGGAATTGGGTGAACAAACCGAAATTTTGGTGTCTTGTGTTCTCTTTTATGCAATCTACTATGTTTTGGTATTGGTTATATTTGCATATAACTATTATTTCTATCTGAGGTTAATCCTAACAAGTGGTATCAAAGCTAGATAGTCATCATTTTTTTAATCCAAACTCTCATCATTTTTTTATTTTTTTATTTTTTTAGTGATCCTCTGTAGGAAGGTCTCATTTTTTAGAGTGATCAATGACAGATGAGAGTAAGTCAAAGGTGGAGAAGTTTAATGGGCAAAACTTTCAGTTATGGAAGATGCAAATAGAGGACTATCTTTATCAAAAGGATTTATGGAAGCCATTGGAAGGATAAAGTAAGAACCAGGGAACTATGACAAATGAGGACTGAGAGATTTTAGATAGAAGGGCACTTGAAAGTATTCAGTTATGCCTGGCGCCATCGGTAACATTCAACATTATAAAATTGAAGATGAAAGAGTTGATGGAAACCCTAGTGAAATTGTATGAAAAGCTCTCTACTTCAAATAAGGTATTTTTCATGAAGCATTTATTTAATATGAAGATGATAGAAGGTGGATCTATTGTAGATCATTTAAATGAGTTTAATACTATTACTAGTCAGTTATATTTTGTGGGTATTAATTTTGATGAGGAAATTAGGAATCTCTTGCTTTGTGTTCTTTGTTGAAAGCTGGGAATGGCTTGGTAATGGTTGTGAGTAATTCTATTTTTGTATCTAATAATTTAAAATATGATGATGTGATCAGTGTTATTTTGAGTGAGAAAACTCGTAAGAAAACTTCAAGTGGATCTAAATCAGGAAGTGCTTTGAATGCACAAAGTAGAGTCAGAATGATTGAGAGAGGAAATAATTCTAGAAATCATGAGAAATCAAGAGGAAAGTCAAAGGGGGTGAGGTCTTAATTTAGAGGACCAAGAGATTGTTGGTACTATGGTAAACTAGCACATAAGAAGAAAGATTGTTGGACTCAAAAGAACAATGAAGGAGATAAACTAGAAGGGAACAAGGAGGAAAATGTGGTAAGTAAGAAATCTGAAGAGGATGCTTTGCTTCTTTATTTAGAAAGTATTGATGATTCATGGGTTTTAGATTCTGGTGCTCCATTTCATGCACAACTCATAGAATTTATTTTATTGATTATGTCCAAGGGGATCTTGGGCTTGTTTATTTGGGGGATAATAAACCTTGTCAAATTTTTGGAAAGGGAAAATTTAATATATAGTTGTAGAATGGGAATCATTGGCTACTACATGAGGTAAGACATGTTCCAAGGCTAAGTAGGAATTTAATTTTAGTAGGGAAACTCAGTGATGAGGGTTGTGTAGTTACTTTTAATAATAAAAATTTGAAGGTTTCAAAAGGTTCCCTTGTAGTAGAAAAAGTTATGAAAGTAGGCACCTTATATCTTTGTGCTTTTCATATTGTTCCTTCTACTTTGATTGTTTCAGAAGAAGATGAATGTTCATGAATAGTTGTTGTAGTTGAGTAGGGAGAACAAATGATTATTGTAGATTCTAATACAATAATATGGCACAATAGACTTGGGCACATGAGTGAGAAAGGTATGAAAGTACTTCATTCAAATCAAGTTTTACTAGTTGTAAAATGTGCTAATATGGATTTCTATGAAAGTTGTGTGTATGGAAAACAAAAGAGAGTGAGTTTTGTGAAGAATGGGAAGGAAAAAAAAAGTGAGAGACTAGAGATTGAGCATATAAATGTATGGGGACCAGCTCAAGTATATTCCCTTGGTGGGTCTCATTATTAGGTTACATCTCTTGATTATACAACTAGAAAAGTATGGGTTTATTTTGTTAGACAAAAATTTGATGTATTTCAAACTTTTTAAGAAATGGAAATGCTTGGTTGAAAATGAGATTGGTAAGAAATTAAAATGTTTTAGATCTGATAATGGTGGTGAGTATTGTAGTCATGAATTTGAAGATTAATGCTCCACTAATGATATGCATAGACATAAAGCTATTCTAAGGACTCCACAAGAAAATGAGTGGTTGAACACATGAACATGAGTATAATGGAGCATGTAAGAAGCATGAGGTTGCATGCTAGGTTTATCTTAAACATGTGGGTAGAGGCTATTAATACTATTGTATATTTTATTAATAGAGGTCCCTCTACTCCTTTGGGCTATGGTATTCTAGAGGAAGCATGGACTAGTAAGAAGGTGAGTTATTCATTTTTGAAAACTTTCGGTTGTGAAGCATTTTCTCATATAGATTCTAACAATAGAACCAAGATAGAAGCTAAGTCAAAGAAATATGTATTTTTTGGATATGAGATTGATGAATTTGGTTATAGGCTTTTTGATTTTAAAAATCATAAAATTGTAAGAAATAAGAATATCATAATCAATGAGAAAGTGTTGTACAAAGATCTATTGTAGCAACATGAGAAGAAATAAGATGATTATGTAGTGTTGGATGATACTCCAAAGCCAATGTTTTAGCAATTCCACATGATCTACAACAACAACAACAACAAATACCACACACCCCAATGAATGTTAGATAGTCAACAAGGCTAAGTAGACCTCCAAAAGGATTTCCTTCTTCTTTATATTCCATTTTACTTACTGATGCTGGTGAACCTGAATGTTACGATGAAGCTATGTACGTGAATACAAAGATTTAGTGGGAGTCTACAATGAAAGAATAAATAACTATTTCCTAAAAAATAAGACATGGGATTTATGAAAGTTTCCTATCGGTAAATGGGCTTTGAAGAATAAATGGGTTTATAGGTTGAAAGAAGAGGATGGAGGTAAGAAATTATTTAAAGCTAGATTAGTGGTAAAAGGATTTGCATAGAAAAAAGGTATTAATTTTGATGAGATATTTTCTCCTATTGTTAAAATGTCTTCTATTCACACTATTTTAAGTATTGTGGCTATTGAAGATTTTCATTTGGAGTAGCTTGATGTTAAAAAAATCTTTCTTCATGGTGATTTGGATGAAGAGATATATATGGCACAACAATAAGAATTTGAGGTCAAAGGTAAGGAAAATATAGTGTGCAAATTGAAGAAAAGTTTATATGGCTTGTGTTGATCTCAGATTGGTTTTGAAAAGTGAATGTCAACACACCTAAGCCATTTACTTAGTTCATGTTGAACTAGTAATACATGCTGAACACAACATGTAAATATTAGACCATGTTGAGTTGTAATGAGTGTTGAGTCACTCATGTGCCAAGTCACTCTAGTGCAAGCAGATAGACTATGCCAAGTGATTCAAGAGCTGAGTAAATAGTAGATGCTGAGTAGTGCAGGTGCTGAGTCAGACTAGAAATACAATAAATGACAAGCATCAAAAACTTCATATGCCAAGTGAAATAGTTTGGACATATTTGTTTATAATGGCACAAACAACTATGTAAACCATTTTTGAGTTGAATTAATAATAGATTATGATATTTTGGAGATAAGGACAAATCCTATATGCATATTCCCTATGCAATTACATGTAGCCAATTAGAAAATGGTAAGTTTTAAGTGGTAATATGGATCAATCTTGGCTATAGATTCATACCTAACCCTAAGTCTCCTAGTCTTCTTAAGGAGGATGAAACCCTAAACTTCATAAGAGTGTATAAGCCTTATTGAAGGAGAAGTATAGAGAAGTTTGCATGCATAAACAAGAGCATTCATGGACACTTAAAAGTTATGAAGAAAGAGTAAATTTTAGAATCCGTTTGAAAAGAACAGAGGGTAAAGAGAATGATACAACATTGAGACATCTGATTGTGAAGGATCAATTAGACACCTTGTAGAGATGATATGTTATCAAGCAAGCAAGTGCCAATTACAAAATCTATGGTAAGACATTTTAATAGGTGATTTTAGTTAAATCTCTTAACAGAGTAGTCCTAACAAGTTGTATGAAATCCTTTAGTAGGGTGCTTACTTAGTTGTAAGTTGAAGTCCTCTAACAAAGCACACTTCTAATAGGTTGTTGAAATTCTCTAACAAGGTAAGACCTAATAGTCTTTGTAAGCCTTTAATATGGTAGATATTTTACAAGGTAAATCATGATTCATGATCAAAACATTGTAACCTTAATTGGATACACTTTACAACTATAGTAGTGCATATTTGTGGGTTTCAACCCCACCTCAGTTTTACCTTCTAACTTGGAGGGTTTCTGGGTAATCATATATGGTGTTATGTGTGTAATTGATTACACATTTACATGATTTAGATGTATGTACTTTACATGTTATTTCAATTTATCTATTGAATGAATGAGATGGATGTGTGATGAAAGTTTTATGGGTTCAAGTTTTAATTGCTAATTCACCCCTCCCCCCTCTTAGAAGTTTAACTTTCTTATTGTAATTCCAACAATTGGTATAAAAGCTTTGTTCTTAGAAGGAAAAGCTTTGCATCTTTGAGGAAAGATCTTGAAATGGAAATCTATAAATTGGGAAAGACTATTGCAAACTAGGAGATTGAAACACATCTCATACTACATCAACTAAATGAAGCAATAGAGGAACTAAAGAAATCTTTGAAGAGAAGGAAAGAAATTGCTATTGTAGAGAATGACACACACTACAAAGATATAGACACTACTAAGCTATTTATAGATGGAGACTCAAATGAATATGATGTAGCAATTGTAAATCCGATAGAAAAGAATAGAATCCTTGCTAAGAAAATCAAAAATCTCAAGCTAGAACAAGAATCACAAGCTATACTACTATGTGAGGTGACTAAATAGAAGAAGAAAGCTATAGAAGACAAAGCTATGATTGAAGAAGACAAAAGGATTTTGGCAAATAGATTGGAAGAGAAGGCAATAGAGTTAACCAAGATTTCTAGCATGCAATTGGATAGTCTAAGTCAAATGATGAATGCCAACTATGAATTGAATGTCAAGGACATTGAGATAACTATATTGAAGTTGTAGAATGAAAAATTGTAGAGTAACCTAAAAAGAGAAAAGGAATTTGGTGAAAGTTTCAACAAACCAAATGAAGCCATCAAATACTTTGAGCAATTATTGAGATCCCCTAGATCTAACAAAGATACATCAAGATTGGGTCACACAAGCACTGAAGAAGGAGAATCATCCAAAGTTGTTGAAGAAAGGAACATCAACGGTAAGAACTCCAAACCCACTTGTCCTAATTGTGGTAAGTAAGGACATATTGCTAATGTATGCAAGAGCAAGAATACAAATCAGAATGTCAAGCCTAAGAACATGACTCATTGTCATAAGTGCAACAAGCAAGGTCATCAGGAACATGAATGTAGAATCAAGACCATGCATAAGAAAATATTTGACAGATATTGCGATAACTATCAGAGGTATGGACATAGAGCTTTTGAATATAGATCCAAATCCATTGGTCATCAAATAAGTTGACAAAGATAAGAAGCTATCAGAACTTTTATAATTGAGATTATAATACAAGATATAGCTATCACTATTGTCAAGAATATGGAAATATTCCTAAGAATTGCATTAGGACACACTTCAATGGTAATTACAAAAGGTGGTTGAGTCAAACTACATGTTTTAGTTATTTGAAGACTGGTCACATCAGTAAGGATTGTCCAACTAGGTCAAAGCCACCAAGTTGTTAATTTGATAAAGGCAAAGGCAAGGCAAATGTGTCAAATAGAGAAGGGATCACTTCACCCAATGGGTCAGGTGATCACACCTAATCAAAGTAGGCTATCAAGAGGTATGTGGGATTGATATTCAAGTCTTATATCATACATCAATTCCAAAGGAGATAGTACTAAAAATATTATATTAGCATGAATAAAGATGCAAGATGTTGTTGAAAATTCAAGTTAAATCTTTAAGTCTTTCATGTTGTTGCCAAGCATGAAATTTTTTCAATAAATATCCAGTGGAATGCTAGTTGATGCCAAGTTGTCAAGACTAGCTAGTGGATGTCAAGATCGTAGTAGTTACCAAGTGATAGAAATATCAAAGGATGCCAAGTGATTCTAAAAATGGTTGATGCCAAGCTTATAGTTGTGTAAGCACTTGACATTAAATGCAAAATTTTTGAAGGGTATATGATAGATTTTTACTTATTATTCATCATTTCAAATTCGAGCAAGAGGGAGTAGAGTGAAAAATAATTCAAAAATCTATTCAAAGCATTTGTAGATATTTTGATAGTGATCTCGCACTAGTTCTTTAGATTTCACAAGGTATTTATCACAAGTTGAGCTATGCAATTTTACTTTGCATAAACCCAAGTTTGATAGAATGGTGTCTAGTTCAAAAAATGTTAAAGGGGAGGAAGGTTTAAATGCTCAACTTGTTAGTAATGAAGTCAAACAACCTGTGCTTAAGGCCATTCCTGACATAGCTTAAAAGCAAGATCCTTCTAGTGCATTATCCATGATCCTGCCAAATTTAATAATGGTGCAATATGTAAGGAGATGTTATAATTGTAAAATTGGTAGCATTGGGGACATAGAAATCAGAGAAGCATATGATAGGTTATGTGAAAATGGTGTTCTAAAGGAAGAGTATAAAATTGTTGAGAGAATTGGTTTAACATGTGCCCTAGATTTTCCTAGTGTATTTAAAACTAAATGGATTAGAATTATGTTGAGCCAAATACATGATGGATCTTTATGCCTAGATGGTGGACAGATTGAAATTGCCAAGAGAATAATTTATAGGGTTACTGGCTACCCAACCCTAGATCATCCCAAGACTCTGAAGAGTGATTCCAAGGAAGCAATAGAGAAAAACACTAGAGCAAAATGGAATAAGAGAGGCATGACAATAGATACTATTGTTGATCCATTTTTAAACTTTTCTATAAGGGTAATTTCTCATACAATCTATCAATCAAGTAGATTGAATAGTGTACCCTGCATAGTTGTGGATGTTGGTTATAAAATTTTAAAGAAAGATCATACATATGATCTAGTAGAACTTTAGCTACAACAACTAATGGAGAACCTTAGAGCTATCAGAAAAACCAAGAGTGCACAATGCAAATTTGGTTCAATTTTGGTTTGCATATTCTTTTATGCGCAAAATACATCTACCTCTTTTGGTATAGTTGGATGGAAAACCAACTGACTGGTTACACTGTAGATTGGTGAATTTATTAAACAAGTGGGAAATAACTTTGAAACCATCATGACAAGTTAATTTGAGGATTTTAAGAAATCAATGAAAGAAAGGATGAGGAAACATGTTTCTTTAGTTGAAAAACATTATGATGACATACGTTTCCTAGTTGATGCTTATTATACATATGTGCAAGCTACCATACCAAGTGTAAGATGGTTAAGACCACTTGGGTATGAAATTAATGTAGATGAAGCTTCAAAAACCATCACTACACTGGTAGCAGAGGAAATTGATAAAACTACAAAGATATTTAGAAAGTACGAGATGGTAAAATCAAAGATTACCATGGAGTTGAAAACTGCATCAGCCATTATGAAGAAAGATAAGATAGCAAAGAAGCTTAAAGCTAAATTTGGTGAGGGTGCAGATGAGGAAGAACAAAAAACAAGCACAAGAACCTCCTGCATTGAATCAAGGCATGGGATAGGATAAGGAAGAGGAAGAAACTAAAGGTGTCAAGGGAGAAGAAGTCAAGGAAGCACCTACTCCTACTAAGCCAAAGAAAAGGAAGGCTAAGGCACAACTAGTGGCTAAGGTAAAGAATATTGTCAAACCTAGTGAAGCAAAGCTAAGTGCACCTACCACCAGAGCCACCACACGAGAAATCACTCAAAAGGCTAAGTAAAAATCCAAACAGAAAGAGCAAGGATAGCAACCCAAAAGCCAAAGAAGAAAATATGTGGTACAACCAGATTCAGATGAAGAAAGGACAAAATTAGGTGATATAAGCCATTTCAAAGTGGTAAGTCAGAGTACTCTCTCTGATCTTGAAAATTTGAGTGAAAATGTCAAGAATAATGCAGATTTATTTAGTTTTAGACATGTAAATTTTGATGATTTATTCAAAGAGGAGAAAAAGCAAGTGGAAGAAGCCATATATGCAATGATTTTAAAATTTAAGACAACACCCTTAGAATTTTCCAAATAGTACCCAAGAAACCATGTGACTTAATTGAGTAAAAATGACATTATTGTTTAAATTTGGAAAAGAAAATAAGAGAAACCACTTTAGCCCAAGTAATGCTAGAACTGACAAAAGGGAGGATTGCTAAGGCTAATAAGAAATATGGAGTTAGGTTCACACCAAAATATAGAGCCTTTTGCATTCTTCAAAATGATATTGAAGATGTTGTGAAAATGTCAACACAAATGTGGAAACTCATTTATGGGCTAGTCACTATGAAACAAGGAGAAGCTAACCCTCCAAAGGGTAAAATTGATGATAAAGATGATGATAGTGATGATGACTAGGAAAATGATGATAAGAAAGATGATGGAAAGGCAACAACTCAACAACAACAAGATGAATAGTGTGCAAGACACACAAGTGTCGAGTGTCAGTCCTCCCCATGACACAATCAAGTCTACTGAAACTATTACTATAAAGGATGTTTCTAATTCATTAGCTTAGAACATTAATCCCTTGACTTGAAAAGACTTGAAGAAGATATTGGACCAATCTACACTACAAGCTAAGCTATGTGATAATCCAATTTTGGTAAGTATAGATGAGCTCCAAAAGGCAATAACTAATGTCACAAGTGACAAGGTGAATCCACAAGAACCACCTTCTATCATCCCTTCAATTACTAAAGTACAACCTTTGACTCAAACAATAGTAGATACATCTACTAAGGTTGATGCACTTGTTTAAATTGGCATAGTTGAGCAGAAGTAGACTGCAAAAGAAGAGAAAGACACTGCTACTAGATAGTAGGAAGTAGGACAGATAGATTCATCTGAACCTAAAGCACAAGGGCAAGCTGCTAGTCATGTCATTGTGATAGACAAGAGAAAATTTGAAGAGAGTGAGGAAACAAAAAAAGTGAAGGAATAAGAGGCCATCCAAGCACTGGTAACCCTACCAACATTTGGCACTCCTTCTACATAGACTCTTCAGAAGCCAAGAACAAAAGCTATACCATTACAAATCTTAGTTCCAGGCTCTAGCTCTTCAAAAGTTGAAAAGATAATTCACTATGGAGATATCACTCTTGTTGAAGAGATTGTTATACCCAAGTTTGATTATGATACAATGACATTAGACCAAATAGGCATATTTTAGCAAGCCTTAGAGAAGAAAAAGCATCAAGAAATGCTCAGGAGAGAACATAGGTAGAAGCAAGCATGTCAAGATAGTAAAGACATTTTTCTAGATGCATTTAGTCTACCAACTCCTAAAGAGACCAAGCCACTATTAGAAAAACTTTCAAATATAGTGGAAAAGGTCAAAAATGAAGACATTAATACTAATGCTAAACTCTTAGAGTGGTCTAAAAAGAAATTCCAAAGCAAGGTAAATGAGAAGATATTTGGTGATATTGCACTAACTCAAGTTGCATTGGCAACTAAGGTTGAAGAGGTGAAGAAGGTACTTGAGAATATATTCTCATTGTACACCAAATTGTGTGACCCTATACTCTTTACTCAAGAGACTAGGAGTCATATATTGAGTTTAGAGAGAAACCTCAACATATTAGGAACTAAGCTACCTCTGAACCCAGCTCAAAGTGAGAAGCATTTTAGAACATTGATTTAGACACAAAGTCAATTAGTTGTACTGATAGTAGATGAGGCTAGCATAAAAGTGAAATTGACATGTATATAGGCATCCCTTACCCCACACATGGAGATCCTACACAAGGAACTAGGTTATGATGAGAATCTACTAATGAACAACCCCAATATTTCTACTTTCAATGGCCTAGTGCACCTTGTTGCTAAGCTTGCAATCTAGATCAATTCATTAGATGTTGCATGCAACAATTAGGATGCAACTCTCAAGATAATATTGGAAGTCCACAAATCATTTTTGGACAAACACACTTTACGTGTATAGTCCATTTGACATAAGTATCAAAAAGGGGGAGAAATATACCATGGGGGGAGATACAATACATGGGGAAAATAAAGAATAAAGAAAGGAGGAGATACATCATTAAGGAAGAAATAGAGCACAATGAAGAGATATCAACTAAGGGAGAGTATGAAAGAATATAAGCACATTTGAAGTCAAAGAGTATCAAAAAAGATACACTTACTTAGAAAGGAGCACATATTCTAGATACAAAACTGATATATTAACTCAGGGGGAGTTATCAAATTTTGAGGTATATAGGTTATTGAAAATTTTTGAGATTTTAAAGTTTTGAATATATGCCAAGCCATGGATATGTTATGCTCAAGAAGATTGAGCTTGATTATGTATATTCAAGTGTTTTTGACACTTATGTCAAAGGGGGATAGTGTTGATCTTAGATTGGTTTTAACAAGTGAGTGTCAACACACTTAAGCCATTTACATAGTTTATGTCGAACTAGGAATACGTGTTGAGCACAACATGTAAATATTAGACCATACCGAGTTGTAATGAGAGTCAAGTCACTCTAGTGCTGAGTAGATAGACTATACCAAGTGATTTAGGAGTCAAGTAAACAATAGATGCCGAGTAATGTAGGTGCCAAGTCAGAATAGAAATACAGTGCATGTTGAGCATTAGAGACTTCATATGCTAAGTGATACAGTTTGGACATATTTTTTTGTAATGGCACAACAACTATCTAAACCATTTGTGAGCTGAATTAAGGATAGATTACCATATTTTGGAGATAAGGATGAATCCTATATGCAGATTCCCTATGCAATTACATGTAGCCAATTAGAAAATGGGAAGGTTTAAGTCGTAATATGGATGAATCTTCATCATAGATTCATACCTAACCCTAAGTCTCCTAGTCTTCTTAAGAAGGACAAAACCCTAAACTTCATAAGAGTGTGGAAGGGATTGAAGGAGAAGTATAGAGAAGCTTGCATGCACAAACAAAAGCATTCATGGATACTTAGAAGTTATGAAGAAAGAGTAAATTACAGAATCAGTTAGAAAAGAATAAAGGGTAGAGAGAATGATACAACATTGAGACATTTGATCCTAAAGGATCAATTAGACACTATGCAGAGGTGATCTGTCATCAACAAGAAAGTGCAAATTGCAAGATCTATGCTGAGACATTTTAATAGGTGATTTTAGTTAAATCGCTTAACAGTGTAGTCCTAACAAGTTGTATGAAATCCTTTAACAGGGTGCTTACTTAGTTGTAAGTTGAAGTCCTCTAACAAGGTAAGACCTAGTAGTCTTTATAAGACTTTAACATGGTAGACCTTTCATGGGGTAGATCACAATTCATGGTTAAAATATTGCAACCTTAATAGGATACACTTTACAACTGTAGTAGTGAAGATTTGTGGGTGTCATCCCCACCCTAGTTTTACCTTCTCACTTGAAGGGTTTCTGGGTAATCATATATGGTGTTATGTGTGTGATTGATTACATGTTTACATTATTTAGATGTATGTGTTTTACATGTTATTTCAGTTTATACATTGAATGAATGAGATGGATGTGTAGTGAAAGTTTTATGGGTTCAAGTTTTAACTGCTGATTCACCACCCCCAAAAGTTTACCTTTGCTACTATAATTCTGATAGCTTGAAGCAAGCACCCCAGTAATGCTATCTAAAATTTGATAGGTTTATGCATGAGCATGGATATAGTAGGTGTCACTCAAGTCATTGTGTTTATTTTAAGAGGTTAGATGCTAGCATCTCAATTATTTTATGTTTATATGTTGATGATATGCTTGTAGCTAGGTCTAACTTGGATCACATTAAAGGGCTAAAATTCCAATTAGCACATGAATTTTCTGTGAAGGCTTTTGGGGAAAAAAAACAAATCCTTGGTATGAAAATTTGTCGAGATAGGAAGAACAGTAAATTGACATTATCTCTGGATGATTATATTTTGAACGTGTTGCAACATTTCTCTATGGAGAATGCTAAAGTTGTTAGCACACCTTTATCTATTAATTTGAAGTTGACTCAAGAGATGTGTCCCAAGACACAAGAAGAGGAGGATAAGATGTCTATGGAACCTTATGCTTCAGCCATAGGATGCTTGATGTATGTTATGGTATGTACAAGGTTGGATATTGCACATACAGTGGGAGTTGTTAGCAGGTATATGGGTCATCCAGATATTGAGCATTGGAATGCACTTAAATAGATTCTCAGATATTTGAGAGGAACATCTAGTAAGTGTTTACACTTTGGGGGCTCTACTACTAATTTAAAAGGCTATGTTGACTTAGATTTTGTAGCAAATATTGATACGAGGTAGAGTACTACACGTTATGTATTTACTATTGGTGGAGTAGCAATAAGCTAGTTTTCTAGGCTGCATAAGGTTAATGCTTTGTCCATTATAGAGGTAGAGTGTGGTGCTAGTATAGAGGTAACCAAGGAGATAATATGGCTTTAGTTCTTCATGGAAGATTTGGGAAACCCACAGAGGGATAATTATTTGTTTATAGATATTTAGGGTGCCATTCATTTTGTGAAGAATTCTTCTCTGCATTCAAAGACAAAACACATATAGGTTCAGTACCATTTCATTTGGTCAATTTTCGATGATGGATAGTTAAAGCTAGACAAGATACATATAGATGACAATATAGCGGATATATTTACAAAGGTAGTGACAAAGGAGAAGTTGAATTCCTCTTCAACTTCAGTTGGTCTTCAAGAATGAATAGATTAAAAGAACAATAGAGTCTAGGGTTGTTTGATATTCCAATGGGAGCTACATGTTTAGTAGTGCTATGATTAGTCTCAAAGTGGGAGGTTATTGTTGTGGAGTCTGATTAGTCTCCGAGTGGGAGATTGTTGTGATGTGGACCCTAATCAGACTCAAAGGTTTATTTGACATTTTTTTCTCCCCATATTATTTCTACGGGGGTTTGCGGGCAACACCCCCAAGATAAGGAAAAGCCTATCATAATACATGGTTGGGTCAAGGAGCAATGCTCTCATGGGGTTTTTCAAGGGAAGTTCCCTCAAAGCCAAAAATGACCTTATATTGTAAAAGGCTTTGGCTCATATTTTTCTTATTGGATGACTTATTCTAGCACTAATTTTGTAAGTTGCAAAAGCTTGTATAAGAAAGGCTTAGGGTTAGGGATTTCATAATCTAATAGTTATATTGTAGCTTCTTGTAGTGGTATTGAGCTATAAGGGATTGTGGATTTTAATCACTAGATAATAATAATAATATTGGACTTGTTAGTGGTGGATGTAGCACAGGGATTGGGTGAACCACATTAAATCTTGGTGTCTTGTGTTCTCTTTTATGTGATCTACTATTTTCTAGTATTGGTTATATTTTCATGTAACTATTATTTCTGTCTGAGGTTAATCCTAACATCTATATATATGGTTATATAGAATGGCATGATGTATTTTTCAATCTTGTATTAATTGGGTAGTTCTCGCTATAGCCATGTGATGAGAGAAAAGCTAACATGAGAAACTCATTATGAATTTTATCTTTGATATGTACTAAAATTGTTTCTTGTACACACTAATATTTTGCATGAAAATGGAGAATCAATAATGGAAGAGAAATTCAACATTAAAGATTAAGCATTGATAAGGAAGTAGTTGACTATTTTGAATTCATAATGATCCCATGACCTTTCAGTTATTAGTTATTTTTATAGGCTAAGTCAAGGTAGTTGTAAATAATTATGGAGTAGTTCTAGAAGCCATGAACTCCTAAATTCATGTGTAAATGAAGTGCAACCTATTTATATATTGAATGATGTTGTGTGATATTAACCTTGTCATATCACTAGCATTGGAGGATCCTAGATTTTAGGAGTTATGTTGTATGTTAGTGTTATAAATAACATGGAAGTTTAGATTTTAATGTTAAGAATAATTAATAAGAAACCCTTTTGTAATACAACAATAGAGATAAATACAACTATGTTATTTCAATATGTACTTATGAAATTCTCATGAATGAAATTATATTTATAGTTCTTAATCTATGAGGTATTTTTTATTCATTCTTTTGTGGGGGCCCACATGGGAGGTGAATATAATTTGTAGTTAGGTAGAGATTAGTTTTTCATTCCATAAAATAGAAGCATAAGTTCTAGAGCTCTGTTGTTCCTGCTACCATATGGTAATAGAACTATTAGTTGTTTCCTATAGCATAAGTAAATAGTTTAGTTTCATATTTCTAACTTCATTGCTCAGTGTTAGGTTAAGTTTCCATTTCATTTCCTAACCTTTTTTTTTTTCTCTAGAAATGACATGTTAAGTGAATTAGAGCATATGCTTTGTAGACATCATTTCAAGTTTACATTCCTTGGTCGATAATTTAATGAGTCCAATAATTCTAGTACATTACTTGGCATTGATTTTATGTAGAACCAATGTACAAAGGGTGTCCAATCCTTAGATACATAATCATTATACTGACCAACCAATAATAATCCCCCTTTTTTGACACTTGTTCCAAAAACTAACTTTGAAGTTTCAATTAAAAATTATGCAAAAATGATCAAGAAATTATTGGCGACTCTTTGTCATAATTAACATAGTGGTGTTCGAGTTGGTCTTCAAGATTTTGAGTGCTTGTTTCTCTACTTTCAATTTGGCTACAAGCTCAATCATATGATCTAAAATTGATAATCCAAGTGCAATAATCAAGGTCTTGGAATTTTCTATGCATCTTTCGATAACCTCAAGATGAGGTAATAATAAAGCTTGGATATCATTAATTTCCCCCTTTTCCCAGCATTTTTTGCTAAAAATTCATGATATACCCCGTATAAAATTTTACTTGGGAATATTGAACCATGTAGGATCCTTTGTCAATGTTGAATCTATCTGCACATGACTTCATATCTTCATCAGCTTTTTGAATCTTATCTTTAATGTCCAATGTAAGATTTGGAACATTGCACAACTTCTTAAATAATGAAAGAACATTTTGAAAAATTGTATCTAGCTTAGTAACTAAAGAGGAAATTCCCACTTGTTGTAGTACATTTTTTAAAGAAAACTTTCCCTATACTTTATTCTCAAACTTCCTCTGAGATCCATCCATCAACTTTTGATGTGCATCTATATCAACATTATTCATATTTAAAACTATTTGTAAAAGATGTTCCAATATGAAGGTCTTCTCATCAAGCGTGACATTGAGAATAAAATACAATAAGATATCCTTAATATCAAATAAAAAAATTGATTTTTCTTATGCTCCTTCCTCAAACTATCTTACTCTTCATTTCTATTATGTATTTCTACATATGTAGTTACATCATCTAGATCTAGAGTCTTAAGGTCCCAATAAGGTATAAAAATATATTCATCTAGTGTAATAGAGTTGGACCTAATTGTGGTTGTCTTCTTCTTCTTCTTCTTATGCTTCTTATCCTTTGAATTTATAGTGCTTACACTCGATGATGTCTCTGGAGGGAATGAAGTCTTCTACTCTCTATTTATGTTGTTGGGATCATTCTCTTTCTTTTTCTCTCATTCTTATTCTTGATCAGGTGCTATTTGAATAACACTTTTACTAGGTGGTACATGAGGCCTAACCTCAGTTTTATATTTTTATGATTCATCTTGTGGTTTCTACTCAATTTGTGATATGTATCCTTGCCCTATCATTCCTTCACTTGGAGCTCCCTACGCTTGTGGAATGTTGCCAATAGCATAATCATCTGTTACATTATCCTTTGTATCTCCTCTTGTCTAATTAGCACCATCATTTGCATTGCATTTTTTTGTTCAATACTCTGACCTCCTTGTTGAGTAGTTTGACACTATTACTTGGGTTGTGTTGCATCTATGTCCATTGGATCAATAGTAAAAAAATAAATTGAAAGAATTAACAAGATTAGTATTTATATTTTGTGATTCATTTTGTTTCTCAGGCTTCATGCACTCCTTAATTTTTACAATGACATGTGTATAGCTCGATACATGTGCATGTGATGACTCAATAGGTTGTTCAAAATTGTGCTTGGTTTCATCAATTTCATCTTCTTCCTTCTTCATTTTACATCTTGGGTCCTCTTCAGTAAAATATTCAATAATTATGTTATCATCTTTGTCATTTATGTCTCTCACTATATCATGCACATCATCAATGATATGTTGAATTGTAACATTTGCAAATTTATCTACTTGATCATCAAGTTCAATGTGTTTTTTTGGTTTGATATCTTCTACTTAAATGGTTTCCTCGTGGTCTTTCATTTTGAAGATTTTCTTCCAAAAAAATTGACCATTTGTAATTTTCTAGATAAAACTTGTAATGTCCCTCAATTATGCACAAATATGTGATTATGTCTTTTCATTACCTCACAATTTTTTTGTAGTGGGGTGAAAGCATAGATTTGTGTCACCTTAAGGGATAACTTTACCAATTCAATGGGACAGAATCTGATAGGACTGAATCTGGCTTGACCAAATATGGCTGAAACCACATGGTGCCGAGTAGGAACCATGTGGCATGTACACATCCAAAGGGATTCAGTCGGATTGGATCCGACCGGAACACTAAAAACTATATAAGCCATAAAAAGACAAATTTAGCAGTCATTTACATCATATGAGCTTGTTAGAAGTGCAAAGCAGGAAGAGCTACAGGAGTCATTCGACAATCAGTATTTTCCCCCAGTTTTTAAATATGTTTTTCAAGTTTTATTTTATGTTTTCTAAGGTAAAAAATGGTTTTTAATGTGTATTTTTAATTTAGATTGTTTTAAATAGTTCAATTCTTCTAATTTATATGTTATTAGAGAAATTAGATTAATTGTAAAACATTATTTATAGAAAATAGTCAAAAATTATATAGACAATATTAGGAAATTTAGAAAATATTAGAATAGTTAGAAACTTTAGAAAACAATAGAAAAAGATTATTAAATGGAGAAAATTAGTTAGATATAATATTAGAGAATTTAAATGTTTTTATTTTGTTTTTATTAGAAATAAGTAATAATTGTTGGAAAGGTAAAAGTTTAGAAAGTACTGTAAACTAGTAACTAAAACCATTAGATTGAACTAAATCAAACTCTACCTCTTACCATGAACACAGATAAATTCTAATTGAAACCTTAACATTGAACCTTATAAATTATTGGTAGGTACGAAACCTAACATTGACAATAATCAAATGACAACATTTAACCTAATCAAACTCGAACTAAAACTCTCACATTGAACCAAATTAGACTCTAACTCCTATATTGAACCTTAAATTCAAATATGTTGACCTAAACCCTAAATGTTAAACCCTCTCTCTCTAGATCTCAAACTTATAACCCTTGTCTCTCTCTAAGTCCTAAACCCCGTCTCTCTAAACCCTAAACTACTCTATAATCCCATAATCCCTAAACTTCTCTCTCTCTCTAGAACTTACACAACTTCATCTCTCCCAACCCTAACCCCATCTCTCTCTTTCTAGATCTCAAACTTTTAACCCTTTGTATCTCTCTAACTCCTAGACCACATCTCTCTAATCCCTAAACTACTCTATAACTCATAAACCCCATCTCTCTAAACCCTAAACTATTCTCTAACTCCCAAACTCCATCTCTTCAAACCCTAAATTAATCTCTAAATCCTAAACCTCATCTCTCTAAACCCTAAACTGCTCTCTAACTCCCAAACCCTATCTCTTTAAACCCTAAATCGATCTCTAAATCCTAAACTATATCTCACTAAACCCTAAACTTCTCTCTAACCCCATAATCCCTAAACTTCTCTTTCTTTAGAATTTACATAACTTATCTCTCCATACCCTAGCCTCATCCCTCACTTTCTAGATCTCAAACTTTTAACCCTTTATCTCTCTCTAACTCTTAGACCCCATTTCTCTAAACCCTAAACTATTCTATAACTCATAAACCCCATCTCTCTAAACCCTAAACTGCTCTCTAACTCCTAAATCCCATCTCTTTAAACCCTAAACTACTCTCTAACTCCTAAACCCCATCTCTCTAAACCCTAAATTACTCTCTAACCCCATAATCCCTAAAATTCTCTCTCTATAATTTACATAACGTATCTCTCCTAACACTAACCTCATCTCTCTCTTTTTAGATCTCAAAATTTTAACCCTTTGTCTCTCTCTATCTCCTAGACCCCATCTCTATAAACCCTAAACCACTTTGTAACTTGTAAACCCCATCTCTCTAAACCCTAAAGCTCATCTCTTTAAACCCTAAATCGTTCTCTAACCCCATAATCCCTAAACTTCTCTCTCTAGAATTTACATAACTTATCTCTCTCAACCGTAACTTCATCTCTCTCTCTTTCTAGATCTCAAACTTTTAACCCTTTATTTCTCTCTAATTCCTAGACCCCATCTCTCTAAACCCTAAACCACTTTATAACTCATAAATCCCATCTCTCTAAACCCTAAAATACTCTCTAACTCCTAAACCTCATCTCTTTAAACCCTAAACCACACTTTAACCCCATCATCCCTAAACTTCTCTCTCTCTATAATTTACATAACTTATCTCTCCCAACCCTAACCTGATCTCTCTCTTTCTAGATCTGAAAGTTTTAACCCTTTGTCTCTCTCTAACTCCTAGACCCCATCTCTCTAAACCCTAAACCACTATATAACTTGTAAACCCCATCTCTTTAAACCCTAAACCACTCTCTAACTCCTAAACCCCATAATCCCTAAACTTGTTATCTAAATTTGATTTGTACCTATTACTAAAAAAATGTAATGTAGTTAACATTTCTTTATATATTGTACAATAGGTTTTTTAGCAAGATTCATTTAGTATGTTTTGATTCAATTAGTTTATATAATAATATGTGTATATATCTATATGTATGCAAGTGCAAATCTCCATTATCATCTATCTCATTTTATTTGTTTATATCTTTCATCGTTATGGCAATGAGGGGTAGTGATTTTGGAGAGGCCAGTGTGTATGGTCATCCCCATAGTGGTTCATCCCTTAGATCAACTACTACTAACCAAGATAGGGTGACATTATTTAGTGATACTATTTAGCACTTACAGAGCATACTTGATACTATTGATTAGAGTCTATAGGCTTCACTTACCCTACAACATATGGATAAGGTGACTACAATTAGAGATGAGATAATTGGCGTGATGCACATTGTTGAGGGCTTTAACCCTTATGATAGTGTTAGTTTGGACACATTTTGTAGTGCTCTATCCTGTAGTGTCAATGGTGGTTTATGATGGTGGGAGATAAATGAGATAGTCTTAGTGAAGAGTGTGAAGAGCATGTTTCCATATTCTCAACCATTGAAAAAGGCTAGAGGGTACCACACTATGAGGTGTACTAATCCATTGCTGGTATCTTTCATATATTCTTGTTGGTTGGCTACACATCACATATGGCCTCAAAAGGACCAATTCTCCTTATATTTCTGCAAACAATTATTTGTAGAATTTAATCTACATTGGGAGGTTGATTACACTAATATCCATCGACATGGTGGGCAAGGTTAGGGTAGGTTCTTAGATAAGTTCAAACACTTAAATGCTCTTCCACCCATTAATAAATGGGCATTGATTCATCATGAGATGTCTTCTGATCGAGTACATAGATACATGACATGGTCATGATTTTCATTTTCAAGTGATGATATGTATCATGAGGTTGACATCTTATCTCCAATAGAAATCTCTGTGCAATCTTCAATAGATTTCTTGAGGGCTATCAAGACATGTTTTTCCACTAGTCTACTTTTAGAATATCAAGCTATTTAGTTATTCAATGGACAACCACTTAGTGTGGTGTCATCACATGTGACCGGCATCATTAGAGGTACATTAGAGACATAGGGTGGTCAGGGGTAGGAGGACATACATGTTGTAGCTATAGCTCCACCATAGACCATTGTTGAGGAGGGTGCATTCCCCCTACCAAGGTAGGTTCTTACCCACCATGACATTCATTATTCATAGATGTACTCATAAGTCCTACACTTGACATTAGAGATATGACCTTTAGTTATATAGACTTGAGTGAGATAGGTAGGCATATATTTGTGATGAAGATTGCATATGGGGACTTATAGACACCTACACATCCTATGTAGCATGAGACATAGGTAAAAATTTACAAACATGTCTATTTAATTGGACCTACAGATCTTATATTTAAAACTTTAGCAAAGTATAACTTGTTACATATTTGTTGCTTCTATTGCATATAGATGGCATTTGTAGCTTGTGAGGGTGGAGATGGAGAGACAATTGTCAACCCTAGTCATCCTGAGTCACAGGTAAATTTAATTGTACTCTTGTTATTATTTATTAAATTTATACACATGTTCATGATACATTTGTTCATATATTGGACATAGGGTTTGAGATCTCATCTTAGTCAATCACATCGTTGAGCGCAACATGATTATGTTTGATATTCATATATGTCATATACATGATATTTGATATTGATTTACGATGATATCATTTAGATTTATAGCTATGGGACATTTTACATTTACATCACACTCATATTTGCCATAATTCATATTAGCATTAGTTATCTGACTAGTTGCATTTATAGTAGACATATATGATATTTTGATGAGTTATGTGATCATTTACATTTATAGTTGACATAAATGATTTTTTCATGAGTTATGTGACCATGTTAATATGTAATTGATATATTTTATATTTACGTTTATAGAATATCTTTTACATAAATGTGGAAACATGTGATAGAAATATCTCCTAAACTTTTATTTAGATAATTGTGTAAGAAATTTTCCTATTCTATATTTTTATGAAAATATGTGTTACATAATTTTATAGGTGTGTTGTAAAAACGTATAGAAAATGTAAATGTAAATAGAAATAAATACATTATTTTTTAGATAATTGTTAATGTGCAATAAATTTACATGTTCTATAAATTAATGAAAATACATCTTACATATTTTCTAGGTGTTTTGTAAAAGTGTATAAGTATTGAAAAAATAAAAATATGTATAACTATTGAAAAATAGTTTATGTATATACAAATTTAAAATATTTTTATGAATCACTAAACATATCTATTAATTAGGAAGTTGTTGATACATATGGTCAGGATCCTCTTTATCTTTAAAAATCTCTGACAAATTTTCATGCTCCTTGATATCTAATCTCCACTTTGGTTTGCTACATCCTTTTTTGGGCATAATCCTAAACTGAATCTTTGTGGCTAGAACCAAGTGGTTGTAATGCAAAACTTTTTGACCAAGCATGTATTCAATAAATTGAACACCAGTATGGTCAATTTTTGTTTGCTAATAATAGGTGCCTACAAAATAAGATTTGTACTTCATTTAGCATTTTTAATAATATAGAAAATAAATAATTATTTGCAATTAATCTCTCACTCTCTAATTATTTGTATACATCTCATAAGAGGATAATCTATACATTTTATAACAACTGAACTAGTTGGATATTATTGGTTATCATCATATGTACATGGTTAAATTAACTTTATTTTCCCTTTTGTGCATCTAAATAAATAATAATGCACACCTTACACATTTTGAGGATCCACATACATAGTGAATATGTCACATACAAATGTACAAAAATGATGGAAACTATAAAAAAATAAATACGAAGACAAATAAATATAAAACTGAAACATGTTTGTAGAAAATCACCTGGAATAACTAAATAAGAGACATGTTCATAATCAACTGAATACATAGGATTATGAATGTTTATGTCATTGAGATCTTCTTCATAAGGGGTACTTCTAATTATGTTTGTCCATGTTCACTCAGAGACATAGCCATTCACAATATTCTCATATTAACCCATTACATTGTTTTGAATGTAGACATCACAAAAACATGATTTTTCTCTTACTTGAATTATTGGAGGTTTGTATTGTCTGGTAGTCATCAATTGATGTAATCTTCTAATTCCAATCATGGCTTGACAATTGTAAGGATTTTATCGATCAATATCTGTAATGCATTAAATTGGCAAGCATCTATGTCAATAATCAAAATATTAAAGTAATCATGTCAAAGAAAAATGGAAATCTTACCTTTCACTTCCCAAAAAAACTTCTATTATATTTTGTATCATGAGGGAAAAAATGAGATTTGCACCATTCAACAACTTGATTTTCTTTGTTTATCTATGCACCTATATAGGAAAGAAATTTGTATTAATTTTAACAAAATATAAAAGAATTATTTAGCAGATGGTCATATACATTAAATTTGATTAGTACATAACAATATTATACCTAAAAGTTCATGTTGGCAAAGTGCATGCTTTACACATGCTCCTGCTCCATCATGCTCTCCTTTTTCATGACCACTTTCAAAGAAGTTCCAAAGAAACTTAAAATTCTATCTCGCATGTTGTGTTGCAAGAGAACTCAATGCTTTTGTAGACTTAAGTTGCCCTAGGAAAAAAATTAAAATAGTTTTATAAGTAATCAAATCTATATATAATTAATTATTCAATTAATTAAATATGTGCATGAAATTTTAAAATTTAACTTTCAAATACATGTACCAGCACAACCATCAAACCAAATCCAATGTTCTGAAGCATTTATCCTGTGATTCACGAGATCATCAAAGAACATTCCAAAAAAATGAGTTACATAGCTACTATTGGGAACCCTATCATCACTAAGATAAAAATAGACCTCTTTGATGATAATGTGTTCATCTGGATTGATACGTTCTACCCCATCCACCTCAAATTGTGCATCTATATAGAAAACTTGTACAAAAATTGCAATTTTCTTTGAGTGATAATATTTATTTGAATATTAGATTGAGGGGAAAAGGTATAGTTTTTAGAGAAGCCTACAATTAATAGAATACATCCTACTGGAAAACACTTTTTTGAATCTCGAAACTATTTTGCTTGCCATCTTGTACCATGACAATGCTAGATGTGTGGATAAATCATAGTCCTAAGTTTATCCATAAACCCATCATATGGAAAATTTCTTTCCTTCAAAGCTATTTTTGTATTCTTCTCCATTCCTTGTTCGATATATCTCATACTCAAATCTATTCCACACAACTAGTGTTGAAACATCAATATTGTCCATTTCATATGGATTTTTTTGCAACTCTCCACAATTTGTACATGCATGTTTTATGTATTGTACATTGAATTCATCTGACTCTTTAGCATTATCAGATAACAAAGACTTGACAAATGTGTTGTGCTTCTAGGAATTATCACACCTTTCTTAAGTGTTGTCATAACATTTCTAAAAGATTGCAAATAAAGATGAAACTCAACATGATTTTGCCAACAACAAGTTTCACATACCTTATTTATGAATACAAAATATGGGTGCAACCTCTCAAACATTCTTTGGAAAATTTTCACATTTGAAAATTATTTTTGAAAGCTTCAAATAATTCACTTTGTGTTGTGTCTACAAAGTGTTTTAGACGTGTTGTTTTCATACCTATATCTTCATCTTTGATCTATATATTGTCTCTTCTATTGGAAGAAACATGTGACTGGTTGGTCCAATATTCAACAACCTATCTTCTAGCATCTTCAGAAATTATATCCTTTTGAGGAAGTTGACAAATATTAACCATGTTCTTTTCAATGTTCTCATCAAACAAATTTCTTCTTTTTATGTATCTTGAAACAATTCTTCTAGATAGATTGAGCATTTTAAAAACTACTCAAACTTGGTTTTTTTTATGACAAGTCCATTTTTTTAATCATACTCATCAATTATTTATGTGCAAAACTTAATTTAGCTACTCAAATTTTGTTATTAATAGCATAAATAATGCATATCTCAAATTCTGAACTATTGTTGCCTTCACATTATCTTCTAAGATTTTCTTTTTGTTCACACCTAACAACTCTAGGACAAGACTCATTTCTCTTCTCCTAAATAATATGACAAATAATTATGCTTTACCAATTGGAAATTTATTTTCAAAAAATTCCTCCCACATATTTTTCAAATGTAGCTTAATTGTACTTTTAGACATCATGTGTTTAGATGATTCAATTTCTCTAAACAAAGAATCTTCATCCATCTCCACCAAATTTTCCAGCCCTAAACCATATTTTTGGCTCTCAACTTCAATCAATGAATCTTCAATTGTTGGCTCTATATTACATTTTACCCATCCTTTCTTATGGTCATCTATGACTTGATCATTTATTTTTGCTCTTTTCAATTTATTCCCCATTACACAAAAACCTGAATAGAGAGCTTGATATCACCTTCATACAAAAGACTTCCAAACTAAATTACATAAATACTAGTAAATCATAGACATTTTAGAAAAAAACTTTAAACTTCAGAAGCTTATTATATTTGACTGTCAGTAACACTGCAATATCTTAAGACAAGTAGTTGCATTAAAGCATTGCTAAATTTAGATTAATAAATTTATTAAATATATTAAATAAATTAAATAATTTAACTATTTAATAATTTTAATAGTTTTCATAATATTTTAAAACACCTAAATTCATTCTAATAATTTATTTAAATAAAGGCAAGAGCCTACAACATTGGTAACTTGCAAGCCTCTCATTGGGGAGGTCTTGGCTTCAAATATACTTGAGATTAACACATAATAATAATTAATCTAATAATAACAATAAAAATAAATGATAATTAATCTAGGCTATGGCTGACTACTTTAAAAAAAAAATTATTTAAATAAAATTGATTAATAAATTTTAAATAAACAATAAATTTAATTAATCAATTTCAATACAAAAATAACTTTAAAATTTTAATTTCCAAATATTTCTTCAATAAAATTTCATGTAAAACTTAACTTTTTAGTACTACAAATGCAAATATCAATTAAATATAATAATTTTTTTTAAAAATTACCTTTAAAATAAAAAACCTATTTTATTGATTTAAATATAACAATTTAAAAGACAAAAACTTTACCTTTAAAATAATAAACCTATTTTATTGAATTAAATATAACAATTTAAAAATAAAAATTTACCATTAAAATAAAAACCCTATTTTATTATTTAAAGCAGATAAATTTTTTAAGCTCTCGCTCATGCATGTGACCTTATGCAGATGACTTTTGGGTCATATGGATCTAGCCAGATTCAGTCCAACTAAATTGGATCTAGGCAGAATTGTCTATATGTCATCCGATGTGGCACTTTCTTTCATATTTTTTGCAATTATGAAGAACTTAACACTTCAAAGACTAATTTGATCATCAAAATTAGGGTTTCAAAAAAAAAACTACAAGATAGAACTTGTAGTCAGAATTATGCCAATATAAATTTTTTTATAGGTAACACAATATCGATTACAATAATTGCAAAATAATGCAAGTAGGTATTTCAACATTCAAGATGATGCACATTTGGAAAGATATAAAAATTAGTATATGATAACAAAAAATAAATTAAATGATGAATTGTTCTAGAAGAGAGAGTCATCTTCAATAATATATAACATTTGTAATGGTTAACATAGATTTACTAGGAAAAATGGTGGGAACAAAAAATCATTAAATTATGAAAAGTTCAACTTTAAATAGCTATAACAGACAAAATATAAAATATTTTTGATAGTTCTAGGTACATATGTCATCAACATACTTTAAATTTAGATGAAAAAATATTTATTTGTAGTTATTTCTATGGTGGGAACTATAACCCCTAATTTACTCGATTTTTAACACTATCAAAAAAGGTCATTGAAAATTATAAAAAACATACTAATTTTTTTTTTAAAAAAATTAAAAAATAAATATACATAAACTTTATCCTTTTATACACATTTCATCAATTTACACCAACTTAAAATTCAAAATAAAAATATGGCTTTTACATTGTTGAAGTTTAACACTTTTTTTGATGTTAGCCTTTTCCTTTGTAAAAGGCTGACACATGTTTGTACTTTTACCCAGTGTAAAATCTAGCATAACAATAGCTAGGACTCTCTCCCTCATCCAATACTTGATTTTCAATGCATATGTCCATCTATTGTCAATCCTTTTATAAAATTCATCTGGGATCATGTTCCCAATTTTAATAGGTGCATAGCCACATTTATGCATCATATCTATAAAAGCATCTTCAATTTTGTACTTATCTTCATCTTTAATTGTGTGATAGTTGATGTATTTAAAAGTAGACAAACCTTCATGTTCCCTTAGGGAATCTTCCATCTCATCAAAAATTTTAGGTCTCTTATTTACATCAGCTCTGAATTGACTAACATCATCTGATTTAATCTTATCAATATCCTCTTCTACTTTCAATTTTCTCCTTCTTCTCCTTGTCTATTGGCATGAGGATGAGGAACATTCTTCCTCTTTTTGTATCCCTTTGTTTGTATTGAGAAGCCTTGATTATTTTAATAACTCCTTTTTCCATAGGCAAGGTTTCCTATGTAGTATCTTTGGTTCTTGACCTTGTAGCCTTAGGGCTTGATGGAGTAGTAGGTTGTCTCTTCTTTCCTTTCTTCTCCTTGTGTATTTCCATAAAAAGTGATTTTCTATTATCCTTTTCTTCATTAGCGCCTTCATCTCTTCCCTTAGTAATCGTTAATATTTTTTTCTTCTTTCCTTCACTCAATGCACCCTCTAGAGTATCTATCATCTTCCTCATTTTACATTATGTCCTAGGGGTAGTAATGTCCATCTTTATTCTTTCCTTTTCTCTCTTACACATGTCAAAAGGTTTGGCCAACTTGTTTACTAGTTCACTCATTAATGCCTCTTTGGCTTCAATAGCTTGATCAATGTTTGTTTCATGTTCTATAGGTTCTAGCCAAGTAATTCTTGGATTAACAACTTGAATCAATGCAATATCAATGTCAACAAGAAGACATATATCATCATGATATTTCAAAACCAATTGAGGTAGAATTATGTACCTCGTATGCATTCTCTCATTAAACTCATTGAAATAAGCAAGCATAACACTTTTAAACTTTTCTCCTAAGCTTTCAATGTATCCATTTATCTAATAAAATGACATGTATTTTCACATCCTAATTTATATTTCCAATTATGGGTAAATATTTTCATACATGAGCATCCTAGGGTTGTTAGGAATCCTCCATGTTGGAGGGATTTTGGCTTTGGAGTTGAGGACTCGGTCACCAAAGGAGTAGTGCTCGATCAATCCTAGGTGTAGTGTTCACCAAGGTAATAGGTCACTAAAGGGGCTTAGTTGTTGAAGGAGCTCAACATATACTATTGCTCAGCATGTACTATGTTTCTTAGAAATTCTTGTGTTGATTGTTGATGCTTGGTAATATGGCTTATGGAATGGAGTTCTTGCAGATTTTATCAATTGAGTTGGAGCATTTAATTCATGTTGTGTGAGATTGTGATGTGGAGTGATCATGGGAGTTTATGTGGACCTATTTGGGTCTTGGTTATATATTCTATTTATATTTAATGAGTGTTGTAAGAATTTTAAGGTATTTGGTATTTAATATATGTTGGATGTTGACTTTTGGCCCAACATGTATTTAATGTAAGGGTTAATTTAATTTGTAACTTGCTAGAACAACTTGTAGCTTAGTTGGGTATAAGTATGGGGTCTTGTGGAGTCTTGATTCATTATTGAGTATGGGATCCAACATGGAGAAGATGGAGTAGCTAAGTGAGCAAGGTTTTTCTAAGTGAGTGGATAGAGCAATGAATGTGAGGTAGTTTACACCTAGATCTTGGGTAAAGTTTGAGAATGGCTAGTAGGTGAGGCTTGGGAAAGAAGGAGATTGATTGGTGGGCTTGCAATTACAATTTTATATTTTCTCAGGAGGTTTCTTCTAGAGTGTGAATCTGGACTAGCTGGGGTTTGAGTTGGACCTTGAGGATCTTGCAGAACTATTACTTTCTTTGTAAGCCTTACAGCCTAGCACATTGCATGAATTAGTTATTTTATGAATAAAGAGTTGTGTTTGGTATCACATCTTATATCTTATGTTTTATTTCCATTATATGGTCATTTTTTGGGGGCTACGACATCTCCTTTGGGGATTTTCCTGCCTTGCACTACATCAAATGGTATCAAAGTGTAGTTTTCCTGGGTATGTAGAAAGATCACCGAAGTTGAGGCATTTTGCACCAACACCTGGAGTGAAGATTACTTGATCAAAGGTTGGATCTAGTGGATTCGTTGTAGAGTGTTTTTGAAATATTGGAAGATGCCTCCAAGAAATTGGTCCCTAGGGAAATTGGAAATCTCTATGATGTTCTAGAATTAAGGATCTTAGAGAAGATTAAAGATGAATTCAAATCTGAAATGGCACTAATGAAGAGTGATACGATCCCTGAAATCATAAGTGTTATAGGTGGTGTACCTTAGCGTGTAGGTACTGAAGATGGTTATGAGAAATTTGATGAAGAATATGAGGTTGTTGGATCAAGTGGTGAGGACAAAATTAATTGTGTGGAGAGACCTATGGGAGATAGGGTTGGTTAGTTTGCTAGACATAGATCTCATTTTAAGCTAAAGCATAAGATGGACATTTCTAATTTTTCAAGTACATTAAATTCTAAAGACCTAGCTATTTGGATTGGTGAATTAGAAGACTACTTTGAGTTAGATGATATTAGAGATTCACTTAGAGTGAGGTTGGGATAGACTAAGATTAAGGGACATGCTTCTCTTTGGCATCAAGAATTTTAGTAAGATAGAGAAGAGGAAGGTGAAATGAAGATCACTAGCTAGAGATTTATGTTGACAAAACTAAAGGATAAGATCATTCATGCAGATTATGATCTTGAGTTGTTAAAGAAGTTTTTGAATCTGAAATGAAAGGATATGACTGCACAATAGTATACAGAGGATTTTTACAAGTTGACTGGGCATAAATAATTGTCTAAAAAGAAGGTTGCTAGATATATTAATGGTTTGAGATTCAATAATTAGCATTTGGTTGGTATGCTAAATATTTCTTCGATTGAGGATGCTTATCAGTATGCTTTGAGAGAAAAGAAAAGCTAAAGAGGAGACATCAAGGTAATACCCAAGGGAAGGAGAAGTAGGATAACTTGGTGAAGACCAAAAAAATTGTTGAAGATAAACCAAAACCTATTGAACAGAGGAAGATGATAGGTAGAGGTGAGTTTAAGGGTACTTGCTACAAATGTGGTGAAGAAAGACATCAAGATTATGAATGTTCATAGAAGGCCAATATGTATGCCTCACCCAGAGATCCTTGTAACAAGGATAAATAGAAGGCAAGATATATATTTTTTAAACAAGAATGGATGCACATGACAATCAACATATGCGGATCTCAAAGATTGCAATGGAAGAATAATCAAACATCCAAACACCAATGGATCTCCAAACACCACTACCAAACTAACATGACCAAACTAAAGGATGATAACATAAGATGATAATAGAACCTAAAATCTTTGATTTTTTGAAGAATGGAAACACTAGAATTCCTAAAGGGTACTCAAAAATCCAAAGTGTATTCTTCGAAGAACAAAAGAGATGCCCTATTTTCCACGTGAGAAAACAAAAGGGATAATTTTGTACAAGAAAGTCCACCAAGATATGCAAGAAACTACCCTCTCACACAAAGAATTATTGAGCCCAACCACCAAAACCCACAAAATTGGTGTCAAGGCTCATGCAAGGAAGTACCAAGAGCCATGCAAGGAAGTACAATGAACCCAGAAAGGAAATGCCAAGTCTTGTGCAGTAGAATGTAAAATCTCATGCAGGAGAGAGTAAAATCACATGCAAGGATTTTCATCAACAAGAAAGATAGATACCAAAAAGAGAAGATAGGGAAAATAATCCTCCACTTTGAGGATTACCAGATCCATAAATCGAGGCATAGACACTCGAACATGATATTAGAAAGACAAAAATTTCATCCAACCATCTAAACATAGCAGTGAAGAAAAAGTATTGAAAGCAACATTGCAATGAACAAACATAACAAAACTCATGTGTGGTTCCTTCTAACCATAATAGCATCATGAGACCTTGAAGGTCCTAGCCATCCCCCTTGTATAACATCCCAAATGACCAACTACATAGTTAGAGCTATCTTATGAGGATGACATTGCTAAAGCATAATAACATCATAAGAATAGGAAATATAACATGCTAATCCAATAATAAAAAGATTCTCCAAGTAAGAAAATCACATCATCTAATCATATGCTAAACATCATAATAGGGAATTTTTCAAATAAACTAGCATCATCTAAACATGATACCCAAGCATTCCAATGAAAGGATAAGTCAAAAGAAAGCATACTCCAAAACCTGAAGTACCAAGTGAAAACATCTAGCAATGATTGCACTAGGACAATAGAATATCTCTATACACTAGTCCCCTATAGTGGTAAAGGTAGCTATGCCTCCCAGCTACATGAAACCTATAGGTTCACTCTTGTCATGCTAATGGAGATAATGACCCAACCACAAACACACACAAATAAAATGTCCATGGCTAACACTTATGCAAGATAGTAATAATGACTAAAATCAAGATCATGAGACAATGGAAGTACTACAAGTCCTGGTCAAACACTCAATGGGCGACTATGTAGGGGTTGAAAACATGGAGAGTTTCTTGGCATTAAAAAGCCCAAGATCAGATCATGTCACTCAACTACCCAATAGCAGATGCTCATAGATTTTATTATCTTAAGTTTTATTACCACCAAGTATTTCATTTAGTTATCACTTCATTAAAACTTCTGCATGCAAATACTATGGGTATGGACACTAGGCTATGAAGATAGAAGACACCTCTATGGATGCTACCCTATCCTACCCATGCTCATCCAATAATGAGTGTTAATAGGCATGTACATTGCCAACCCAACCCCAAATGATCATAATTCAACCACATTATCATCAGGAGATTAGTCCTCAAAAGTCACCCAAAAAATGCATGTGCACGTGATTGTCTATGGCGCACCACCATTATGAAGATCATAAAACAAGAATTAGTTGAGAACAAAAGAAAAATATCACTTAACTAAAAATAGGCTCTAGAGGATGGATGTAACATGCATCCCAATGCAACAAAAAAGTGCAACAATGATCTAATTGGCATCCCAACAGATGATCCAGGTCCATGACCAACATCATGCAAAGAAAATTCAAGAAAATTGGGTGGCACAAAAATTTAGGTAAAAATCCCAAAACTAGAAAACTTCAAAAATAAAACCCATTTGCCCTTAGGGCACAAAAGCTACAAAAATTAGTTAAAATTCAAGTTTGGACACCATGTGAAAAAACAACCAACATAACAATGTGAAACCTCAAACCCTCATTCAAAAAATAAAGAAAGTGTTCATACCCAACCAACCAGGTAGAACCAACAATTAAAAATAGAGGGGAACACTAGTTCTCAACCTCCTAATGTATAGCTACTAGAAAAAAAAGTAGAAATGAAGCTAAAACATGAGAATAGGAGAGCCCCACTTGACAATGAAAAGGGAAAAAATAGGAGACATCACATTAAAATTAATAACCCATAGAAGTTGCCAAAAATCATGGAAAAGCAATGTCTCCCCAAGATGGATCCAACGAGATTGATATTGCAAAGATCCCACACCTGTAGCTCTCACAAAAAATAGAAACACAATCCTTCAGAAGAAGATTTTGGAAACAATCTCTCAAAATTCTTATTTTCCAAAAGTGAGAAGTGAGGAATTAATTTTCTCTTTCCATACTTATTCCCTTTTTGAGTGAATAATTAATTAGGGTAAATAACTAGTTAAACTAGTTAGACCTCAAACCAACCCAACAAAAGAAGGCTATTCCAAGTAATTAGAATTTATCTATGGAAAACCTGCTAGAAATTAAAAATCAATTAAATAAAGCCCAAAAATCTTGAAACAAAAATCACAAAAGGCCCTAACAACTTCATGACCATGCAAAACTCTAAATGCATAGACACATTCATAGGTCTAATCACATAATGCAAATGAGTCTAGATTTATCAAATCACTAGAAGATTTAATTTAACATTTAAATAAGATATGTCAACCATACAGGAATGACATTGGTAAAATATGAATAGATGAATCACTAACTCCACGTGCCATTGCTAGGGACATAACTCCTATACACTAAAACACATGATCAAGTGCAATTGCATATAATAACATAGCTGAAGAAATAAATGCATTGAATCATCTTATTTAACCATTTATCCAATTATATCAAAATAATCCATTTACATCACTCACATTCACATAAATAATAATCAAAGAAAGAATGAAGTAAATAACTATAATGTCAAATCCATAATATAACATAACCAAAGATGTATCCAATACTGGGTAACCAGATATCATCATAACACATACTGTCATATAAAAATGGCATCATCATGCAAGTATGATAAACTAAACAACATAGTATTCTAACATCTATGATGCTAAAATCAAGGTATAATATCTGACCCTAAGGTCATCTCAAATGAGAACATAACATGAGTAACAAGTATCTCTTAGATCAAAACAAACAAGGTATAGATTGTAAACATGAGGCACTACATCCTCCCCCACTAGGCATAGGCTTACTCCTAGAAGCTAGCAAAATGATAGGGGTACAATCCTCTCAATTGTGTAGCATCTTCCCAAGTAGCATAAGTCTCATTGCTCAAGTCCCACTAGACCCTTACATGCTCTATGTCTTGACCTCTCAAAATCAATCTCTAATGCTGAAGGATATGAATGGGCTCCAAAGAAAGTTTCTTGTCCTTCACCTCAAGAACATCGGTCACATCAGGAACATACTATTTTAAAATACAAACATGGAAATCATCATGGATGTGCAATAGGCTAGGTGACAATACTAGTCGATAAGAAATAAGACTGGTCCTCTTGAGGATCTCAAATGATTCAACAAACATGGTGCCAACTTAGAGCCTTTCCCATAATGTGTGGGGCTCTTCCTCATACACACTCACAAAAACACCCTATCACCAATAGAAAAGTGATGATTCAAACTATGTGCATCTGCATAATTCTTCTACCTATCATGAGCAGTAACCAAATGCTCTCTAATATGGACAACTTGTTGCTCCATATCTTGAAGCATCTTTGGACCTAGAAGTACTCATTCCTCTAAATTATGCCAACTCAAAGTGGTAGTACACACTCTACTATAAAAGGACTAAAAGTGTGACATGCCAAGAGAACTATGATACCCATTGTTGTATGTAAACTCAACAAGGTATAAATAATCCTCCCACTTCACCTGCATATGCATAAAATACATGCAAAGCATATCTTTGAAAACCTAGTTCACTCTCTCAATCTGAGCACTAGTCTCTAGGTGATAAGATGAACTAAAATTAAGCTCTACATCCAAAGAATGCTGGAGAGACATCCACAGTGCTAAAGTAAACACTGGATCTCTATCCAAAATAATATGATGAGGAATCCCATGAGAACAAAAAATATCCTCCAAGAAATCATTTTCTATAGAAGAAGCTATGTAGGATGCTCTCATGGGTGAAAAATGCGCTACCTTGGACAAATTTTCCACTATCACCATGATACAATCATGTCATCATGATGACATAGGAAACCCTATGATAAAATCAATAAATATCATATCCCATTTCCACTTTGGAATGACATGCAATTGCAAAAGACCTATCGGATGTTGATGCTTTGCCTTTAGTCTTTGGCACGTGAGACATCAGGAAATAAAATTAGCAACATTGCACCTCATCCCTACCCAAAAGTACAACTATTTAAGATTGGCATGCATCTTCTTGATGTTGGGATGTGCAAAATAGAATGCACAATGTGCTTTCAACAAAACCAAGGTACAAAGATCACTAAACACAGGTACATAGATATGCCCCAAGTGTCTTAGTAGTCCATTAGACTCAAGAAAAACCCTCCAAGAAGTGCCTTAGTAGTCCATCAGAATCAAGCAATAGCCCTCCCTTCCTAATACCAAGTGTCACTAGGAAAAGCCTCTAAGATATGGCCTCACAAATTCACTCTCAATGAAATCATTGATATCTCATGTCACCTCCTACTCAAAGCATCCATAATGGCATTCTCTTTCCCTTTAATGTAGTGAACATCAAAGTCATATTCACACAAGAACTCCATCCAACGATGTTTTCATGCATTTAGATTTGGCTAAGTAAAGTTATACTACAAGCTCCTATGATTTTTATGCAACTCAAACCTATGTCTGAAAAGGAAATGCCTCCAAAAAACTAGAGCATGCACTATAATAACAAGTTCCAAGTCATGATTGGGGTAGTTAAGCTCATGGTCCTTGAGTTTTCTAGACTCGTATGCAATCACATGACCATTTTGCATCAACACTACACCCACACCTTCCAAAAAAGTGCAAACCATAAAATCACCTACAAGATTAGGCACTGCAAAGATTGGTGCACTAGTCAAAAACTCCTTAAGAGCATTAAATGTTGCCTCACATTGGTCTAACCAAACATACTTCTTCCCTTTCTACTGAAGAGAAGTGGTGGGATGACCTACACATGAGAAATCCTTTGTGAAGTGATGGTAGTAACCTATCAATCACATGAAACTACGCACCTCAAAATCATTAGTGGGTATCAGTCAATCCATGATAGCATGAATCTTTGAATCTACCACAATACTATCACTAGTGATGATATGCCCTAAATACTTCACCTACGACTTGAAGAATCTGCATCTACCCAAGTTGCCATACAATTGATGGTCTCTCAAGTACTGGAACACTTGACATAAATGGACCTCATGTTCCTCAATAATCTTCAAATAGATCAATATGTCATCTAAGAATATATTGAAAAACTGATCAAAGTACGTGCGAAATACTCCATTCATCAAACTCATAAACATTGATGGCACATTGGTTAACCCAAAGAGTACAATCATGAACTCATAATACCCATACTATCTATGAATTTTTTTCTGATGAATGTCAACCTCCTAGATATGAAGCTAATAGTATCTTGACTTAAGATAAATCTTTAAGAACACTCACACTCCCTTCATCTAATCAAAAAAGTTAAAAATCTTCAGAAAAGGATATTAGTTCTTCACCATTACCTTATTTAACTATCAATAGTCAATGCACAAACACAATGATCCATCCTTCTTCTTTACAAAGATGATTGGTGCACCCCACAGAGATACACTAGGATGAATTTGGACCTTGGCAAATAATTTATCCAACAACAATATGAGCTCACTCAACTCCTGAGTAGTTATGTGGTAAGGAGCTTGAGAAATTGGCTCCACACCTAGTATTAGATTGATCCAAAAATCAATGTCATGCTATAGTGGCATACCTAGTATCTCATCAGGAAACAAATCTACATACTCATGAAGGAGTCGGTGATCATCAAGTATCATTGTATGGCTCTTGACTTCCTCAAGATCACTATCAAAGACTGCAGACATCTGACAACCCCTCCACACACTATGCTTCAGTTGACTATCTGAGATCATTCGAAGTGAGACTAGTCTTTGGACCCCTACAAGTTCCACCTACCCTTCTATTTCATCAACATACTATACTAACTTACAACAATAATCTATATTCGCTTGATGGGTGACTAACCAATCCATGATCAACACAATGTCATATGATCCTAGAGGTAGGATGCAACAATCCACTATGGTGGTGAAGGTGCCAAAGTTTAAACTACAACCCTAGACCAAGGAGTCTATAGCTAGTTTGGAACCTGTGGCTAACTCAACCTGCCACCTATTGACCTAGCATACTATCACTATCCCACATCATTGAATAAGAGACCATAAAATAAAAGAATCAGAAGTACTTGAGTCAAATAATATTGAAGATGAAATACCATTCAATGTACCTATAGCCTCGACTATGGTACCTTGGTGCTTAGCTTGATGATTCCTTCTCTTCTATTTTATGTATCCTCATGATGGATCATGGAGTGTGATCCAAAATGTTGATGTAAAAAATTGGTCAAACAATCAAATCTAGATAGCAAATCTCAACATTGATGGATTGTGGAAATCTAATAGCTCTTATTGATGATTCCTACCAGCATCTCCCATGGTAGGCTCTGATCTAGTTGCACCTCTTCTAGGCCCTAAAAATGGTTTAATAGGACATTTCCATGCCTTATGACCAAGCTAGCCACAATAGAAATATTCTCTAGGAAAGTTGAAACTACTTCCAAGACCACCCTAAGTAGTGCTAGAATAAGGTGCACTTCCCTTACTAGAGTTATGTTGACTACTCTGAGGGCCATCCTGTCGAGATTTGTGTCCATAGCTCTGGTCATCACCTTTCTTCCCTTAGATACCTAAATTTTTCCCACCCTTTGACTAAAATCTTTTTTGTTGATTATGAAAATATCCACCCTAAGAGGGTGCTAACTAGGTTTGGCCTTTTACTTAGGATTGAGGAACCTACACATCCTACCCTAAAGTTTGTGCACTTTGGTTATGAGAACCCAATTTTTCACTAAACCCCCCTAGCCACATTACTCTCAAGAATTATTTCCTTCTCTATGGCAAGTGCATGTGTCCTCGGCTAGTGAATATGAACATCCCCAATGATAGCGTCCCTAAGGCTACTAACAAAATGTTGAGTGAGGAGTGCTTCATCATGTCAATAACTCAAATAATCCCCCAGCCTAAGAAATTACTTCTCATACTGGTCCATCATCATATTTCCCTTCTTGAGCTCACAAAACTCATTAGTATGGGCCTCACAATACTATAGAGAAAGGAATTTCTCCCTGAACCTCTCCTCAAAGATCTCCCAAGTGAGATCTACCACATCAATATGGAGCTTCTCACTTTCCATATCCCACCAAATAGAGCCATGTTCTCTCAACTATGTGATAACACAATGAGCCTTCACATTTCTCCCATAGGGTAGTAAGGAGAAGCAACTCCCCATACCTAGTAACCAAGTCTTGGCCTTGTGCCTTGTCCCTTGGTCATCAAATAGTGGTGGTTTGGACCTTTGAAGTTCCTGCATCATCTCAACCTGGGTGAAGTCATCATCATCATTCCAACCATGAGCCCTCCATCAGTTCCCTCTACCACCAAGTGGTGTATGAGAAAATTCACACTCATGGTCAAATTCCTCTTCTCCATGCTCAAACCTATGGGATTTTCCATGATGATATTCCTCTTCCTGACCATTGTCTTATTGGTTCTCTTCTACACAAGGTCCTAATCTAGAAAGAATCTCTTGTAGCACTAGTATGAATGCCCCAGTGCCACCCTAATTGTTATTATCATGTTCTCACCCACAACCGTAACATTCTTCCTCTTGGTGGTCTTCTTCATAGTTATTTCATCAATTACCATCTTGACCACCAAGTTTATGTGCAGGAGGCATCACTAAGGAATCATAAGATAAGGGTCAGAAACAAATATCACAATCATACAGTCATAAGCATGAACAATAATGAGATATCAAATAACAAACATAAGATAATAACATGCACATAAAACAATAACATATTGGAAGTATAATATAGAGATCCCAATGTTGCAACTAGTATCTGATACTAGATGTAATGCCTCGCCCAAAAATCCTTAGAACAAGGATAAACATAACTATATATATATATATATATATATATATATATATATATATATATATATATATATATATATATATATATATATATATATATATATATATATTTAAACAAGCATGGATGCACATGACGATCAACATGTGAGGATCTCAAAGATCACAATAGAAGACTAACCAAACATCCAAACACCAATGGATCTCCAAATGCCACTACCAAACTAACACGACCAAACTAAAGGACGAAAACCCAAGATGACAACAGAACATCAAATATCTAATCTGTCAAAGCATGGAAACACTAGCATTCCTAAAGGGTACTCAAAAATCCAAATTTCATTCTCCGAAGAATAATAGAGATGCCCCCTATTTTCTACATGAGAAAAAAAAAAGGGATAGTTTGTGCAAGGAAGTGCACCAAGCTACACAAGAAACTAACCTCTCGCATGAAGGGATGTTGGGCCCAGCTACCAAAACCCACAGAACTAGTGTCAAGATTCACACAAGGAAGTGCAATGAACCCCATGAGGAAATATCGAGTCTTGTTTTGTAGAGTGTACAATATTGCATAGGAGAGAGTAAAATCTTGCGTAAGGATTTGCATCAACAAGCAAGCTAAACACCAAAAAGAGAAGATAGGGAAAATAATCCTCCACACTAGGGAGTATCAGATCCAAAAATTGATGCATAACACTAGAACATAATATCAAAAAGATGGAAACTGCATCTAACCATCTAAACATAGTAGTGAAGGAAAAGTACTAAAAGCAACATTGGAATGAACGAACATAACAAAACTCATGCATAGTTCCTCCCAACCATAATAGCATCATGAGACCTTGAAGGTCCTATCCATCCCCCATGTGTAACATCCCAAACAACCAACTCGGTAGTCAAAGTTGTCTTATGAGGACATCACTACTAAAGCATAATAACATCATAAGAATAAGAAGTCTAACATGCTAATCCAATAAGAAAAAGATTCTCCAACTAAGAAAATCACATCATCTAATCATATGCTAAACATCATAATAAGGGAATGAGTCAAATAAACTAATATCATTTAAACATGATGTCCAAGAATTCTAATGAAAGCATAAATCATAAGAAAGCATACTCTGAAACCCCAAGTACCGAGTGAAAACATCCAACAATGGTCACACTAGGACAATAAACCATATTTGTACACTAGTCCCTAGCAATGGTAAAGGTAACTACACCTCCCAACCACATAAGACTCATAGGTTCACTCATACCATGCTGATGGAGATAATGATCCAACCACAAATAGACATAAAGAATATATCCATAGTTCACACTCATGCCAAATAGTAATGATGATTAAAACCAAGAACATGAGGTAATGGAAGTACTATAGGTTCTGGTCAGACACTCAGTGGATGACTATGGAGGGGTTGACAACATGGAGAGTCACTTGGCATCAAAAAGCCCAAACTTTGATCATGCAGCTCAACTTCTCAATGGAAGGCTCTTGCTCTATATCCTCAAACTTAATTGGGTGTTCACACATTTTATTATCTTAAGTTTTATTACCACCCAATATTTTATTTAGTTATCACTTGATTAAAATTTCTACACATAAATGTTCTAGGCATGGACACAAGGCTACAGAGATAGAAGCCCCCTCCATGGATGCTACCTTACCCTACCCATACTCATCCAATGATGAGTAACTCTAGGAATACACATTCCCAGCCAACCCCAAATGATCAAAACTCAACCATACTACCCCTAGGAGATCAGGCCTCGAAAGCCACCTGACAAATGCACATGCATGTGCTCCTATGTGTTGTACCACCATCATGATGATCATAAGACAAGGACTATATGAGAACATAAGAAAAATATCACTCAACTAAAAATAGACTCGAGAGGATGGATGTGGCATGCATCCTAATGCAACAAAAAAGTGCAATAATGATCTAACTAGCATCCCAATGGATGATCTAGGTCCATAACCAACATCATGCCATGAAAACCTGATAAAACTAGGTGCCACACAAATTGAGGTAAAAACCCCAAAATTAGAAAACTTTAAAAATAAAATTCAGGTTCAAACACCATTTGCAAAAATAGCCAACATAACATTGTGAAATCCCAAGCCCTAATCCCAAAAATAGTGAAAATGTTCATACCGAACCAAGCTGACAAACCCAAAAATTAGAAACAGAGGGGAACACTAGTTCTCAACCTCCTAACATACAACTACTAGAAAGACAAATAGAAATGGAGCTAAAACATGAAAAATGGGAGAACCCTACCTGATAGCCAAAAGGGTAAAAATAAGAAACAATGCAATAAAATAAATAACTTGCAAAAGCTATTAGAAATCATGGCAAAGCAAAGTCTCCCTAAGTTGGATCCAAGGAGATTGATATCATGAAGATCTCATGCCTACATCTCTCACAACAAATAGAAACACATTCCTTCAAAAGAGGATTTTGGAAAAAAAAACTCTCAAATTCTTATTTTCCAAAAGTGAGAAGTGAGGAATTAATTTCCTCTTTCCATACTTATTCACTTTTTGAGTGAATAATTGATTAGGGTAAATAACTAGTTAAACTAGTTAGACCCCAAATCAACCCAATGAAAGAAGGCTATTCCAAGTGATTGGAATGCATTAAAGCTATCAAAAATTAAAAATTAATTAAATAAAGCCCAAAAACCCTAAAACCAAAATCACAAAAGGCTTGACAACTTCATGACCATGCCAAACTCTAAATGCATAAGCACATTCATGGGAATGGGAATTGAATGAGTATTGTACAAACTTTAGTCACCAACTGGATAGTATTTTGCACTTTAAACCATACATAACAAAGTAATAAAGTAATTTTGAACAGTAATAATAAACATGCACAAAATAACTCATGACACCATATTTTGTTAATTAGGGAAACCCTAGCCAAGGGATAACCTCATTGGGGATGATACCCACTATCTATAATATACCAATATATAAGTTCCTTGTTGGAGTATGGACCTTGTTAGGAGTCAATGATAACATTCAGTATAGAGAGTCCCTATTAGGTGACTTTGAATCCCTATTAAGAGATTCTAACCCTGTTCGGAGTTGTAGTATACTAGATGCAAAATGAGCCCATTGCCTAAACATGCACTTCCAATTACAAGAAGAGCTCACTACCCAAACAAGTAATTAGACTTCTAAAATATAGATTTTTTAACCTCTTTCTTGACTAATCTTTGATCTTTAGCATATCTTTTTACAAAACTTCACATATATCACTTTCATAGTAAGTTCACATATCATAATACTTGCACAACTTACACTTGAATTCACGTGATGTCTTTTTCATAAACATCATGCCTTTAAAAAAATTGTTGCTAAGTCAGCTAAGATCATAATATACCTGTCCAAATTAGAGTAAACATCTAGGATGTCAGCCCTATTAGTGAAGTAATTATTTTGTAAACAAAATAATTCCTTTCTTTCAATTTTAATGTCTTGTTCCATTGGTAAAATATAAATATCTCTTTTTAGTATAGTCTATACTGACTTCCAAGGCTATACACATCATTATCAATATGTATACAATGTCCATCTAACATCCCTAGTCATAATATGATGTCAGTAATAAGTTACATACAAAATAATACACTGTTGTATACCAAATTCATACTTAGACAATTTTTTGAGTACCAAGAGCTATGTATCTTTATTTATGAGGTTTTCTGTAAGCATGTGCATCATGTGTTGCCATAAATGACAACAATTACTTATCTTCATTAGCCAATTGTCAACAAATATAACTGCTACATACTAAAACACATGATCAAGTGCAATTGTATATAATAACATAGCCGAAGCAATAAATGCATTAAATCACCTAATTTAACCATTTATTCAATTATACCAAAATAATTCATTTACATCACTCACATTTGCATAAAGCATAATCAAAGAAAGAATAAAGTAAATAACTATAACATCAAATCTATCATATAACATAATCAAAGATATGTCCAATACTGAGTAATCAGATATCATCATAACACATATTGTCATATAAATATGACATCATCATGAAAATATGATAAACTAAACAACAAAGTAGTCTAACATCTATGATATTTAAATCAAGATATAAAATCTAACCCTCAAGGCATCTCAAATGAAAACATAATATGAGTAACAAGTATCTCTTAGATCAAAATAAATAAGGCATAGACTGCAAACATGAGAGGCACTACAAGGCAATAGAAGTATGGTTGTTGTGAATGAGGTTGAAGATCATATCAGTGAACTTGAGTAGTGATAGAGTTTTTTGGCTTGGTGAGTATTTGGTAAGAAGGCACTGGAACCTTGTGAAAGGAGTAATTTGTTTAGGACTCACTTTAAGTCTCAAGATAAAGTTTGCGATGTGATTCTTGATAATGGTAGTACTAATAACCTAATTGTTGAGGAGATGGTTCTAAAATTTGGTTTGAGAAGAGTGAGACATCCTTGTCCTTATAGGATTGGTTGGTTGTAAGACAAAGATGCTTTAGAATTGAGGGAGAAGTGCCTTGTTGATTTTATATTGTGTGTTGAGATAATAGTTGTTGCACGCATTGCATAATATTGTTATATTGTATTATTTTATTTTATTATGTAATGTTGCACCTAGATGAACATGCAACATGTAAAGATTCCTATGAGATATACTTGATAAGTTGTATTGTAACATTGTAATAATATTTCTCATAATTATTTAATATTAGTGAAAAGAATTTAATTTTCAATGTTAAATATGGAGTCAAGGGGTTAGGTAGCACATGGTTCTAGCATATGATTTATGTAATACCACTTGTTGGTTTTGTGGGACTTGCTACTACATAAGCAACCACAAGGGTAGTTGTTGTAGGAGATGAAGAAGGCAAAAAGGGAAAGAGTCAAGTGGGACAAGGCTTGACAAGTTAGCCAAGAGAGCATTTGTGAAGGTTGGAAGCATGGCGTGGGATGTGTGGTTTTATGCTTATTCACATGGATTGCTTGATTGTGGCTATGGCTTTGAAAGCTTCCATGGTTGCATTGCAATGGTATTTTTACTGAATAATACATGAAGATGGATGCTTTTGGAGGCTAGATTTTTCTCTCAATGAGGGTTTCTCAGGGTATATCTTGTGTCACAATTTTTGTATATATGTTGTCTATTCTCTTACATGTGGATTTTCATTACATATTTATTTTAGATCTATTATGGGTTATGTGAAAATGGTTATAATTCTTTGTTGCAAGTTTCCTTACAAGTGGTATCAGAGCTATGGTTTTATTATTGTAACCCTACATTGAATCCATGGGAATGCATGAGAGGATAAAAGAAAGGGTAAGATATATGAATTATTTTTTGCAGATCTAAGGGTTTTTTGGCTTTGCTATTATGATGAGATGTTAGTAGATTTTGAGCATGTGAAATTGTTTGACAAATGAATTTTTTGGATGTTTCATTTAAATGAGGGTTTTAGGGGGAGCTTGCAGAAATGACCTCTTGATTAAAAATAGTCATCGCCATTGGATCTAGGTTGACATTTCCATAAGTTTTTGATATATAATATGCTCTAGTTTGGCCATAATTAGAGGAAATGAAAGAGTTTTTCAATTTCAGCCTGTGATGGCCATCAAATTTAATCACATCTAAATTTTTGTCACAAAAAAAATTTATAGTGAAAATGGTAAAAAGACTATCTTGGTAAAATAGCCATAACTTTCTCCGAGGATATTGGATTTCAGACTTCTTATAGGTGTTGGAAAGCTAATTCAGAGTACTGCAAACTGGTATAGGTTTGGTTCTATGATTTTGACATTTTGTCAAGTTTTAAGAGCATAAAATTTAGATATTATTTATTTTGAGGATAAAGTTAGATGTTATTTATTTTGAGGACAAATTAGAGCATAACTTGGGCATAGATAGCCAAATTTTGGACTTTGAGTAGTCAACAAAAAACTCTTGGAAAGATGTACACACTAGTTCAGATTTGGTGTAGGTTTGGCATGGTTTATTTAGTGATATATTAATCTAAATGGTTTATGGTATATATTGACTATGGTAGCATTGTGAGTTTATCACATTGTATGTTTGGAGATTTAAGATTTGATATCATTGTATACTTAATTCATATTTTAGATTGGTCTCATAATGATATGATTATTATTATTTGGTTTCTTTTGAGGAGCTCATGATATGCACTTTGAATCCTTTGATGGTTTGATGCCTTGGATGATTCTCAGGATTACAAGATGATTATTCATCATTTTTTCATGGATAGCTTGGATATATAGTTTAGTGGGAGCTTGTGATAGTGATGAGGTGATAGTGCAAGATTAGTTCCTAGTTAAGTTTGTATCTTCTTCGTTTGAAGATCTTGGTTTCACTTGGTACTGACACTTAGGTTGTGTGAGTGTAGACCTAGAGCATCTTTATGTAGAAGATAGATTTTATGATGACATGGGTCACTCGGTACCATGGTTCAATGAGAGTTTTTTTGGTATTTATATATTTATTGAGTGTTTGTAGATGTTGGAAGTTTTTCTTAGACTCTATTGCTACAGAAGCCATCTTTCACATTTGCATGGTGCAATTATTATCTTCATGGTGTGTGAAGATGGTTAAATCTTGAGGACTCATGGATTTTTTGGTTATCTTCATGGTGTGTGGAGATAGTTCTTCATGAAATGTGGAGATTATTTTTTTCATGGTGTATGGAGATGGTTGCATCTTGAGGACTAATGGGGTTCTTGGTAAAGGTGTGGTTTATGCTTCATTTGGCATGTAATCCTTAGTGTGAGGATGATTTTATTATTATGTTATGGTATACTCTTGATACGCATTTAGATTTTTGACATTTTATAGTGTGTTCATATGAAGCATGTTATCTCTTTGGTTGAGATGATTAGATCATATTGTCATGCTTATGTTCCTAAAGCCATGGTTGGAACTTTGACAATGATCTTGCTTTAGTTTCATGGTATTGAGTACATTGATCAATAGTTGGATACTTCATGATATTCCTATGTTGCATTTGGACTTGGCATGGATTGATTGATTATAAGTGCTCATGGATACTTAGAGATGGTGGTGATGCTAATTTTTCTTGGATTAGAGAAGTATTTTTTGGGATAGTTGATAGTTTTAGCAGAAGCCCAAGGGGCATTCACCTAATATGAACTTGAGAGGAGATTTTTCTTATATGAGTCTTGGTTGGAGACTTGGATATCTTGATGAGCATTCTCATTCCCTACTCGTGGTCCACTTGAAAGTTATCTACTTGAGAGGTATAGCCCATTGTTTCTCTTAGGTGCATTATATTTATGCTTGTCTTTCATGGATATGGATCTTGAGCTATGGTACATAAGTTAGTTCTAGAGGGTTCATTAGAGAGATGGTTTAGCATTGCATATGTTGTTATGTTGGTTGAGTTTGGGAGATGGTTTTATATTGGGCATATTCCTTGGTTTAGGAATGGTTTATGAGTATGATCTTTCTATGATAGGCTCACATCCATGATAGTTATATGGTATGGTTTGGGTGTTATTGAGACTTCTTGTTGAATTTTTATGGAGGAGATCATACTTGCACATTTTACATATAGAAGTGTGTGTAGAAGGACATGATACTGGTTATGATGTGCATGGTTTCTCTTTGGTCTTGATTATCTTCCTAGATGTTCAATTTTGCTTACATTGGATTTGAGATTAGTTAGAGATTGTGATCACCGATTTGTGTTCATGTATGTCATGTGAGAGATGACATGATTATTCCTTTATCTCTTTCCTCTATTTGTTGTGGAGAGATTGTGAGATTGTTAGAGACTTGTTATGAGAGTTATTTTTGTACGTTATTGGTTTATGTGTTGTGGATGTCTTTGACACTACATAGATTCATTTCTTTGAGATGTGAGTGGATTGGTTATAGACTTGACATTATCTTTTGCAATGGGAGCTTCTTAGTATATATGTGATAGGTATTTCTCTTGAGGCTTGTGATTGTAGGTTAAAAATTGGATATGTTGACGATGTGAGATTCACTTAGTATACCTTTGGAGGTATGGATAGTTGGATGGGTTTGGCACTTGTTGTGGGTGCTATTTCAACTATGGATATTTTGATAACTATAGATACATGTGACTACCTTTGGATTGATTTTTTTTTTCTTGGCATTTTAGTTGGATAGGATTTTATGATCTTCTAATGCGACAAGTTGGGTGGCTTTCTCTTTGGATGACTTCTATTCATTTCTAGTACCAGTGGCATAGTAGGAGGTGAGATCATTCCTGTTTGAGATGCTAGATACTTTGATTTTGTTGCAGTTATCGAGATGAAGCACTTGGTGTACTTTGGTCCATGATAGTGGATGTGTTAGGAGGGATTTTTCCCTTGTTCATTTATGTGGCTATAGATTGGCCCTATGCAATGTATACAACAAGTGAAAGATTGTTGAGATAATGGGTGTTGCACACATTGTATAATATTGTTATATTGTATTATTTTATTTTATTATGTAATGTTGTACCTAGATGGACCAGCAACATGTAAAGGTTCCCATGAGATATACTTGATGAGTTGTATTGTAACATTGTAAAAATATTTCTTGTAATTATTTAATATTAGGAAAAAAATTAAATTTCCAATATTAAATGTGGAGTCAAGAGGTTAGGTAGCACATGGTTTATGTAATACCACTTGGTGGTTTTGTGGGACTTGATACTATATAAGCAGCCACAAGGATAGTTGTTGTAGGTGAAGAAGAAGGCAAAAATAGAAAGTGACGAGTGGGACAAGGCTTGATAGGTTAGCCAAAGCAGCATTTATGAAGGTTGGAAGTATGGTATGGGATGTGTAGATTCATGCTTGTTCACATGGATTTCTTGGTTGTGGCTATAACTTTGAAGGCTTCCATGGTTGTATTGCAATGGTATTTTTACTGAATTATACATGAAGATGGATGCTTTTGGAGGCTAGATTTATCCCTCAATGAGGGTTTCCCAGGGTATATCTTGTGTCACAATTTTTTTAGGTATGTTGTCTATTCTCTTGCATGTAAATTTCAATTACATATTTATTTCAAATCTATTATGGGTTATGTGGAAATGGTTATAATTCTTTGTTGCAAGTTTCCTTACATTGGGCAGTACTATAATGCCCCCACATAGTTTTCTTTTCCATTATATTTACCAAACTCTTTTATGTCTATTTCTTAGATGTGTTAGCTTCAAGGATATTATTTCATAACTTGACTTGAAGATATATCAACGATGATTACTTAGTTGACTATATTTCATATGTTATTTAATGATTATGGTTACTGGTGTATTAATGATACTTTAATGATTCATAGTTATTAAATATGATTTCTTTCATAGCAATGTTAGATGATGCTTTAATGATGATTACTTCATATTTGTAATGATGCATTATTTTATTTGAGCATTTGATGTTTGACTTATAATTATTATGGTACTTACCCATACTTGCATGTGTATGGTGCATGTGTCTATTTTATCTTTCTATTTGTTATATTTGATGTGGTTAAGGGAAGGAGTAGTAGTCACTTGCTAGTCGGGATCTACACGATGTACCACTCCCTGTCATTGCCTATTTAATTTAGATATATATGCATATGTACATGTTTGAATTTTATGCAGGATTGTAGGTACTGGGCATCGACTTCCCTAAATTGCTAGGATGAGCATGCCCTATCACAATAACTCAATGGCAAGAATGAGAGGATAATGTTCAGGTCTAATCCCATCCATAGCCTAAAACTTGTCTTGCAAAGAGGACTCATAACCAACTTTTCACCCTTTTAAAACTCATGAATTTATCTTTGTTTATGTTGTTTGATTTTGAGTTTTGGTCTATTTCGGTAATGTTATTTTTATGTAGATTTCACTATGTGATTTATTTGGTAAATGATATAATTATAATATTTCGGTTAATCATATAATATTAAGAATTATTAAATATTATTTGATTAAAAAAATATTAAAGCATGAAAATATTCAATTAATTAATATAAATATGTATTTCAATTTTTAAAAAAATTAATTTAAGAAGTCTAATTTAAGAAGTTGGAGTAGAGAATTAAAATATTAAAATATTAAAATTTTAATATTAATTTATTTAATAATAATTAAATTAGAGTTGCATTTAAATAATAAGCATTGATTATTATTATTATTAATTTGAATGATAAACTATGCTTTAATTAGTGCTTGTACTAATTAATAAACTGGAGAAAAATAAAATATAAAAGAATGAAATTTAAAGATAAAGTTATAGTTCTAATTGTGGTGTAGTTATATTTATCTAATTTAATGATAATTATTTAGAAGTTTTATTTTAATAATAAACTCCAAATAATGTTATTAATTGAATTAATAAATATATTATTAAAAATGCTTTGAATATTAATTAAAGAGAGAAAACTAATTATTTTAATTAAAAAAATTTGTAATTAAATATTTAAAAGAGTTGTGTATGAAAATGTAAAAGGTAATAAAATACTAAATAGTAATTGATCAGTGAGTTCCCTCTCATGATTGCACAATTAGAGCCACAATTTAGGGGAGAACTCTTTATAAGAGATCTAGAGCTTATTTTACAACTACACAGGTTTTGGGAGCAAAAATTCAAAATTGGATCAAATAAATTGTTGAAAGTTTCAGAGGGTTTGGATTTGCATGCACTCACAGATTATTTCAGATTTTAGCTGTGGTTTAGAGGTAGGGTTTGAAAACCTATTATAGAATTTTATGAAAAGATTTATCTACTTTGTATCTTCTTGGGTGTTTACATATTGCTTATTAATTTACTGTATTGATTGTTGAATAAAGAATTATGTTGTAAATTTTGAAAAAGAAAAACTTATTAATCAAGAAAACTTGATTGAGGAAAATTATAGAAAAGTTGTAGAAAATTTTGATTATTGAAAATTGGAAGAAAATAATAAATTGAATAGTTAGGTTTCAACTTTAAATTTGTCATTAGAACTATGAGATTATCATGAATTTTTTTAATATAAATAAATTTTTTTTATATCTAAAATAATTTAATTGCAATATTTATATGGAAAGCAAAAGATTAATTGAGAGGAAATGACATTGTAACTAAACGTATACATGCATGTGAAAATAAATATGGTAAAAATAAAAAGCTAAGTATAGTATGGTTACATGCATATGAAAAAAAATATGCTAAAAATAGGAAGCTAAGTATAGTAAGGTTACATGCATGTGAAAATTAATATGCTAAAAATTGAAAGCTAAGTATAGTATGGTTACATGCATGTGAAAACAAATATGCTAAAACTAGAAAACTAAGTATAGTATAAATACATGCATGTGAAAACGAATATGCTAAAAATAGAAAGCTAAGTAAGGTCACATGCATGTGAAAATAAATATGCTAAAAATAGAAAGTTAAGTATAGTATGGTTCCATGCATTTGAAAAAAAAAATGCTAAAAATAGACAAACTAAGTATAGTATGGTTGCATGATTTGATTGATCAAAGACATGCGAAAATACTAATTGCATGTGTATTTTTATTTTATATAGTTTAACTGTTAAATTTATTTATCAAAAATAATAATAACAGTTTATTAATTTCTAAAATTAAATAAATATTATCCATTTAGTTATAAAGTGAATGTTAGTATTAGTGATTATTTAAGTCTAGTTAAACTTTTAGTTGCATATAAATAATTTAATATTTATTAATGCAAGAGGGAAGTTAATAAATAAATACTTATTATTTTATTATAGTTTAAGAGTAGGGGTGAAGTTCACTTTGTCATCATCTAGCTAATAACTTTACAATTTAAATTGAGATTTATTTTTTATGAGCTTTATGCTACTGAGTATTTATGAGAACTTTGATTTTGAGAACCAATGTTATTTTTGGGTTGCCTATTAAGGAACTAGATTTCATCAATGTTACTCTTGTGGTATGAGACACTATTGTGGTTTGTCATTTTTGAGAAGGTAGTCTAGGTGCATGTCTATGAGAGTGGCTTGCAATGGGGGTCGGAGCCCAAAGTGGCTGCCAAGGTAACTCATTGTAAGTTGTGTAATAAGTCATAATATAGTAATTAAAATATCTTGCCTAGCCCTTTTCCTTGAGATACATTAAAAGATAAGTTAGAGATTTTTTCTCATCCATGCTTTGAGTGCTTGTATAGACTAAGGATGAGATGGAGATGATACCTTCAGAGGTATGACTAGTTTTCTCATCTTCACAAGAGAGTATTCTAGTTCCACATAAAGTCACTAGGGGGTTGTTGTCCTAAGAGACTACAAGGGTAACCTTACAGTTGGCTAATGTGATGACACTCCATAGTATGTAGCTTGAGTCTCCTTCATGATTTTTTTTATTTGCCTCCACTGGTGTACTTTCTAGTTATTACTTTTGATTGTGTATTTATTATGAGTTGTTACTCATTGATTGGATGTCATTTATTCTTGACAATTGATTTTTACAAATGAATGATCAGTTATTCATTAGTGGTGTTTTTATTGTTAGAGTTAGTGGTTGATAGTTTAATTTTATTGAGGATAGTTTATATCTATTAGTCATTGTTCTTGTGACACTTGACATTGATTTCAATGTGGTTGTATAGTTTTGGTCTTGGTATTTGTATTTTGAATTTTTATTGGATGTTAGTATTGGAATGAGTTTCCTTTCGATTTTGATTATCTTTTCTTCTTGAGTACTTTGTGTTACCCTTGAAGTAGTTTTCGCTATTAGGATTCCTTACCTAGAATTATTTTATGATTTGATTATCTATGTGTGGATCGTACATTATCTCTCCTACATGGTGGGAGTGAGAGTCTGATTAGGTGACCATGTGATCGAGAGGTAGTATATCCCTACTATTTGGGTCTCCCTTAGATTGACTCATGTTGGATTCTCCCTAATATAGTTGTACCATTATAATTCTTCCTCTTATCTTGAAGACTTCTATTCATTTGATGTATCCATGTATCATGTGTTTTGAGATCCTATTAGATATTGTATTATATATTGATGTACTCGTAGATAGTGTAATAGGGTATGCTCATCCAACATTCATTCTTTTAACAACTACTAAAATAGATCCCCTAATACATTCTAAACAAGAGCAACTTAATGCTTGCAAAGATAATTAAGGGCATACTACCTTGCAACATAGATAAAAGATACATGTTTTGCAACTAGAATGAGTTTCAATTTTTTAGTTTTCCCCTCATTTAGGTTTAAGTAGAATTTTCAATTTTGAAAGCTAAGTGTTGAAGTATGAAAAATATGCAAGTAACAGTTTTAAGTTTTGTTTCAGCTCACCTAGTTTCAAGTTTTCAGTTTGAAAGAGATACACATGATAGTTCAAAGTTTTCATTTGTTCAGCAAGTTGACACTAATGGCATTCCAATATACCTAGAGCTCCTAATGTTGAAACTCTAGCTCTGATACCAAATGTAATGCCTCACCAAGGGATGCAAAGAATTAACCTAAAGTTTCACTAAGTTTGGTAGCATTTTTTTTATCGATAAGAGGCAAGAGCCTATAACACAATGGTAAATTGTGAGCCTCTTATTAGAGAGGTCTTGGATTTGACTCTCCAAAAGCTTAATAAATAATAATAAATCACATAATAATGAATATTGGCTTCAGCCTCTTATCGATAAAAAAAATGCTACCAAACTTAGTGAAACTTTAGGTTAATTCTTTGGATCCCTTGGCGGGGCATTACATTTGGTATTAGAGCTAGAGTTTCAACATTGGGAGCTCTGGGTATATTAGAATGCCATTAGTGTCAACTAGCTAAACAAAACAAAAACTTTGAACTATCATGTGTATCTCTTTCAAACTGAAAACTTGAAACTAGGTGAACTGAAACAGAACTTAAAATTGTTACGTGCATATTTTTCATACTTCAACACTTAGCTTTCAAAACTAAAAATTCTACTTAAACCTAAATGAGGGAAAAACTAAAAAAAATGAAACTCATTCTAGTTGAAAAACATGTATCTTTTATCTATGTTGTAAGTTAGTATGCCCTTGATTATCTTTGCAAGCATTAAGTTGCTCTTTTTTAGAATGTATTAGGGGATCTAGTTTAGTAGTCTTTGCAAGCATTAAGTTGTTCTTGTTTAGAATGTATTAGGGGATCTATTTTAGTAGTTGTTAAAAGAATGAATGTTGGATCGATATGGTTTTCGATTTATCATTAAACCAGAATCATATTGCTCTAAGTGTATTGTAGTGTCACAAGTGGAATCATATTCCCCTACAGGGGGAAAGGGTTCAATGGGACCCACATAGTGAGTATCTTAGTTTTTCATTCTTGCAGGCTTCCAGGAGTAAGCCTAATTTTAGGGGGGGTGGATGTAGTGCCTTCCCCTAGTTCACATTTTTGTTATCTTTTTTGAACTCTTTTAGGACAGTTTAATGATGATGATTGTTGGTAACATTATTTTGAGATCATCAAATATCGTTTCAGATTTAGTTAATATATGATGTGATTACTTGGACTCTACATTTCATGTATGCATGATGATTATTATATTATTTTTAGTTATTGATTAGTTAGATGATTTATTATCACATGTGTTTTCTTATGGATACTTACCTCATACTTGCATGTGTATGGTGTGTGTGTTTGTTCTCTTATTGGATGGCATTTTTGATGTGGTTAAAGAAGGGAGTCATAGTCACCTACTAGTCAGGATCTACACGATGCACCACTTCCTGCCATTGCCTATTTAGCTCAGCATATATATATAGTTTTTATGCAGGTTGCAAGTACCGAGTATCAACTTTCTTAAATTGCCAAGATGAGCGTACCCTATTACACTATCTCAATGGTAAGAGAGGGGAGATAAATTTTCAAGTCCAAATCCTAAACCCCTAAACCATTTGTCCTAGTGAGGTAGGACAGGTATCCAAGATATTTTACCTTTCAAATGTGTCAGATGACATAATTCATGATTTTTAACCCTTTAGATTGATTTTGTATGGATTGTTCTATGATGGGTTTTCATATTTTATCTTAGAGGTCTATGGTGAATTTTCTATTAATTAAGTCTAAATTTAAAAGATTTAATTAGTAATTCAATTATTTGAAAAAAATTAATATAATATCATGACCTTTAGATATTTTGATTATAATTAATTAAATGGGAATTAATTGAGAAAAGAATTCAATAAAAAAATTTAAAATTAATAATAATAACAACAAAATAATAATAAAGTAATAAATAAATAATAATAATAAAAGTAATAAAAGAATAAAAATAAAAATTATAAGCTTGCCTAGGAGTAAACACACCTCTTGATTGCACATATGTCAACAACATGGGAGTTAGTGCACAAATTAAGCACATAGTGTCTACAACCTTATGATTCATCTAGAAGGTTGGAAAAGATTCATGCTTCATTGTCAACACCTTCTAGTTGTTTCTAGAGACATTCTAGGTGCTTCCTGAGAGTTCTTTATATTCAGGCACTCCTAGAAGCTCAGGGGAGAGCGTTTGGAGAGCGCGTTTGGAGGACCCAGGAATATTGGAGAAGGAAGGAGCTTGCTCTGTAGAATTCTAAGGAGAAGTGATTTAGCATCAGTGTCCAGGTAGACACTTATGATTTTTACATATGTCATTTTCACTTCTCACACTTCATGTCTTCTTTGTGTCTTCTAAATGCTTTCCGAGGATTCTATGTGTGAATATCCCAGTTGTTTTAATCTTGTTATGGATATTTAATTCTTTATGTGAGAAAATTCCACATGTGTAGATCTAAGAATTCTATGGACTAGAGTTAAAGATTTATAGTCAAAACCTATTAGAAGGATTAATGAATAAAATTGGGAGAACAATTATTTTAAAAGTAAATTCTTAAGAATTAAAAAGCCCTTTTTGTCTTAAAAACTTTTTATTTGTTCTCTTTTAGAATCATGCAAATCTGCACACACACACACACAGACACACACACACACACACACACACACACACACACATATGTATGTATATGTATATCTATATATGTATGTATATCTATGTATGTATGTATATCTATGTATGTATGTATGTATGTATATATATATGTCTGTATGTATATATATATATGTATGTATGTGTATATATATATGTATGTATATATATACACATACATATATATATATAGACATACAAACATATATATATATATTAAATTGTAGTCAATATTTTAAAAAAATTGAATCACGATTTTCATTCAAAGAAAATCAATATTAAAATAAATATATACATATAAATGTTTTGGGGAAGGGACCCCCATACCCCAACTGTCGGTAGTGTACCTACACGAGTCACAAAGTACCTGCGTGTTCGCAGGGTACCTGCAACCCGCGGGCTGCATGGCCTTCCTTTCTATATAACTCACGACACATATATAAATATAAACCTACGACCACTATTACTACCGTGGGTATATGTTATGAATCCTACCATGCTCTCCACTGACTTTGACGTTAGTACATAATAATGGGTTGCAGGGTACCTGCAATAGTATTGGTATCAATTTTTATATTTTGCAAATGTTTTAATAACAATAACATTATTAATGTTGTTATATATATATATATATATATATGAAATGTTAATAAAATTTTAAATATTTAAGATTTTAAATAAATAATGTAGTTTTAAATTAATCAATTTACTTAATTAGAATTTAATATAATTAAGGTTAATTAAAAGTTATAATATTTAAGTTATCAAATATTTAGTTCTTCTCAAAATCGTAAATTGAGTTATTGCAAAATGATAACTCATTATCAAAATAAGTATAACGTATGTTGAATTCTAAGAGCTAGATGGGAAAACTTTTATTCTTTAAAACAACACATGGGTTAGGAAAAACGTAAAAAATATTTCTCCATTCAATATCTAAATTTGAAAACGAAAATCGAGACCTCCACATTTTATTCAACTATATAATTTTAGCAAACCAAAACATGTGCTTGTATTGTGTTTTCTCTATGCTTATTGTTTTGGATTTTTGGGTTGACTAGTATTGACCAGTTATAGGACATCTACCAAAGGCTCGAGGGATTATGATTGTGATGTCATGATGATGTCTTTTGATTTTGATCTTATAAACCCAACCATGGTTGTGTGATGGTATGCTCTATGAAATGTTGTATTCACTAATTGATATTTCTTTCTAGTCTTCTTGTGTGAAGCTGAGATTCATATATATGAGACACTTGACTTAACCATTTTGAGTCATCGATCAATTATACTTGGGTTACTTTCCAATCATTTGATGGAATTGAAATTATTTTTTGATCTTGATGATGTCATGTTGTGACATGTTTTGACTCAACCATTTTGGAGTCTTTGATCAGTATTACTTTGAGATACTTTTGGTTGCTTATTGAGAACCAATAGATATTGTGATTATTAGTGATACCTTCAGTTGCCAATAGAGAGTTGTTGTGGTCATGATTATCTATGGATGCTTTCTTTTGCTCATGGAGATTTGATGATTATATTGTGGATTATCTTTTGTTATTTTCTGATTTATGATTCCATGAGCTTAGGGTAGGTTATCTACTTGTAGTGTCGAGAAGTGGCTTCCAATGGGGGCTAGGGCCCTAAGAGGCTGTGAGGGTAACTCATTGTAAGTTTTCTTAATAAGTGAAAATATTCACACCTAATACTGACTTAATGAACCTAAAAAGATAATTGTTTTGTTCTCGCCCATGTCTCGAGTGCTAGTACAGACTAGGACGGGAGTAGAGAGAATGCTTGGTTGCGACCTTGCATTCCGTAGTATTCCTCATCTGTATGAGAGGATACTAGTGGCTTCACAAGGATCACTAGGGGGCTAGGGTCTATTAGGAGACTACCAGGGTAACTCTAGTGTGATCTGTGCGATGACACTTTCCTGCTTGCATAGTAAGTTTCCTACATGTCTATGTTGTGCCTCTGGGATTAGATGTCGGTTTGTGATTGGAACTTTTGAGTTAGTATACTTTTAGGATTCCTAAACTTAGAGAGTTTTGTACTATGTGTTTTGATAACCTATTTGGGACTCAAGATTATCTCCTCAGCACAGTGGGAGTGGACCACTTAGGTGCCATGCGGTTAGGTGGTAGTGCCTTATCACTCTTACCATATGAGATCCGTTTGAGACACCATGGCTGATGTATTCTTTGTGGCATCTATCTTCATTTTGTTCATGGATTATGATGGTGGACATGTATCCTTACAGTGATGATTTGCATATGTTAGATGATGTTATCTTATGCTCTACTTTATATGATGGGATTTCTTACTTTCTACATATGATGTAGTATGTTTAGGAGTGACATTCCTACTTTGTTAATACCGATGATCTCTTCGGTAATTTTGGAATGTTATGCATGGAGGGATGGCTAGGACCCACAATGGTCTAATGATGCTATTTATGGTTAGGAGGAACCATGCACTTAGTTAATTATGTTTGATTACTTATGCTTATCTCTTATGATGATGTATAATGTATGATTTGTGGTTTCATTTATGTTATTGCATCATGGATTAGAGTTAGTATGATGATGTACTTTATTTTCACAGATGTATATTCTTTTATGCCTTTCATACCCTGTGACATGTACAGTGGATGATTGAGCAATCTGAAATGTGATTACTAAAAAGACACTTGTATATTGTTTAAGTACATTGGATGTATCATTATTATTTCATGAGGATGTGATATTAGATGAATAGATAAATTAGATGTGATTCAATGTTAAGGGATTCATAAAGAATGTAACCTATTATGTAAGTATGTTTGCTTTCATTTAGATTGTTGCTATTGCTTCTGTTACTTTGTATAAGTTGTAAATGGTTTTTACATTCTTTTTTTTTTTAAATGCTACCAAACTTAGTGAAACTTTAGATTAATTCTTTGGATCCCTTGGTGGGGCATTACAATTTTCACATAGCCTATGACATGTGCAATGGATGCTGTTCATTAGATGTGCTTTCATATTATTAGTTGTACTTATATATTTTCTTATATGATTATGTATGTATTTATTTATTTTATGATTATGGAGATTGTAATTGAGACTTAAACTTATTAATAAAAATTTCTTAAATGTCACTCAACGTGAAGGAACCCTTGAGGAATTGAAACTATGTTTGTAATTGATTACGTGTTTTTGATGTGTATGTATATATTGCTTTTGCATTATTTTTACTTTGATGTTGTTTAAACCTTTTTTTTTTAAAAGTTCAGTAAACTTTGTAACATATGAGGTTTCTTTCTTTTGGGTTTTCAAGAAAGTATAAGGATCAAGTGTTGTGTGATAATGTGGACATAAGTAGTTGTCACATATTGCTTGGAAGACCTTGGCAATATGATTGTAGGGAAATGCATTATTGTGTCAAGAATGTGATTACTATTGAGAATGGTTGCAAGAATTATTCCTTGATTATTTTATAGAATAAAGAACATGGTAGGAGGAACTTGAGTATTGGTAGTTGAAATGAGTTGAAATATTTTGAGAGGGTTAGAGATTAGCATGGACGAAAAACCTCTAGTGCATTAAGGATGGATGTGAAGAAGAAAAAGTGGAACAAAGGAAAGAGTGTGCAAGTTGAAGACTTGGAGAACCTATATGTGAAGAACTAGTTTATGATTTATGTGTGAAATCCCAAAAGATGTTCTTCCAATTACTAAGAACATCTTTTCACACCTAGGGTGTCTGATGCAGGAGCATCCTAGGGTTGTTAGAAATCTTTCATGTTGGAGAGATTTTGGCTTTAGAGTTGAGGACTCAACCACCAAAGAAGTGGTTCTCGGTCGATACTAGGTATAGTGTTAGCCGAGGTTCTTGATCACTAAAGGGGCTAGGTCATTGAAGGATCTCAACATATACTATTTCTTAGCTTGTACTAGGCTCCTTGACAATTCTTGTGATGATTTTTGATGCTCAAAGTATGGCTTGTGGGATAGAGTTCTTGTGGTTTTCTCAATCAAGTTGGAGCAATCGTGGGAGTTTATGTTGACCTATTTGGGTCTTTTTTATTTGTTCTATGTATATCTAATGAGTGTTGTAAACCTTTTAAGGTATTTGGTATTTAATATCTATTGGAGGCTAACTTGTGGCTCAACATTTCTTTAATGTGAGGGTTAATTTAATTTTTAACTTACTAGGATAACTTGTGGCTTAGTTGGGTATAAGTAGGGGGTCTTATGGAGTCTTGAGTCATTATTGAGTATGGGATCTTGCATGGACAAGATTTAGTAACTGATTGAGTAATTTTTTTCCTAAGTATGTGGATAGAGTGTCAACTATGAGGTAGTTTACACTTGGATGTTGGGTAAAGTTTGAGAAGGGCTAGTAGCTAAGGCTTGGAAAATAAAGAGATTTCTTGGTGGGCTTGCAAGCACAAGTTTAGATTATCCTTGGAAGTCTCTACTAGAGTGTGAATTTTGACTGGGTAGGGTTTGGGTTGGATCTTGAGGATCTTACAGAACTATTACTTGCTTTCTATTTGGTTATAATTGGGAAGGCCTTACAACTCCCCACATTGCATATAATTAGTTATTTTATGAATAAAGAGTTGCGTTTGGTATCAAATCTTATATCCTATGTTGTGTTTCCACTGTGTGGCTATTTTGTGGAGCTAGTACATCTCCTTTTTGGGATTCTACTACCTTGTATTGCATCATAGTCTTACATATAGAAAAATATACATACAACTAATGAGCCAAATTTATAGGTGTTGATCTTTGTAACTGTAATAGTCTTCATGTTTAATTCTAGTTTTTTTTTTTGTAATTAGGTGAGGTATAATTTGAAACCTTTCTTCACAATATTGTAAGAAAGATCCATAACTCCACAAGGTATGCTATTTTTCTTACTAGATTGATATATACTATTTGGGTTGATGGGAAGAAATAAATATTGATGTCTTTGGTAGAAAATCTTGATGAGAACCATTGTACCACAATCAGAGTATGCTTGGTTGAAGGTAATCAATTTGTTAAACATGTGAAAGAGTAGCATGTTTTTTTTCCTTTGATTCCTAGAAAGACAAAGAAATAAGATGAGTTAGGACACACACTTGAAATTGAGTCTATTAGGATAAACCATGGGCAGAAATAAAAACTACATGCAAAGATAACCAATATCAAAAAAATAATAGATCACACAGAAATGAACACAAGGCACCAAGATTTAACGTGGTTCACCCAATCCCTAGGCTACATCCACCAAACAGCAAGTTTGATCTTATTACAATCCAGTGATTACAACTTGATTACAGTCTGTAATCCCTTATAGCTCAATACTGCCGCAAGAAGCAATTTTGCATCACAACATAATGAAAATACCTAACCCTAAACCCTTTTATACAAGTATTTTATACATTTTAGGGTTACAACATGTCAACCATAATATGTCGGCTACGGCCCACTAATTATGAAGTATGTACAGTACTTTCCTAATCAGTCACCATAATCTAACAATCTCCCACTTGGGGACTGATCAGGCTCCACACTAAACAACAATCTCCCACTTGGAGACTGATCCTATAGCAATATCACTACCACATGGGGCTCCCACTGGATCAAACCACCCTGGACTCTACTATTCTTTTATTCATGTTCAGTCTAGAAGACCAACCGAAGCTAAAGAGGAGTTCAGCTTCTCCCTTGTTACAACCTTTGTCAACATATCTGCTGGATTGTCATTTTTAGGGATCTTCTCCAGCTTTAACTATCCATCCTCCAAAACTGACTGAATGAAATAGTACCGCAACTGTATGTGTTTGGTCTTAGAATGCAGAGCTGAATTCTTTGCAAGATGAACGGCACTCTGACTATCTGTCAATAAATAATTATCCTGTTGAGGATGTCCCAATTCTTCCAAGAAGAACTGAAGCCATAAAATCTCCTTGGCTGCCTCTGTAGTAGAAAAATACTTTTCCTCTGTAGTGGATAGAGCATTAATCTTTTGTAACCTAGAAACCTAGCTCATAGCTGCCCCACCAACAGTAAAGACATAACCTATAGTACTCCGCCTAGTATCGATATCCCCTGCCAAATCTGAGTCAACATAGCTTTGTAAATCAATAGTAGTGCCCCCAAAGTGTAAACACTTATTGGATCTTCCTCTCAAATATCTAAGAATCCACTTGACAACATTCCAATGCTCAAATCCTAGATGACTCATATACCTGCTAACGACTCCCATTGCATGTGCAATATCTAGCCTAGTACATACCATAGCATACATTAAGCTTCCTACAGCTGAAGCATAGGGTACCTTGGACATCTTATCCTCCTCTTCCTATGACTTAGGACACATCTCCTTAATCAACTTCAAATGACCACATAAAGGTGTGCTGATAGCTTTAGCATTCTCCATAGAGAAACATTACAACACCTTCTCAACATAATCAGCCTGAGATAGCATCAATGTTCTATTCTTCCTATCTCTATAAATTTTCATACCAAGGATTTGTTTTTCTGCCCCCAAATCCTTCATAGCAAATGCATGTTCGAATTAGCATTTTAGCCCCTTAATATGATCCATGTTAGACCCAACTACAAGCATATCATCAACATATAAACATAAAATAATGTAGCTATCATCATCCAACCTCTAAAAAGAAACACAATAATCTAAATGACACCTATTATATCTATTCTCATGCATAAAACTATCAATTTCAGATACCATTGTCAAGGTGCTTGCTTCAAGCCATATAAACTTTTTTTCAATTTGCACACTAAGTTCTCCTTACCTTTGACCTCAAAACCCTGTGGTTGAGCCATATATATTTCTTCATCCAAATCACCAGGAAGAAAGGTTGTTTTAACATCCAACTACTCTAAATGAAAATATTCAGTAGCCACAAGACTTAAAACAGTATGAATAGAAGTCATTTTAACAGTAGGAGAAAATATCTCATCAAAATCAATTCCCTTTTTCTGTGCAAATCCTTTTACAACTAACCTAGCTTTAAATCTTTTCTGACCTCCTTCCTCTTCTTTCAACTTGTAAACCCACTTATTCTGTAAAGCCTTTTTACCTATAGGCAACTTGCATAGATCCCATGTCTTATTCTTTAGCAAAGAGTCCATTTCATCTTTCATTGCAGACTCCCATTGAATATTAGTATCCACCTGCATAGCTTCATCATAACTTTTAGGTTCACCAGCATCAATAAGTAAAATAGAATACAAAGAGGGAGAAAATCTTTGTGGAGGTCTACTTTGCATCGTTGACCATCTAATATTCATTGGTGTGTGTGGTATTTTTTGTTGCAGTTGTTGCACATCATGAGGTATGGCTAGAACATCAGCTTTTGGAGTATCATCCAGCACTACATAATCATCTTCTTTCTTCTCATGTTGCTGCAATAGATAATTGTACAACACTTTCTCATTGAATATGACATCCCGACTTCTTACAATTTTATGATTTTCAAAATTCCAAAGCCTATAACCAAATTCATTAATGCCATATCCAACAAAGACACATTTCTTTGATTTAGCTTCTAGCTTGGTTCTATTTATAGAGTCTATATGAGCAAAAGCTTCACAACCGAAGGTCTTGAGAAAAGAATAACTCACCTTCTTACCAGTCCATGCTTCCTCTAGAATACCATAGCCCAAAGGAGTAGAGGGGCCTCTATTAATCAAATATACTACAGTATTGACAACCTCTGCCCACATGTGTAAGGGCAACCTAGCATGCAACCTCATGCTCCTTGCGCGCTCCATTATAGTCATGTTCACGCGTTCAGCCACTCCATTTTTCTACAGAGTCCTTGGAGTAGTTTTCTATCTATGAATTCCATTAGTGGAGCAATAATCTTCAAATTCATGACTGCAATACTCACCACCATTATCAGATCTAAGACATTTTAATTTCTTACCAGTCTCATTTTCAACCAATCATTTCCATTTCTTAAAAGTTTGAAATACATCAGATTTTTGTCTAAGGAAATAAACCCATACTTTTCTAGTTGCGTCATCAATAAATGTAACATAATAATGAGAGCCACCAAGCGAAGATACTTGAGTTGGTCCACATACATCTGTATGCAAAAGCTCTAATTTCACCTTTTTATTTTCCTTCCCAATCTTTACAAAACTCACTCTCTTTTGTTTTTCATACACACAACTTTCACAAAAATCCATATTAACACATTTCAGACTTGGTAAAACTTTCTTTGAATGAAGTACTTTCATACCTTTCTCACTCATGTACCCAATTCTATTGTGCCACAGCATTGTATCAAAATCTACAGCAACTATTTGTTCTCCCTACTCAACTGCAGCAATTGTTCCTGAACATTCATTTTTCTCTGAAATAATCAAAGTAGAAGGAACAATATGACCTATACAAAGATATAAGGTGCCTACTTTCACACCTTTTGCCACTACAAGGGAACCTTTTGAAACCTTCCAATTTTTATCATTAAAAGTAACTACACAACCCTCATCACTGAGTTGCCCCACTAAAATTAAATTCCTACTCAGCTTTTGAACATGTCTTACCTCATGTAGTACCCAATGATTCCCATTTTGCAACTTAATCTTAATTTTTCTCTTTCCAACAATCTAACAAGGTTCATTATCCCCCAAATAAACGAGCCCAAAATCCCCTTGGACATAGTCAATAAAATAACCTCTATGAGGTGTAGCATGAAATGAAGCACCAAAATCTAAAACCCATGAATCATCAACACTTTCTAAAGATAGAAGCAAAGCATCCTCTTCAGATTTGTTACTTACCACATTTGCCTCCTTGTCTCCATCTGATTTATCTCCATTTTTCTTTCAATTCCAGCAATCTTTCTTTTTGTGCCCTAGTTTCCCATAGTACCAGTAGTCATTCGGTCCTCTTGATTGAGACCTCTTCCCTTTTGACTTTCCTCTTGATTTCTCACAATTTCCAGTGTTACTTCCTCTCTCAGTCGTTTTGCCCCTGCTTTGTGCATTCAAAGCACTTCCTTATGTAGATCCACCTGAGGATTTCCTATCAATTTCCTCACTCAAAACAACACTGATCACATCATCATATTTTAGGGTACAAGATCCAGGAACATAATTACTCATAGCCATCACCAAGCCATTCCAACTTTCAGGAAAAGAAAACAAAATCAAGAGAGCCCTAATTTCTTCATCAAAATTGATACCCACATAAGATAACTAACTATTAATTATATTAAACTCATTTAAATGATCTGCAATAGATCCACCTTTTTCCATTTTTATATTAAATAAATGCTTCATGAGAAATACCTTGTTTGAAGCAGAGGGCTTTTCATACAGTGTTGCTAGGGTTTTCATCAACTCTTCTGTCATCTTTTCTTTTGTAATATTAAATGCTACTGATGGTGCCAAGCATAATCGAATGTTTCCAAGTGCCTTTCTATCCAAAAGATCCCATTCAACATCTGACATAGTTCCTTGATTCTTGGCTTTGCCTTCCAACGGCTTCCATAAATCCTTCTAATACATATAGTCTTCCATTTGCAACTTCCATAACTAGAAGTTCTGCCCATTAAACCTATCAACCTTCAGCTTACCTTCATCTACCATTGCTCTCACTCAACTGTGAGACTCCCACTCAACTGGGAAACTTTCCTGTAGAGGAAAACTGAAAAACAACTAGGCTGTAATATCACTTCTTAGGATAAACCACGGGAAAAAATAAAAACTACATGAAAATATAACCAATAAAAAAATAATAATAGATCACACAAAACGAAACACAAGGCACCAAGATTTAACGTGGTTCACCCAATCCCTAAGCTACATCCACCAAACAACAAGTCTAATCTTATTACAATCTAGTGATTACAACCTGATTACAGTTTGTAATCCCTTATAGCTCAATACCGCCACAAGAAGCAATTTTGCATCACAACATAATGAAAATACCTAACCCTAAACCCTTTTATACAAGTATTTTATTCATTTTAGGGTTACAACATGTCATCCATATGTCATCCATAATATGTTGGCCATAATATGTCAGCTACAACCCACTAATTATGAAGTATGTACAGTACTTTCCTGATCAGTCACCATAATCTAATAGAGTCTTTATGGGTGAAATTTCAAGCTAGTATTTCTAATAATATACCCAAATTTTTACCACCTATGAGAAGTATAAGGTATTGTATGGACTTGATATATGGAGTTAGTTTTCCTAATAAAGTACCACGTAGATTGACAATTGATGAAAGGGTTGAATTGAATAGACAAGTGCAAAAGTAGCTTCAGAAGGGTCAGATTAGAGAAAGTTTGAGTCTTTGTGCAATACTTGTTGTTTTAAAACCTAAGAAGAATGGAGAATGTACACTGATTCAAGAGATCTAAACAAGATAATAGTGAAATATAGATTTCTTATTCCTAGGATGGATGACATAATGGGAAGTTTGAGTAGAGTGAAGTATTTTACAAACATTGATTTGAAAAGTGGATATCATCATATCAAAATTAGAGAAGGATATGAATGGAAAAATTCCTTCAAGACTAATGAAGGTTTGTATGAGTGGTTGGTTATGTCTTTTGGCCTTACTAATGCACCCAATACTTTTATGAGGTTGATGAATAACTTTTTGAAGAGATTCTTGGGTAAATTAGTAATTGTATGTCTTGATGACATTTTGATATTTAGTAAAACTAAGGACAAACATGTAATGCCCTACCTAGAGATCCTTTGAACAAGGATAAATATAAGCCAAGAAAATTTTTATTAAACAATATGGATGCACATGACATATAACTTATGAGGATCATAAAGATCACAACAAAAGACTAAACAAACATCTAAACACTAACGGATCTCCAAACACCACTAATGACTAAAAAAGATGAACCACAGAAGAATGCAAATGATTTTAATTTGAAACATTCTAAAATCAAAATGCAATTCCAAGGTATTCAAAAACATGGAAGAGGGTAGCCAAAACACTTCTCGAAAGCCTCTGGTCAACCTGAAAAGTGTTCGTTGTCTACTCAGATAGGTTTTCCTAAGACCCAAGCAACACTTTAGATCATTACTATGTGGTACTTTCTAGAATTGTACGACCTTTCTAATGAAGGAGTGTGATACTTTCAAGGTTTGGACAACACTTCTCTTGAAGGTATGCAATGCTTCATAAGTATCATATGACCCAATGGGTGTGGGATACTTAAATGTATTGCATGATAGAGTTTCTAAGGGTGTATGATACTTTCTAGTATCACACAATTCTTCTTCTTTGGGAATTTGATACTTTAAAGTATTGCCCAATGTTGATGAATAGTCACCTAGGAAAAACAAGAAATGAACCAAGGCAAACAAGTGAGTAAAACAAGAAGTTAGAACCTCCACACTAGGGACTACCGAATCCTCAGTCGAGGCATAAACACTCAAAATAATAAATGAAAGCAACTTTGTAATGTACTGAAATAAAAAGCTAAGAGTGCAATTCCTCCCAACCATAATAGAATCATGAAACCTCAAAGGTCCTAGTCATCGCCCACGTGTAACATCCCAAACTATCAACTTGATAGTTAGAGCTATCTTATAAGGACATCACTACTAAAGTGTAATAACATCATAAGAACTAGAAATCTAATATGCTAATCCAACAAGCAATAGATACTCGAACTAATCAAATAACATAATCTAATCATATGCTAAACATCACAAATAAGGGAATGCCTCAAATAACTAACATCATCTAAACATGATATCCAAACATTCTAATGAAAGCATAAATCAAAAGAAAGTATACTTCAAAACTCGAAGAATCAAGTAAAACATCTAGCAACTGTCAATTGGAATAATAGACCATCTTTGTACACTGATCTCTAGTAGTAGTGAAGGTGGTTAAGCCTCCCAACCATGTGGAACCCATAGGTCCAATTCCACCATGTTGATGGAGATAATGATCCAACCACAAACACACATAGAATAAATGTTCATGGCTAACACTCATGCCAGACAGTAGTGATGACTGAAACTAGGATCAGAGGTAATGCATAAACTATAGGTCCTAGTCAAACACTCAATGGGCTACTATGTAGGGGCTGACATCATGGAGAGTCACTTCGCATCAACAAGCCCAAGATAGTATTAGAATTTGCACTCCCTAATAGAAGGCACACACTGTAGGTAGTAGCACTACCCAACGGAAGGCGCACACTTCCAACTTTTTAATTATCTTAAATGTATTACTGCCTAGTATTTTTATTTAGTTATCACTTATATAAAACTTCCTCTACCAACCCATAGGATATAGTCACTAGGATGAGAGATAAAAGCCCCTTTATGTGCTACCCTATCCTACCCATGCTCATCCAACAATGAGTGCCCATAGGCATGCATACTCCCAACCCAACCCCAAATGATCATAACTCCACTAGAATACAAATTAGAGATCAAGCCTTGTAAGTCATCCAAAAATTTAGGCATATGTACTCATGTGTGGAACACCACCATCATGAAGATCATAACATAAGAACTGGATGAGAACAGAAGTAGAATATCACTCAACCAAAAAACAAGCTTGGGAGGATGGATACATCATGCATTCCAATGTAACATAAAAGTAAAATAATGGTCTAGCTGATATCCAAACTAATGATCCAAGTCCATGACCTACATCATGCCAAGAAAACTAAAAAAATAAGGCGGCACACAAAATGAGATAAAAACCCACAAAATTGGAAAACTTTGAAATAAAAACCCATTTGGTCTTTAGGTACAAAAGCCTCAAAATCTAATAAAATTTTGTTTCTAATAATGTATACAAAAAAGACCAGCATAATGGTACAAAACCCCAAACCCTCATACCAAAAATTGGGAAAATGTTCATACCTAACCAACCAGATATAACTAGCAAACAAAAATAGAGGCGACCACTTGTTCTCAGCCTCTAGGCAAAAAGCTTCCAGAAATAGATAAAAAAATAGAGTTAAAACAAGAAAATGGGAGAGCTCGACTTGACATCCAAAAGGGCTAAAATGAAAAACAACTAGGTAAAATAAATAATTTGTAGATATGGCCAAAAATGATGGCAAAGTAAGGTCTTCCCAAGCTAGATCCAATGAGACTAACCTCATGAAGATTCCACGCTCACAACTCTTATAATGAACATAAACACGATCCTCTAGAAGAGGATTCTCAAAAAAGCTCTCAATTTTGTATTTTGCAAAAGTGAGAAGTGAGGAATTTAATTCCTCTTTCAATACTTATTCACTTTTCAAGTGAATAGTTGATTAGAGAAATTATCCAGTTAGACTAGCTAGAATCTGAATTGACCCAAACAAAAATAAGTTATTCCTAGCAATATGAATTCATCTATGGAAAAGCTTCCATAAATTAAATTCAATAAAAATTTAAAGCTTGAAAACCCAAAATTAGAGAAATTCCCTTAATAACTTTCGCAACAATGTGAACCTTTAAAATCACAAGCACACTCATTGGTCTAATCACGTAATGTAAATGAGTTTAGATTTAATAATCACTTAAAGGTTTAATTTAAATAATTAATTAAGGATATGTTGACCATACAGTGATGAAATTTGTAAAATATGAACAGTTGAATCACTAAGTCCATGTGCCATTGCTAGGGATATAAATCTTGCACACTAAACTACATGATCAAGTGCAATTGCATATAATATCATATCCAAAGCAATAAATGCATTAAATAACTAATTTACCCATTTATTCAATTATACCAAATAATCTAGATTTACATCACTCACGTTAGCATAAAATATAATGAAACAAGAAAAAAGTAAATCATCATAGATTAAATCCACATATAACCAAAACAAAGGTATGTCCAAAATACTAGATAACTAGATATCATCATTAAACTACTATCATCTCAAAATGGCATCAACATACAATTATTATAAACTGAACAACATAGCAGTATAGCATCTATGATACTAAAATCAAAGTATAACATCCAACCCTCAAGTCATCTCAAAATGAGACATAACAAGAGTACAAGAATCTCTCGAATCAAAATATAACAAGGTTCAGACTATAAACATGAGAGGCACTATAGAACATCCTTGACCATATTAGACAGGTATGGTAGAAATTGAAGGAAGAGAAATTGTTAATTAACCAAAACAAATGTTCATTTATGAAGGAAAAAATTGTGTATCTTGGTTTTATCATTTCCATTGATGGTTTATAGATGGATCCTAAAAAGTTGAAAGTTATTCTTGATTGGCCTACACCTAAGAATGTTGGAGAGTGGATGGACAATTTTTTTATAGAAAGCTTATCATAATATCTAGTTCTATTTGTAATTCTATGAATAAGACTATGAGAGGAGGTGAAAAGGATTCAAATGGAAACATGGAGCACAAAAGAGTTTTGAAACATTAAAACAAAATATTACCAAATTTCCTACACTTTCTTTTCTTGATTTTAGTAAAAAAATTCAAGTTCTAATTGTTAGAGTAATAAAGTATTTTCTTAATAATTAAATCATATTGATTTAATTATTTAGTCATTTATTATCTCTAGTTTACTTAACCTAAACTTTGGGCATATAATAATTAATTCATTTATTAATTACTATCATTAAATCTAGATTAGATTCCTTTTAGGGTTTTGATCTCCTTTATAAGGACGATCTCTCTTTGTAAATTATTCATTCACTTTTGATAAGAACAATCTCTCTTTTTGCTCATAAAAAATGTCTCATTTATGGATCTGAGAATTTTAGCCTCCATAGTTTTTGCTTCTCTCTTTCTGTGACAAGTGTTTGCATGCAGGTGATTCTTGGGAGCTATGGAGTTGATCTTTCATCAACTTCAACGTGGTATTAGAGCTCCAGATTTTCATGCCCATGTTCTGTTTATGAGAAGTTTCGCTTGGCTTCCAAATCTGTGCTTTTTCTTTTAGAGGGTTTCATTTTTTTTAAAAAAAATTGTATTGAATCTGGGGGTCACCATTTTTTGGTGCACTTTGAGCACAAACAGACCTGACCGTTGAGCTCAGAGTGCCCAAAATCCCAATTTGGACACAGCTAGAATTCGAGGCAAAATAATATTACTTCTAGATTTGACACATTTCCCAAGGTGGATTTTAAAAAAAAAAATATCACATTTCCTAAGGTAGTGATTTTGTGATTTTTAGCACAAAAAATGAGTTTTTTGGCTCACAAATAAAGATTTTTCAACATGCAAATCAAGATTTTTTGGGCATGCAAATCAAGAATTTTAAGCATCACAAAAATTGAGATCTTTGGTCATGAAAATCAAGCTTTTTGATGCATAGATTGAAATTTTTGTCACGCAAATAAAGATTCTCTACATGCAAATTAAGATTTTTGCATGAAAATTGAGATTTTTTGTTGTAAAGATTGGTATTGTTTTGATTAAGTAAAAATTGGTATTTTTGGTCACACTTTTTGAGGTATTTTGGCATGGATCCCATTGCAGTAAAAAAAATTTTTTTTTCCTTTATAGCTATTTTGACCTACATGTGGTTATTTTGCCATAACTTTCTCATTTTGATTCCATTTTTTGTAAACAAGGTATCGCTAGAAAGTTGGTTATGAGCTCATCATGATGGTGTAGTCTATTCTGACTTTTAATCCTAATTGGTTTCTAGTTTATGTAGTCAAAGTTAGAGGTTCTATTTTGCACTCTAGGTGACATATCTTGAGACATTCCATTTTCCAGATTCTACTCCAAGCACATCCCAATCAGTTTTTCACTTTTCTACATTCTTGTGGATATCTTGGTTGTTTTAGGTCTGGGGATCAATTTTGTTTCTTTAGATGATTTTTTGTGGCTTTTATCAGCCTTATGTCTCTTTTGATCTTTGTTGACATTCTTTTGTGGTATTTTTGCAAACACACTAAGATAAAATGTCACTCTATTAAATTTTGGGATCTTGCACATTTTTGTGTTTTTTTGTACTCACACTACATTATAAAGTACCTTGGGGGTTCCATGTTGGCCATATTCACCATCTTTCTTTGTTAAGTGAGTGTTCCTTACACAACATTAGCCTCATTATGTGTTGATGACACATACCATTATAGGTGTTTGTACTTCTTTTGCACTCTCAATGTTCTTGGTTCTTCTTTCTACAGGAGATATTGCATTTAATTTTAGCTTTCATGTCTTCACTCTATGCATTATAGGGGGGTTACGTTGGTTCTATTTCTCACTTGGTTCGATGGATTGAGTTATGTATTCAATATTTGATCCTACGTACTAGGCAATTATAGTGGTTAGATACCTATGCATTTCAATGAGATGGATCATTTATCATATCTAGACATTCCTTTCATTCCTATTTTTGGAGGCCATGAACATACCTTCCATCTTTGATTGATCAAATCTTTAGACTTAGTCTTCTCTACCTGATCATGTTCGATATAGTGGAGATTCTTCAGATCAATAGCTTGACAATATTTTTAGCTTCATGCTTTAGTGGTGTTCTTCATGATAACCTTTTCTTCCTATCTTCTAGGACATTCCATAGTATTAAGGCTTCTTTAGTCCTTCACTATTTATTTTCAACATTATTTCCATCTTGTTTTGAGGTAGGGTTTTTCCCATGTGGTTTTTTCTATTTCTCCTCTTTTTAGAGATTTGGTTATGCTTGGGTACCTCATCAAGATTTGTTATTGGGACCCAATTCTACTTTCATTAGTTGTTTCTAGGTTTTAGTTACTTCCTAAGTTTATCTAAAGGGGGGGTCTTAGAGTGATAAAGTATTTTCTTATTAATTAAATCATATTGGTTTAATTATTAAGTCACTTATTATCTCTAATTTACTTAAGCTAAACTTTGGGCATATAATAATTAATTCTTTTATTAATTATTATTATACAACCTACATTAGATTCCTGTTAGGATTTTGATCTCCTTTATAAGGACTATCTCTCTTTGTAAAGTATTCATTCAGTTTTGATAATAGAAAACTCTCTTTTTTCTCATCAAGAATTTTTCATCTATGGATTTGGAAATTTCAGCCGACATAGCTTTTGTTTCTCTCTTTTTGTAGCAGGTGTTTTCATGTAGGTGATTCTTGGGAGCTGTGGGGTTGATCTTTTATCAACTTCAACACTAATGTGATGCTAGTGGAAGTGTTATAGGAGTTATTTTTTGCCAAGAAGGAAAACTAATAGCTTTCTTTAGTGAAAAATTGAATGATGCAAATAGATAATATTTAGTTTATGATCAAGAATTCTATGCTATTGTTCAAGCTTTGAAGAAATGGAGACATTATTTGATGCCTAAAGATTTTGTGTTGTATGATGACAATAAAGCTTTGTAGTATTTGGGAAATTAGAATAAATTAATTAGAGACACATGGAATGGGTTGAGTTTTTGTAGAACTTTTCTTTTTCATTAAAACATAAGAGTGGATAGTCAAAAAAGATTGTTGATTCTTTGAGTAGAAGAAGGAATTTACTTTAAAAAATGAGACTTGAGGTACTTTTTATTTTAAGGTAAAAGTGGACTAACCACTATGTGTCTGTGTGTCTATATATATATATATATATATATATATATATATATATATATATATATATATATATATATATATATATATATATATATATATATATATATATATATATATATATATATATATATATATCTAATTCGATGACTCAATTGAGAAAGAACCAGTAAAGAACCTGACATTCTTGTATGATACACATAGATAATATCATAGAAAATACCTATGCATACACTAGAATGACTTCAATCTTACCCCTTACATAGATTTTTATCAATTAAAATCAATCTATGCATCTCATTATCCTTAGTAATAATATCAACTGGATTTAAAGATATGATAATCAAGTCATCACATCCTATATTTGCTAAATAATCCACCAAGTCATTACCTTCATAAAGATTGTGTGAAATGTAAACCTCTTCAAAAAAATCTAATAGCAGCCAAATTTTTTGTAAAATATATGTTAATAGCCAATTTTTTGATTCTCTTTTGATACAAGCATTGATAATAACCATAGAATCACCTTCCACCTAAATATTCTGAAAAAACCCATGTTTTGCTAAGACTAATCCATCAAATAGATTGTGAGCTTTTGCCATGTTATTTGTACCTTGAGAAAGGGGAGAAGATTTAATAGCTAAAACCTAACATTTTAGGATTACCCCAAGAAAAAACATCAAAAATAATTTTAGCAAGCCCAAGGATAGGGGTTGTCATTGAACTATTTCTCCATCTTGTGTATTTTTTGCTTGTGGTTTATGACACCAACCTATTGGCACATGAATACCTTTCCAATTATGAATAATATTGGTGTCCCAATTAGACAGGGATGGATTACATCTTACCTTTGAATGACTAGCATTGACCACTTCAAATATTGACATTTCTAGATCTGTGAGAACAATTTCAATGGAAGAAGAATTATGAAAAAATATTCTCTTATTTTGTTCCCACCATATTTTGCACACTACTAATGTTGGGATACATTTCCACAAGCTAGAGAAGAGGGAATTATTATATAATTCTATCCAAGATTGAAAAAGATCCCATAATTTATTAGGCAGGAGGGAAATATTATAATTTTTCAAGAGCAAACAACCAACATTGTTGTGCAAAAGGGAAATTCAAGAATAAATGATCAATGTCTTCAAGTTCTTGATCACAAAACAAGCAAGTAAATGGTTGGAAAATATGAAATTTACTTAATCTATCACTTGTAAGATCCCTCTTTTTCAAACAAATCCAAGCAAAACAACTTGCCTTAGGAAGAATCACATGATTCCAACAAAACCAGTATGCATGGCAAGGAACTTTAGATGACTCCAATTGTTGAATAAGCCTCTAACCTTCTTTGATAGAATATGTACCATCTTTTCCAAGAGCCCAAACTAGCTTATCCTCCCTACCTAACAAATAAACCACTTTTTCTGAAAATATTTTTGATATTCTATCTCTATCCTAGGGTATAGTAGGAAACACACCTAGATCCTTCCAAATCACTTCCCTAGAAAAAAAAAACATATTTCTAAAACAAAATCAACCAGATAACTGCCCTGAATGCTTTTTGAAGATGGAACCATGTTTTCAATTGACATATATTTAATTAGTTGAGATGCACCATTCTAAGAATCTATCCAAAACTTAACTTTCTCACTGTTGTTTACCTCCTAGGAAATATACTTAACAACAACATCTCTAGATGTCATCATAAAATCCCATATGACCAAATCTTTAGTGGGGTCTAAGATAAAGAATACTCTTGAAGTACAATTATTATCTAAATACTTCTGCTACAAAATCTAACACCACTTATTATATGGTTTAGAATAATTTTTACATGTTAACTTACTACCAAAGGCTTTATTTCATTTTGCCAAATCATGTACACCTACTCCTCCCACCAGTTTCACCTACACCATGTCTTGCAATGAAACAAGTGGAATTTTCTTCTCACCATTCATATTCCTAGACCATAAGAAACCTCTAAGAAACTTTTGAATTATATGAATCACTAATGAAGGAGATTTTAGCACTGACATATAATAATTAGGAATAGCTGGCAAAAACTTTTTTGATAAGGAGAATTTTACCTGTGAGTGAAAGCTATCTAGCTTTCCAAGCCACTAACCTAGATTTGGTTCTCTCAATAATAGGTAGTCAATAGCTTGATTTTTTAGTCACCATGAAAAAAGGAATGCCAAGATAAACATAAGGTAGAGAATCAATTGAAAATCCAAAAATTTTGACAATTCTATTGGATATAATCTGGTTAGTATCGAATAGATAGATTTTTTATTTGGTTTTAATGATTTGAAGTATTTGTGTGGAACTAATCTTGATTTTGTAGAACCTTGGAAAGCTTGTAAATATTAGATGGTAAGAGACAAGTGGAGTTATTACTATAATTAGGAAGACATGTTTTTTAATGGAATTCATTTGTATATACCTAAAGGACCTATGAGAGAGAGAACATCATGAAGGCGAAGCATAGTGGCAGACTTGGAGGACATTCTGGGATTGATAAGAAAATAAAGTTGATTTAAGGAAGATACTTTTGGTTGCTTATTTATAAGGATATTTAGAAGTTGGTTCAAATTTGTAGGATTTTTCAAACAACAAAAGGAAATATATAGAATGTGGGATCGTATTATCAATTTCTTGTATGTGATAAGCCTTGGGAAGATATCAGTATGGATTTTGTTCTGGGTTTTCCTAGAACTTAGAGTGGTCATGATTTTATTTTGGCAGTAGTTTACATATTTTCAAAAATGTTTCATTTCATACCTTGTAAGAAGAGATTTGATGCAATACACATTGGTGAATTATTCTTTGAGGAAGTGGTGAGATTGCATGGTTTTCCTAATACTATTATTTTAGATAGGGATACAAAGTTTACTAGTTATTTTTGGAGGACACATTTTAAGAAGTTGAACATAGAATTGAAGTTTAGTTCTACATTTCATCCAAAAATACACAAAAAAATTGAAGTCATGAACAAAAGTTTGGGTAACTTGTTGAGAAATTTTGTTGGAGATAAGCCTACTAATTGAAATTTAATTTTTGCACAAGAAGAGTTCATATATAATAATTATGTAAAGGAGATCACTAAGAAGACACATTTTGAGATTGTTACTAGAATGAATCCTAGGGGAACTACCAAATTGAGAGATCTTAACCTTGTGACAAAAACAAGTGTTGAAGCTAAGAAATTTGAAAATTTCATGAAGACTTTGCACGAGGAAGTGAAAATGAATTTGGAAGATAGTAATTTGGGATACAAATAGAAATATGATAAAGGAAGAGACATAAATGCTTTGAAGTGGGAGACGAGGTTATCATTCATTTGAAGAAAAAATTTCTAGTTGGTACCTACAAAAAGCTATAGATGAAGAAGTTTGGTCCTTGTAAGATTTTGAGGAAGTTTGACAGTGGAAATTCTTTTGAAGTTGACTTGCCTAAAGACATGGATATTTCACATATATTCAATATTGCAGTTATCTTTGAGCATTTTGAATTGGATGATGAGGTAGAAAATAACTTAGATTATCCTAAGAAGAAGATAGACAGCATTGAAATTATTTTGAATATTAGAATAAGCAAGACCACTAGAGGAAAAGACTACATGGAATACCTTGGTAAGTGGATAGACAAACTAATTAAAGAAAGTTGATGGATTACACAAGCTAAGTTGGATCTTTACAATTTAGGTCAGAATACTAGTAATGTTTGATGTGGACACTAGTTCTTTACTAAACCCAGGTGTCTAATGTAGGAGAATCCTGGGTCTTTAAGAAATCCTGCATCAACCAAAAATATTTCTTGTTTACTATACTAGTCAGCTTTTCAAAAAGTAGTTGTTGCTAATTTTGGTTTTAGGGACTGTTGTACATAGTTTATATCGTGTCGTAAACCTATCCTAGATCCTTTTCCTATTTCAATCGGCATAGTTTCTTAGGTATACATGGCATCTTGCATAGTTGGAATGAAAGTCCTAACACTCATGTGGACCTACCTTTATGTTTGTATGACTTAATGTTGTCCTTTTCCTAGATTTGGTTTACATTTCCAAGACCAAACCTATAATGTAATTAATTTCTTGACTAGTTGACTTGTTGGCTAGATAAAAAGCTTGGTTAGATGTAGGAAAGTAGCATTCTTAGAGGAACACAAGATAGAAAATGAAAGCTAAGACTTTGAAATCATAATTCTTAATTTTGTATAAGGTCATAATCCAAAAGACCTCATAGAAGTGCATGCTATTGTTTATTATGTGAAGTTAAATAATTACACCTATAAATGTGCTATGTATGGCTTTGTGGTCTTGGTGGTTTATCAAATTTATGTATAGCTTCTTTGTGTAATGTTGGGCAAGGGACTATTGGTATGTTTGAGTTAATTTTATTCTCTCTTATTCCTCTCATTCACCTTTATCCTTGTATCATTTAGTTCATGCAATATTAAAACAATTGATTACAACACCAACATACCCAACCTCAATAGTAGATTGTGAAATGCAAATCTATTTCTTGTTCAATCTGTTGGCATTATGTTGTATTTGTCATTAGTGACAACACTTATTCAATTATTTATGGTTACTAAGCTCATCACATAGTATATAGTTTATACTGAGCATTCAGTGGTTACCAAGTAAGATTACTTAGTTAAGCAGTTCACATCGAGCATTCCTAAAGCTACCGAGTGAGTGTGTAGTCCAGTAGTGTTTACCGAGCCAACAGTGTTCACCAAGAAGATAGTGGTCACCAAGCTTCACAGTGTCTATCGAGTCATTAGTTTGTGTGATGAGAAGCCAGAGTCTACTAAGTGATGGATGTATAGTGTTTATCAAGTGAAAGCAAGGTAAACGAAGGATTCAATATCTACCGAGTGACACTATAACTATCGAGTCTCCAATGGTTACTAAGTTTGAAGCTACATTGTGTGATTAAAATGGATGAGCTTCTACTTCTACTGAGTGTGTGACGATGTTGAGTAATGTAGTGGATGCTGAGTATCAAAAGGTCACCAAGTCAGCTTATAGAACCTGAGTTTCTACTATTTGGTCAACTCAGTAATATTTTGTTTACTTGTGTTTTAGCTTACCTTGTAATTGTAAATATTGGAATGGTATATATGTAATGTATTGTATCATTTGAAATGTATGGAATATGCATGAGTTTATCAAGGAATGGATATGTAATATTTTGAGAAGAGTGAATGTGAATTAGCAGTAGAGCAGAGTATTCAGCAAGGTCTACAAGGAGTAGTAAAGTTATATCAATCATAAGAGGTGATCTATACTTCAAGGATCTATTCATCAATCAAGTTGTAAGTTAGATCTACTATTTCATCTTGATAAGTGAATCAGTTTTCCAAATCCTTTAACAGGGTAGAATTAACAGTCTTTGTTTAAATCTCTTAATAAACTACATACTTCATTGTATGTTTGTAAAACCTCTAACAAGGTGGATCTAGTAGTCCAAATTGCTCTTAATAGGACAGATCATTAGAAGTGGTCAATGTAAGCCCTAATAGGCCAACTTTATACTGCAATAGTGAAGTTTTGTGGGTATCATCACCACCCCAATTTTACTTTCTATTTGGAAGGTTTCTAAGTCACCAAAATACAATGTTCATATGTTGTGAATGTTTATCTTTTCTCATGCATGCTGTAGATTAGATGAATGAATGATGAATGGATTATGTGTTGAATTAATTTAAATTTTTTGAGGTTAGTGATTCACCCTTCCCCTCTCCATAACCTAGTTAGTCTTGATTCTTTCCAACAATTGGTATTAGAGCTTTGTGGTTCTCAGGATAAAGCTTGACATCTTGAGCAAAGATCAAGGGCAATGGAGATATTCAAACTCGACAAAGCTATTGATAATGAGAAGCTAGATCTAGAGATAACCATAACTCAACTCAAGGAAGAAAAAGAGCATCTTTCCCAATCCCTCAAAAGAAGGAAGGAACTTGCAAAAAAAATGAATGACCACCAGTATGTTGAAGAAAAGATTGAACACTTTTTCCCTTCAAGCAATTCAGATGAAGCAAATAAGGCAATCAAAGAACTCCTAGAAAAGAATGGCTCTCTACAAGAAGAGGTAAGAATATTGAAAAGAGAATAGGAAATTCAATCAATAAGAATGTGTGAAATCTTGGAACAAAGGAATAAGGCAAGTGAAGACTTGGAGACAAGAAATAATGAAACTCAAAATCAATTCCTTCAGTAAGAAAGTCTCATCAATTAACTCTTCAATGCAAATGAGGAAATCATGAATCTAAGATCTAAAAATGAAAGCTTAAGGAATTATTTAATCACTAAAAGAAAAATCAATGAAATATTTAAAATTGATGTAATTTGTGAAAAGAAACTCAATGAAAGGATGATGAGATCTCAAGCAAAAATGGATCAATTGAATTAGCAAAGTGAGTAGAATATTCATAGGAAAAAAGGTAAAGCAGGACTTGGATACAAAGAAGAAGGTGAATCTTCCAAGCAAGGTGCCCAAAGGAATCAAAGACCTACTTGAAATAATTGTGGTAAGTTAGGTCATACATCAAAAAAATGTTAGAGCAATGGAAAGGAAAAATTTAATGGAAAATGCTACAATTGCAGTCAACATGGTCATAAAGCTAATGAATGCAAGGAGAAACCAAAATTTGAAGGTGAATGTCACAAATGCAAGAAACAAGGTCACAAGGAAACTGAATGCAGATCTAAACCATTCAATCTAGTTGAACAACTTGTAAAAGAAATATTTGGTTGGGACTACAATACTTGGTGGAGATATCAGTATTGTGGAGAATATGGACACATTGGTATAAATTTTGCAAGGCATCATTTGATAAAGAAGGATACAATAGTAAGATGTTATACATGCACTGAACTTGGTCATATAGCTAAGAATTGCATGAACATAGGAAAGGTTGAAGATGAAAAGAAAGCTAAAGCTGATAACATCATGAAGCAGATGAGACCATAGTGGATTCCCAAATCTACCAAGCAAAACAATTCAAATGATGGTCATGTCACTCAAGAAGTGGGTGACTCCACCATTTCCAATTAGATTCTTAAGGCAAGAATTGGAATTGTATCTTCAAGTTATATCTACAGTAGTTCCAAATGAAAGAAAGTAGAAGATCCAAATCAATATTTCAGATACAAAGGGATCACAAGAAATCAGCATTCACCAAGCAAGGTTGGTTATAGATTCAACCGAGCAAGGTCGGGAGTAATAAAATTTTGTTCGATCACTAAGTCACAAGCTTCTACTGAGCATAGTGAGTGGATGACAGTCTGTCATGCCCCATGTCATTATGGTACCAAGCATTAATGGAGAATTTTTCATAAAAAATGGCAGAATTTGACTTCATTTTTCACTACAACTTCATATATTTAGAGTAGAGTGATTCTAGGTGCATCCAAGCAATTTCAAGAGAATTTGTAGCGAAGAATTTGTTCAAAAAATTTCTATCATTTACCAAGCAGCGATGGCATTCAGAAGCTCCAAAAATAACAAGGAAAAATGAGGATTTGAGATGTTGGTAAAAGGTGTGGAATGGAAAGTGCCAAACTTCAAGATAGTACCAGCAGTTGTAGAGTCATTGGACCCTAATGGAGCTCAATCACAAATTCCTTCCAAGGTACTCCTAATTAACAATATTCACACTCATTTAAAGTGTTTTGCTCAAGAAATTGGAAACCTAGAGATGGATAATGCCCTAGGAGAAATGTGTGTTGATGGTTTATTGAAACCTAAGCATAAGCATCTCAAAACCAAAGGATTAACCGATATCCCACATATGTCAAGGAGCTTTCAGATTGAGTGGATTAGGTATATTCTTAGTCATGTGCACAATTGTCAATTGTGGTTAGAATAGCCTTTATTGATCACCAAGAAAATGATTCATAAGATTATGGGTCTTCTTATGCTGAGAAAAACCAAAACTACCAAAATCCTTGGTCGAGATGAACTTCAAAAGAAAACCCTAGCCAAGTGGGATGGTAGAGGTCTGAAGTTTAGCACTATTTCTAATGTTGAACTAAAGTTTGGTATTCATGTCATTGCTCATAAGATTTATAGCTCCAATCATTTGAATAGTGTGCCATGTGAGGCAGTGGATTTGACATAAAAGGTTGCGAAGAAGAATTTGGAATTTGATCTATCAAAATTATTGTTGAAACAGTTGAACAAAAACATGGACAATATCAGGACTTCAAAGAACAACCCTTGCAAATTTGGTTCTTTTCTAACATGTCTTTTCTTTTATGTTCAAAAGTTTTTCCCATCAAAAGGTTCAATAGTATGGAAGAAAGATACTCTAATTCTGTATCAGATTAATGAATTCATTGTATAAATGGGTATAAATTTTGATAATATTATGGATAATTACTTTGAAGACTTCAAGGAGAAGACGAACAACAAGTTTAGGATTCCTCCCAAGCTTGTTGAAGACCTCAAAGATGATGTATGTTTTATGGTTGATTGTGATAGAGTGTATATCCAAGCAATCAAGCCTAGAATTGCATGGGTGAAACATCTTCCATATGAGGTTAACATTGATGAAACCAAAGATATCATTGAAGCAGTAGTCAATGAACCTGTAGATCCAAAGCTACCTATTTTTGGAACCTATGAAGAGGCCAAAGCTAGAATTAAGCTTGAAATCAAGCTACCTTAGGCAATAAGAAAAGGTAAGAGGAAGCTTCCCAAGTTGAAAACTGCAAGTGCCCTCTCATGCTTACCAAGGGAAAAGGAGAGGATCTAGAAGAATTAGAACTCATTGACCCAAGTTTCATGAGTAGTGATTCAACATGAATCCATCTCTCATGAGAATAAATGGAACATTTAGCACTCATTGGATCTAGGTGATGCTCATAGGGGTGAAGCACCGAGACTTCACAGGAGGTCACCCATCCCAGTACTACTCCAGCCTGAGCGCGCTTAACTACAGAGTTTCCTCCATGGTTAAACCCAAAGCTTCCAACTCCCTTTGCAAAACCTTCGCCAAGTGTTGTGCCTTATGAACTATTCATTAGAAGGCCCCTTAAGCTCATCAATTTGACTCAAAATCACACAGTTAAATCCTAATAGCAATATCACAATTTGACTTACTGTGGAAATTATCTCCTACATACTATGTTATTGTTTCAAAGTTCATGAGGGATGTTGATGAGGTACTGATTGCAGGCTAAGTAGTACTTTAAGTAGGAGAAAATAAAGAAGTCCTTTTTTATCATTTGTGATAACTTCAATTGTTCCCTCAATGAACTCGCATTCCATTCCCCCTAGTCTAGATACTATTTTCCTTCTAAAACTATTTCTATGAAGTACATTCAATCTTCAAATAGGTGTTATTTGTGTGCAATGAGTGATTCTTGATTTAAATCTTTGCAATAGGCATTATTAATGAAGGTTACTTTGTAAACTTAACCTTACCACATAATGGTTATTTTACTCAAGACAATCACCTTTTTTGCTTACATCACATTGCCAAGTACACCTTCCCTAAGTCAAAAATTTCAATGATTATCGTACCATGATTAATTTATTTTAGCTTGTATTAACCATATGGTCATATAATATTGCTTCACTTTAAAACCTTCTAAATTATTTTGAACTTTGTACAAGACGGTTCAAAAAAAATCAACATTGACCATTTCTTTACGACCATGAGTCTCACCTTTGTCTCATACTACTTGCATTACCTTACTATAAAACCTATTTGAACCATTTTTGAACTTGGTACAAAGTGGTTCAAAGGTTCAAGACCTTTCACTTGGTGACTTGCTAACAAATGTGTAACATGTACAAACTTGACACATACAAAGTTGATTCAATTAAGACAATGAATAAAATATGAAAAATAAAACTTGATTGACTCAGAGACATGAAGACATTTAGATTTGAAAAATTATTACAAAGAAAAAGGTTTATTATAAAACTAAGAACAAAAAAGGGTGACTCAAAAAGATATGGGGACCAACATCAGCTCTAGCTAGGGACTAGGTTTCAGAGGAAACATAGAGAACTTAGACTCTTTGGCTATGCAAACCTAAACTAAGGATAGAAAACAAACACACACCAAACAAAAGAATAGAAAGACACAACTACAATAAATATGTATGGAATTTAGACTTGAGAAAAGTATTAAACCTTGTAAAGTTTTAGATCTTGCCCATTATAAGTAAAAGCTAAGATCATTCCATTTGGGTATTCTAGTCAAGAAGAGTTCGCTCCGATCACTTCCTGAATCTTGAAGGTCCTTTTACACAGTGACTCAAACTTTCCATGCATTCCTTTCAGTTCCCTTATCTTATCCCACAACAACACCTCATCTCCCTTTATGTATTTCTGAGGCCTTGATTTCATATCAATAATCCGTCTAACCTTCATCTGATATTTTGTGATGCAATTTGCCAATTTTTCCCGTTCTTCTTCCAATTTGTTTAGATACATCACCCTCTTCTCCAAGGAACTTTGAGAAAAAAGTGAAACAAAAATTACTCAAATATTATGAATGGTATATAAAGGTCACATTAATACCATGTAAGATTATGGAAGATTATAGAGAAAGCTTTGGTACTATCTAAAATTTGTTAATAAGAAAAATAAACCTATAATCTTGATGACAAGAGTGATCAAAATAGAAAAAAAATAAAATCATAATTGATGATCATTGGATGTTAAGTTATACACATTCTAAACTAGAAGATGTAATGCAATGACTAGATTCTTAAGAGTGAGTTATAGTTATACAAATTTATAAGATGTACACTACCAATAAGAGTGAATGGACAACCAATGTGGATACATGATAGTACATATGTAATAGAAATACTCATGAAATTAGGAAATATGAGTTTGTTAACTAGACGCTTGTTGTTATGTCATCAATATAAAACCAACACAAACTAATATTTTAGCCTAAGTTCATATTAATATAATAAGGTAATCAATTGTATTTAATAATATTTCTATTCTAGAACACATTATTACTATTTCAATGTTGGATGCTTTGCTAAATAATAGTACAAGCTAAGAAATGACCATGTCAAAGAATGTGCTTGAAGTGTGCTTTGACAATAGCGTTGAGCTTATTGATTAGTGCTCATATTTAACAACAAAAGGTTGATGAATAATTACTTGTAAAAGGAAAAGTACTTTGAGGATTCATTTAAAATCATCTTTTGATGATGTTTAAGTTTTATGTGATTATGTCTTTATAACTGAAGTTATGGGTACATAATTTTTAAAAAATCATATCCATCTTGATGCATGATAGGCAAAGCCTTGGGATTGTCAACCTTGGAATATGAGAATTGTAAAAGTGGAGTATAAGATCATGACAATGATTTTACTTTAGGGACATGACTGCAATAATGATCTTGTGTATGGGAAACAATCACAATTCAATTTTGAGTAAAAAGACTTAATCTTATTGCAATCTTGTCTAATATATACTAATAAAAACACAATGTGAACAAGTGAGAATGCAAACTATTAAATTTCATTATGAAGTCATACATCAAGAAAACCAACTTTAACAACTTAAAACAACAAAAAAGGGACAAAAGATGTAATTTTTTTCTTTTATAAATTTGTACCATTTAAGACATTATTGACCCACCAACCTAAAATAGCTTAAACCTAAAAAGACATAAGCACATGTGCTTACACAAACATGCATTGTCTTTTACAAATTTGTACCACTGGAAATATTATTGCACCTTTGTCAATGTGATCCATACGAACAAAACTACATAAAGCTTAGAAGTGTAAATCTACTTGAATATATTTAAACATTTTGAGCTACAAGCTATGTAAATCAACTAGGGCTCAAAGCTAAGACCATTCATTTGATGTGCAATTATGGAAAACATGTCATCACTCTTATGTGACTTATTTCCAAGACCCCTTGCTTAAGATACAATTGGTATGGATGAATTTTATTTATTTATTCTCATTTTTTAACCAAGGGGGTGGTTTTGTTACTCACCCAACAACCTATTTTGGGGTGAGTAGGGAAAAACTAGTCCCCCTTAAGGCTCTCTCTCTCTCTCTCTCTCTCTCTCTCTCTCTCTCTCTCACACACACACACACACACACACACACACACACACACACACACACACACACACACACACACCGTAACACACGTGCACCATCCAAACTTGGGGCAATTTCAAACTTGAGACAATAGGAGTTATCTGTTAGTGTAAATACTTATTATTTAAACTTTACTTAAGTTTACTTAGGATAAATGCATTATTTTATTATTTCTTAAGTTAGACACCTAGGAGTTTGTGTACTCATATGAGTTGTCTTGTTGACAACACGGGTAAGCAACTCCAATTTAGCACATGGTGTCTACAACACTACAATTTGCATAAACAACTGAGTTGTCATGTAGACAACGTAGTTGTTCGCACTATTATTTTAGCACATGGTGTCTACAACATAATTGTGCATGCTACACCTTTGTAGACTTATCCTCTCAACATCACACTAACTCCTGTGCTTAATGGAGGATAATCCACACCTAGTGAACAGGTGCCTAGGTGTAAGACTTATCATGTTGCTCTCCTAGGAATTCTAGATGCATCATAAAGGCCTTTATATATAGGCTTCTCTAGTGTACAATACAATGAATTGAATTGAATATCATATTGTTATTCTGATCATACTTCATTTGGTCTATTGTGTTAGTTATTGTGTTTCTTGGTCTTGGGTGAATTTTTTCCTAAGGCAAATTCTTACATTATCCACGAGATCAAGATCGACCACTACACCATTTGTTATTGGAATGTTCTACAAACTAAACCAACACTTTATATATATATATATATATATATATATATATATATATATATATATATATATATATATATATATATATATATATATATATATATATATATAAAGTAATCAGATTCAAAGTCTCATTAGGGAAAGAATCTAAAAAGAAACCTCAATTCACAACTAATACAAATGAATAATTCAACTACAAGTACAATTACAACACGTGAAAATATTTCTACGGATCAACACTGTAATTTTTATATGTAGCAATTAAATGTACTAAGCCTAGAAAGTCATTCACATAAACACTTAGTCTTTTAGAAACAAGATTGATACCATGAGACCCCCATTTTCCTAATAAATTAGCAACAGTGTTGCCTTCTCTGTAGGTATGTGAAATGTGGCAAATTTCAAATGAATCAATCAAGCTCTAGATTTTAGTCATGGTATATTTGATTCTCTAGTTAAGAATTTGTCTCTTAATGCAAGCATTAATGATTAAAGTGGAATCACCTTCAATATGAATCACTTTAAGTTCCAAGTTCTTAGTTAAAACCAAACCATAAAGTAAACCAAATGCTTCTGCCATGTTGTTTGTGCCTAAAGGCAAAGAGAGACATTTGAAAGCAAGAACATCATCCAAATGACTTCTTAAACACATACCACAACCTACTTTATTGGGATTACCCTTCGAAGAAGCATCAAATTGATTTTGACAAAGCAATTAGTCGGAGGAAGCCATTTGATTCAAGATCTATCGACATAGCTATTTAGCAGTGAGGAAGCCATAAACTAAGGAATAGAAATATGCTTCCACTCTTGAAGAATGGAGTTGTCCCATTGGGTGAAGTTGTAGTTGCTAATTTTATCTTTGACACATGAACTGACTCCTTCTGAAATTGATTTTTCTAATCCCTTAGACCAAATCCAATGCAATGTTCACGTTTCTAAAAATTTATTTGTTTTCTTCCCACCAAATAGCCCAGATGACAAATGTAGGGGAACATTTACATATGCAATCAAAGTAGGAAATAGAGCAAAGAGTCGGCCAAGATTGAAAAAATTCCTACAATGTGAAAGGAAGGGGCATCATAAGACTAAGTTTTTTGCATAGAAAAATACGAACATTGTTGGGCAAAAGAGCATTGAACAAATAAATGATCAACATTTTCCACAGTTTCACTACATAAGACACATTGAAAAGGCTGTGAAATATTAAGTTTGTGAAGCCTATCACTCACTAAAATTCTTTTCCAAAGTGCAAGCCACACAAAGTAGCCTGCCTTAGGAAAAACAACATCGGTTGAGTAGAGAGGAAATACCTACTGCTTTATTTCATGCTGCTCCACCAATTTCAATGCTCTATAACTAGCCTTAATGGAGTACTCACCATTAGGAGAGGGAACCCAAATCAAAGTATCATTATCACTATTTAAGAATATTTTTCTCTGCGACAAGATTTTGAACAAAAGTTCTTTTTGACTACAAAAAATGGTAAAGTGATAGGGTCTTTCCATAGAACTTTACAAGAAAATCTTTCAACAGCCAGGACATAGTCTATCAAATAGTCACCCCAAATGTCTTAAACAATGTCAATGGCATCTTTCAAGCCATTTTATTTTACTAAAGTTTTACTGATTTAATCCTTATGATCGACCTCAATAGTACTATAAAAATATTTAAAATTGAATAAAAACATTAAATTATGTCAAATTATAGTTTCTAAAATGTAGCAGAAAATAGTGAAAACCCAACTAAGTTATTAGCCTCTCTATAAATAACCCATTTTCAATCAAATGGAGAAATGAAAAATACCCTGGTAATTCTATAAAGTAAATATGACCAACCTACTTATTAGTTCCTACCTTTGGTAGGAAACTAATGGAATCATTAGATTCCATATTAGTTACATAACTCTAAAAAATTGAAGATATACTAATATTTGCAAAAGCTATATTAATTTGATTTTTTTTTTAAATTAAAAAATACAATTTTTTGAAAATTGTATTGGCCCATGATAAAAAAGACAATGGAAAAATTCAATTTTCTCCAACAAAATAACAAATATTTTCTAACAACTCTATTAATGAAATCATTAATTACAACTTTATCTTTTCCACATTTGTGACAAGTGGATTAACTTTTTTTTTTTTAAATCATTTTTATCTTCCACCTCACAAATGAATTTCTAATCAATATTAATTATCCCTGATTCCCATAAAAGAACTTATAACATGATTGTGCAAGCTGTTAATGGTCTTCCCACTATATGTCATGTTGATTCTCAAAAGCACCTTAAATATATCTGGCCTGGTGGAGTTGTCACGAATCTACTTAAGGCCAAGAATATATACAGAATCCTTGATTGTAATATGGATATTATTGATCATGTCAATGTTGTTTGGTACTCTTCTTATGATGCTAATGTTTAGAAAAAATACTTTGATATCTTGTGGAGGAATTCTGTTGAGCCTAACATTAGATGCTTGAGATGGTTAGTCATGTTGGACAAGCTGTCTATTAAGAGAGATTTATCTAATTCTGATATTTGTAATTTATGCAAAGTTCCTAAAACTAGTAGACATATTCTTTTAGATTGTACTTTTGCTAAAGAAATATGGAGAATGTTTAGCATTGTTTAGCCTATTGATGTTAATATTCTTGATATTATCACTGGTTATATTAATTGTCTTCCTAAAGATACCAATTTATTTTAGAATATATTATCGTCTAACATTCTTTGGTAGATTTGGAAGTGCAGGAATGAGGGAAGATGCCACGGTAAGCTGAGGGATCTTATTGAGTTTTTTCGAAAACTCGCTTATTTTAAAATTTCTTTGCAGGTGCAAGCTACTATGCTGATCGAGCGGGACAAGATGAGAAGGTTCCTTCATGATGGGCATCCTGCTTTTTTCTACTATGAATTGAAGCATGGATACCAATGGCGTAGAACCCTAGATGATCTGCAAGCTTTTGAGCAAGCTTGCATTAGGCTAAACAGAAAAATCAGTACTTAAGAAAGTGAATGCTACAAAAGAAAAATTATTCAAGCTAACGCAGATTCAAGAATGTAAAAGCATCCAAACAGGGTCCCTTAGGTTGGACTGCTTGGGTGGTCAATTACTATGATGTTCTTAGTTAAATAGTCCTTCTTCTCCTCTTTTTGTTATGTTGTACAGCTGATACTATTCTTCCTTAATGAGGCTTGGCCTCCTTGTTGATTTTTGTGGTGGTATTTTGGTTGCTTTGTATTTTTTGAATCTCAAAAAAATATATAGAGTTAAAAGTTTTATATTTCTTATTTTAAATACATTTATTAGTTAAGATAGTTTATGAAGAAGAAGTCATATGAATTTATGAAGAAGTCTTATTTTAAATATATTTATTATTAGTTTTACATTGATGTTTATTTTTGTAATTTGTAAAATGTTAATTGTTTAAGTTTACACTATATTTTATTAGCTATCTTACTAAGTTCAAATATAGAGTTAAATGTTTTTTATTTCTTATTAGTTTTACATTGGTGTTTATTTTTGACAACTGTAAAAAAAAAAATTTAAAAGTTTACACTGTTTTACTAGCTACTATTTTACAATTTTGGTCCATTTTTTTTTATACCATTAAAACTACCCTTTAAACTTACTACATATTTTGGTACTTTGATTTAAGTAATCAACAATTTATTTTTTCATTTAAGTACATGAAAAAGTTTATCGTAACAAATTTTTGCTAAAAATTGTAACTAATTTAATTTCCCCTTCATGCAATACTACATCAGTCTACCATAAAAACATGAAGACACGAACTTTAGCCATGCGCCCCATATTATTAGTAATAGTGGACACTGAATCCTCCCTTTTTTTCTCCTCTTTTCATATAAGCATCAATTTTTAGTTTTCACACAATGACAGCCACTCATCTCCGGGGCATTACACCTGTAAATAGATGAATTGAAACAAACCACAAGAAACTGTCTTCTACTAATAATTGCGTATGAAGTATGACATGTAAAATAAGATGGGAAATGACGTCTCTCAGCCGCCATCAACTTTAAGCCTTTAAAGATAGCATCTTTTTGCTTCTTTTTCTTGAAAGGACTTCTAAATAATGGAGGATAGGATTTCTTATTATTTAATATTCATGTATTCCTGCTCTGCAAACAAGAAGAGCCAAAAAGTAGGGACCCAGTTCGTCAGTGAATCGTCAGAGGACAGATTCATCTGAATACCTAATCTGGTCCGCTCTAGTGTCAATTATGAGCCTATTTATAATGGGTCTCCTCTCTTTTCATACCCCCAAAAAAACATCTCTTCATTTTAATCTTCTGTATTGAAATGTGTTTTAGCTTTTTTTATTTGGGTGCGGCTTGTTTTTTACTCACGATTCATCCATTTTCCATTTTTAGTTTTCAATGGTTCTAAATTGGGTTTGTACAGGAATGGGATGCGTGGGAAAGACACACTCTTTTTTGCAGTTTGTAGCACTGTAGCTGATTGTTTGCTGTTTTTCTCCATTCAGCCTCCCCGTCTTCAATGGAGGAAATAAAGTGTTTATTTCTGAATGTTTGCATGGAGAATAATTTACGAAAGGTGTGAGACTGTAGGATTTGAACAAGTGATGAAAGAAATAAGCGGAGGCAACTCCAGGTGAATTTTAACGCTTGGGGAGGTTGATTTATCTGAAACGGGCAATGGCACAAGTTGGTATTCGTCGACTCAGAAGTGTCAGAAAATGCTACAAAGGCTTTTTTATCTGTGTTTTCAACACTGTGGAAGAATATGTAAGTAGTTGATCTCCACACATTTTGGGATTCTTTTGCCAATGCAAGCAAAGAGGTTGATATTTCTTCGCTGTATACTGCAGATGAATGCAAATGTTTTAATGAAAGAGAGTGCCCTTATTCTTAGGCATGAATGATCTTCTCCTTGAGCTTGAATTACTTATTAAAACTTTTATTACTCGTGTATTGGTGTTTGTTTTGGATATTTAATTATTTCTGTTGGGAGGTTCAGAGGATTTATTCAAGTGGTCTGGAGCCTAGCTATTTAGATGGTGAACTTTCTTTTAAGCTCTTGATTAAGGTGCAAATTGTATTCTCATTCACACTGATGACAAATCAAAATTTAGAGCAAGCAAATCCACTAATTAGATAATGGAATGAATAGGGCAAGCATTCCTATAAAATCTTAATCGGTGTGTAAAAATGGATCTTCATTCACATTGTGAGAAGTTAAAGAGTTAAATTCATTTATGTTAGGGTTTGTTTGGTTGTCAGAATTGGAATAGAAAATTTGGAATAAGTTTTCCATTTTCTATTTGTCAATTGGAATAGGAATAGAATACGTATTCATATTTTGCCTTTAAAATGAGCTTATACCCATTCCAAAAAAATGTTGTTATTGGAATAGTCATTCATATTCCCAATATGCATTCCTATTGAATATTTTGAGAGGAAGGATTTTGCCAAGTGATCTGAAGATTGTCCTTTTACAATGCGTTCCTTATAAGTTCTTGATCAAAGCCAATGGACCCTCATTTACATTGTAGACAAATCAAGATTTGAATCCATGACTTGGACTATCTCAAATGGCAGCCAAGATCAAATAAGTTGATTATCATTTAATGATGGGTTGGTTAGGCACGTGAACGAATTAAACAATAAGTGAACATGATTTTCACAGGTGACCAAAAGTTCAAAGGAGGAGATGATCAAGTACTTGACTATTCATGCTCTCAAAATTCACCATCACACTTTCATATTACTATCAATCTTTTACATGAGCTTACTTGATAAGTCTCTTGTTTATAACTAATGTTCCTCCTCCACTTCATCAAATATGATGCTACGAGTGCTTATGATTAACATTAACAGCTTCAAAGTCACAACAGCTAGAATTATATTATAAAAAATATATTGGATATCAAAACTTAAGATTGCTTTTGTCAATTTTAGCAAAGAGGTTGTTATTTCTTTTGTATATTTCTTATAAAAATGCAAATGTACTAATAGAGTGCCATTACTCTTAGAGAGGGATAATCTTCTACCTTGGCTTAAATTCCCTTCTAAACTTTCATTACACATTTAGATTACCAATTGTCTTGGAATTTTTTTATTCTATTTTTTAAAGGTATTGAGGGTTTAGTCACGTGATCTAAAGTTTAACTCTTTACAAGGCAAGCCTCCTTATAAACTCTTGATCAATCTGCAATGGACCCTCATCCATACCATAGACAAATCAAGAGTTGAACTGATGATCTAAACTATCTAAAGTAAAAACGAAGGTAGAGTGAGCAAACCATTAGGCGATTGAACAAATTAAGTAATAACTAAACTTGATTCTCAGCAAAAAAAAACTGAGATTCAATGTTATTATAAATTCAAATAAGGAAAGAAAAAATTTAGGGTAGCCTATCTAAAGTGACAACTAAGGCAAAGTGAATCATTAATCTACTTAAAACTTTCAGCAATGAATGAACTTGATTTTCAGCAATAGAACTGAGATTGAATGTTATCATAAACTCAAATAAATAAAGGAAAATTTTAGGGGAGATGATTTAGGATTTGAGCTCTCCTTCCTATCAAAATTCTATGTAACAATTTTACTTCACTTTTGCATTTTTACAGCAATTTACAAGTCTCTTATTTATAACTAATGTTCCAAGTCTATTTCATCAAATAGGATGTCATATTAGCATTTGTTTTTCTTAAAGACTTAAAATTAATTTAACTTTATAATTGACCACTGCCCACAAATATTTAGATTAAAAAAATAATTTTCATTCAATTATAAATACCCATTGTGAATATTAACAAATTTTAAATCACTCTTACTAATATTACCTTATAAAAAATATTAATGCTGAATCAACAAAATTTATTACAATGATTGAAACATGCTTTAATTACTAGATCATTTCTCTATCTTAAAATATTTATTAATGAATGTATGAATATTCTACCATCTTGACATTACCTAAATCATGAATGTGAAACTGTTTCCCACTTTATGACTGGTAAATCTGAACTCGTTTTAGATTAGATTGTTGTACATGCTAATTTCCTGAGAAAGGCACGACATATTTGATGGAGGTATGATTGTTAAATATCTTACTTTAATATTTCCCCAGACTATCACTTACTTTGTCGTTGATCTCAATCTCACTCGGCACATATAAAACCTAAGAATGTAAATAATAGTAGAATTCGGTTAGATGCTGTAGCTGCAACTATCCTGCTAGACAAGGCGAGTGAAGTGTTTGCAAAAAGAGGGGTAAAAATTTATTAAGACAGAAAGGAATACAACAAGGAGAGCTCAACAAAGAGCTCGATCCTGAGCAACAAGATCATCAAATTCTTGCACTATCTCAAAGGACAGTTGCCCCCTATCCCTAATATTCCAACCCGGATCATGACTAGAAGCCCATTTGGCTAAACAATCAACAGTTCTATTCCATTCACGAGGAATATACATGAACCTAATGAACTGAAAAGAGGAAGAGAAGAAAAGAATCTACTTAACAACAGTGGCCAACTGCCAACTAACATCCTCAAGCTCTTGCGAAGAAAGCATGTTCACCACCACCTGGGAATCAAACTCACAAATAATCTTACTCCATCCCCGCAAGCAACACTGTTCCACAGCATATAAAATAGCCTGAGCTTCCATGAGATTGTTAGTATAATCACCCTTATGAACTGAGAAGAAAAATTTAACATCCCCAGAACTACAACGAGCCACTCCGCCAATACCAACCGGACCAGGATTCCCACGGGAAGAACCATCAGTGTTAATTTTCAGAACTCCACAGGGAGGAGGAGTCCAGTGCCCATCTCGGTTAACCCGACCCTTCCTCTAATGATGAAGCTGCCTGGACATAGAAAGAAACCTATGAGCTACAACCCCATCCTGCAGATGAAAATTGAGGCGATTACAGATAGCAAGATCAACCGGATCCATACCCCCATCAAGCTCACACTTCACAAGAATAGTTTCCTGAAGAGAATGTGATATTTTCCACCAAAGATGCAAAACACCAAGCCGAACATCTTGGAATATGCGACGATTCCTCTCCAATCAGATATGCCAAAGCATGAAAGATGGGCCAGCAATCCAAGCAGCATGGAGAGAAGAAGACTTAGAGGGAGCACTACCCAAGCAGGCCCAGAACTCAGGCAAAGAGGAAGCATGCCGACAAGAGCAACCCCAAGCGCTCCACCAAAGGTGCCATATCTGAGTAGAATAGGAGCAATGAAAGAACAGATGGGAGACAGACTCCTCTCCATTACCACACAAAACACAATAAGAGGGGCCCTGAAATCCACGTTTACAAAGATTATCCCAGGTAAGACAATGGTTGTGAGCCACTAGCCACATGAAAAAATTGCACTTGGACCAAGAAACTTTATTCCAAACTTGCTTCCACCAAGGGACCTCAGCATCCCCAAATAATTGTCTAGTTATCTCCTGATACCCAGCAGAGACATGATATTTACCAGACAAGGTACCGCCCCAAGCCAAAACATTTGGACCAAGCAAAGAAGAACACTCTCTAGAGGCCAGCATTTGAGAAAGCTCCTGACGATCCATGTCTGTACCTCCAGGAGGCCGAAGTGTTTGACATATTGTTTCCAAGAATTGTTTTCCAGATCATGAAGATTGCAAGATATCAAAATGTATTTGGTTTTGTAGGATGAATCTAGCTCAGCTTCTTGTTTTTGGCTTTTATTGTAATCCAAAGTAATCAACTAAAAGAGGGACAAAATTTTTATTGAATATCAAAGAGAGCTGAACAACACAAAAGCCAAAGAGAACTACATAGCTTTATCCTGGTCCACAAGTTGAACTAGCATCTGAGATAAATCAAGGGGAAGCATCTTATGATCAAGAATATTCCAAGCTGGCCCCTGCTTCGAAGCCCATTTAGCCAGACAATCAGCCACACCGTTCCACTCACGAGGGATATGCATAAAAGACACAGAATTCAAAGAATTGCATAACTGAATGATCTGCTGAATAACCAGACCCAAATGCCAATCCACATGCACAAAGTTTCTATTATGCAATAAGTTCACAACCACCTACAAGTCAATCACGTTGACAACACTGTTCCACTGCAACCAAGATAACTAGGGCTTCTATGAGGTTATTAGTATGGTGACCCTTGTATATAGAAAACAAAAACTAAATATTCTGTATATAGTAATGGATATAATGTAAAATATTAAAAAAACATATCACACTTATCTTTGAATTTGTTACTCGCCTATTGTCCACTGGTTTTCTTGTAGCTATATTTGAGTTTTATCACGCAAATAAGATCTCAATTTTCATACCTGAAAGTCAAAATCTTCAAAAAGGAAAAAAAATTCTTCAATACAGTTGTCAATAAGTAAAATTTTGTTGTGCTTTAGTAATCTTGAAAAAAATCAAAAGTACATTTTGTCAAGAGGATAACAGCTTCTAGATTTTGCATTTGAAGATTAAAATTTATCTAAATTATATTCTATAAAACTTAATATTATTTTGTTAAATGTTTTCAACTCTTAACTGTCATTTATATAAATTATTTTCACAGACTAGCCATCATTTTCTTAAAATGCTTGGGTCATTATGACCATAGAAAAAAATTACTAATTAAATTAAATATTATTTAACATATAGTGATTCTATTAATGACTGTAGAAATAGTTTTTAATAATCATACGATGAAAAATTGTGTGACGTATAAATTCCTGAACTTCAAATGTTCAAATCTAAAGCCAAGGTTTCTTCATCAGCAAGACTTACTTTTTAAACTTTTATTACACATCCGTATTGGTGTTTGTCTTGGAAATTTATTTATTTATTTGCTAGCTATTCAGACGGGGAACTTTCTTATATGCATTTTACTCTCATTCACACTGAGGATGAATCAAAAGCAGAGTAAGGAAATCTAATAATTAGATAATTGAATGAACAGGGCAAGCATTTCTATACATCTTGATGGGTGCGCAATGGATTCTCATCTACATTGTGGGAAATTCAGGGGTCAGATCCATTTAAGGAATAACTGGACTTTGATTTTTTTGGCTAAATGATCAGAAGATTAGCTCTTTATAAGGCGAGTCCTCCTGTAATCCCTCTTCATTAATACGTGGTGGACCTCATCTACATTGTAGACAAACCAAGAATTGAACCCACCACTTGGGACTATCTAAAGTGGTAGCCAAGATCAAATGAACTAATCATTAAATCATGGGTTACACAATTAAATGAATTAAGTAATAAACAAATCTGATTTGTACAGATGAACTAAGATCAAATGTAATTATAAACTTAAAACTGGAAACAAAAAGTTCAAAGGAGATGATCCAATACTTGACTACTCATGTTCTTTTATATTACTTCCAATATTTTACGGGAGCTTACTTCATAAGTCCCTTGTTTATAACTAGAGTTCTTGGTCCTCGTCATCAAATATAATGCTACATTACTCTTTTGTTGTTGAGTTATTCAAGAAATCCTAATTCTAAAATAAGACTAGTAATAGCATCACATGATTTTTTCATTTTTAAATCTAAGTAATACATATTTACCAGGTATGAGTACTTCTGATGAGCGTTAATACCTTCAAAGTCACAACAGCTAGAATTATATTGTTAAAAATATTGGATATGAAAATTTTAAGTTTGCTTTTGTCAATTTTACCAAAGAAGTTATTTCTTTTGTATATTTTTTAAAAGAATACAAATGTACTAAGAGGGTGTCATTATTCTTGATAGGAATCTTCTTCCCCCTTGGCTTAAATTCCCTTCTAACTTCCATTACACATTTGGATTGGTGATTGTTTTGGAATTTTTGTTTTTTGTTTTTTTTTGTTTTTTTAAAGGTATTGAGGGTTTAGTCAAGTGATATAGAGTTAAACTCTCTATAAACTCTTGATCTATCTGCAATGGACCCTCATCCATACTATAGACAAATCAAGAGTTGAACCTGAATTATCTAAAGTGACAACCAAGGCAAAGTGAGAAAATCATTAAACAATTGAAAAAATTTAAGTAATAAATAAACTTGATTCTCAGCAATAAAACTGAGATTGAATGCCATCATTAACTCAAATAAGGAAAGGAAAAAATTAGGGTAGACTATCTAAAACAACAACTAAGACAAAGTGAGCAAATCATTAAGCCAGTGAAGGAATTAAGTAATAAATGAACTTGACCTTCAACAGTAGAACTGAAATTGAATGTTACCATAAATTCAAATAAGGAAAGCCAAATTTTAAGTGAGATGATTCACTATTTGAACTCTCATTCCTCCCAAAATTCTATGAAACAACTTTAATTCACTCTTAAATTTTTATATCAGTTTACAAGTCTCTTATTGTACTTGCCGTAGGCTAGTACTATTGCATTCAGTTTGCACAATTATTCAATTAGTTTGAAATCTATCCACCAATCATATGTAATAATTTTTGAATAATTAAAATATTTCTATAGTTTTTTAATTCATTTATAATTTTATATTTCATACAAATTATATGATTGGCTGAAATCATTTTGTGTTATAGGAGCCCTTTTTTCGGAGGTTCTCCATAATGCAATATTTTAGGCTAGAATAGAGGTACGAGATAGTTTCATAAATTTAAGTTTCTCTTTGCATATGTTTTGGCTAATGCAAATTTACACAAAATCAAATCCTACTATAATGAAATCTTAATAAATGTAATAGCACAACTAATTTTAATTTACCTTGTAAAGATTATTATTATTGAAATATATATATAAGTGAAATAGTACAGGTGAAATTGTAGAAAAAAAACACACACCAAACAAAATAATAGAAAGACACAACTACCCTAAATATGTATGGAATTTAGACTTGAGAAAAGTATTAAACTTTGTAAAGTTTTAGATCTTGCCCATTATAAGTAAAAGGTAAGATCATTCCATTCAGGTATTCTAGTCAAAAAGAGTTCGCTCCGATCACCTCCTAAATCTTGAAGGTCCTTTTTCACAGTGACTCAAACTTTCCATGCATTCCTTTCAGTTCCCTTATCTTATCCCACAACAACACCTCATCTCCCTTTATGTATTTCTGAGGCCTTGATTTCATATCAATAATCCGTCTAACCTTCATTTGATATTTTGTGATGCGATCTACCAATTTTTCCTGTTCTTCTTCCAATTTGTTTAGATACATCACCCTCTTCTCCAGGGAACTTTGAGAAAAAAGTAAAACAAAAATCACTCAAATATTATGAATGGTATATAAAGGTCACATTAATACCATGTAGGATTATGGAAGATTATAGAGAAAGCTTTGGTACTAACTAAAATTTGTTAATAAGCAAAATAAACCTATAATCTTGATGACAAGAGTGATCAAAATAGAAAAAAAATGAAATGATAATTGATGATCATTGGATGTTAAGTTATACACATTCTAAACTGGAAGATGTAATGCAATGACTAGATTCTCAAGAGTGAGTTATAGGTATACAAATTTATAAGATGTACACTACCAATAGGAGTGAATGGACAACCAATGTGGATACATGATAGTACATATGTAATAGAAATACTCATGAAATTAGGAAATATGAGTTTGTTAACTAGATGCTTGTTGTATAAAAATAGATTGCAATGGGCCGCTCTCCCCGCTCTCCCGCCCAGGCACCTTTTCAAACTGGAAGATCTGCTGTGACTCCCCTATCTCTGTCCTGTTCCAGCGTGGCTGCTGGAGTTGCTCCTGCTCCTCCTACGGGTGGGGCTTCTTCTGTGGGTGGGGCTAAGGCTCTTTCTGCATCTCGCTCGGCCTCTTCTACGGATGGGGGTAGGGTCCCATTTGCCCCTCTATCAGCTTCTAGTTCTCCTGCTCCTAGTTCAGGCTCTTTTGGTTCCGGGAGAAGAACTTTCGGTGACATTGCCGCCTTTAAGGCTGGGCTTCATGGTGCTTTCCCTCATGTTAACTCATCTAGCCCCTCTCTGGTTTCGCCTGTAAGTGCTCTAAAGCCTATTAGGGTCCCTTTGGATCCAGATTCAGTTGAAGACATTTTCCAAACGGTAGATGACCTTTCTTCTTTTGCTGCAATTTTTCGCTTTCATGGCTATTGGCCCTCCCTTACTGATCTACATGGCTGGATCTCCAAGAACTGGTTTCCACTGATTGATTATAATGTTCACATATTTCCGTGTACTAAAGGTTTTTTTATAGCTAAGTTTCAAGATTCTAATGACAGGAAGATTATTTTATGTCACAATAATTTCTCTTGGTAGGGCAAATTTCCACTTATGGCCAAACTGTGGGATATGGATTTTGATCCTCTCTCAGAATCCTTTAATAAGTACCTTATCTAGGTTCGGCTCCCTAATCTTCCAATTCATCTTTGGCAGGATTCAATTTTTGAATCTATTGGGAATGCTAGTGGGAATTTCTTATATGTGGATGCTGACACTTCGGATATTTTCCACTCGACCTGTGCTCGCTTCCTTGTTGACTTGGATTTTTCTAAAGGTCTTCCCGAGGCGGTCTGTTTGGATTCCCTAAGGGGGTCTTGGTCTCAAATGTTGAATTTCGAGGGAATCCCTTTTCATTGCAGGAAATGCCACTTGACGGGTCACGTTGCTGCTCATTGTGTAGCTAGGAAATCCAATCCCAGGCGTTCCCGCTCTTGGTGGATTGGGGCCTCCTCTGAGCATTATACGGTGAAACAATCCTCGGTTTCTCTTGAGGTTTTAGAGGTTGAGGCTAGTGTTCCTTTCGTGTCGGTGGTTGCGGATGTTGCTTTGGCGTCTCATCCTATGGATTCAGTGGCTATGGGCAACGTTCTTTCCAAGCTGGTGGTTAAGGATTTGATCTCTCCCCCTACTTTGGTTGACCCTCCTAGGGGTTAGTTGTCGTCTGCCTCTCATAGGGTGTTTGCTGAGGCCTTTGTGTCCCCTGGGTTCCACGGGTCTTTGTCCTCTGAGGATTGGGTGACCGAGGCAGCGAAGTTTGAGGACAGTTGGATTGCGGTTAAAGGGAAGAAGGTTAAGCCTTCTGCTCCCCCTTTAGATATGACCCTTTGTTCGCGTAAGGGTAACCTCGTTTTAAAAGGATAATCTTTTGTTCCCTTATGCTGACTGGTTCTTCTGGGTTGGTGTTATGGTCTTGTCTCTGGTTTTCTGGTATCTGGTTTGGATAACCTTCCTGGCTGCTTTGCTCCAATCTGTTTGTCCTTTCAGATTTTAGAGTTTTTGGTTAATTTTATTAGTCATATCTGCTAGTTTCAGGTCCCTGCAAAACTTGGTTTAGTTGTTTGGCTGGTTTCAGGTCCTTTTAAAACCTGGTTGTACTTAATAGTTTATCTTTCTCTTTGATGTAATGGGTTCCGGGGCCCCTTCAAAACCTACTTTTACCTTAATCTAAAACTAGATGCTTGTTGTTATGTCATCAATATAAAACCAACACAAACTAATATTTTAGCCTAAGTTCATATTAATATAATAAGGTAATCAATTATATTTAATAATATTTCTATTCTAGAACACATTATTACTATTTGAATGTTGGATACTTTGTGCTAAATAATAGTACAAGCTAAGAAATAACCATGTCAAAGAATGTGCTTGAAGTGTGCTTTGATAATAGCATTGAGCTTATTGATTAGTGCTCATATTTAACAACAAAAGGTTGATGACTAATTACTTGTAAAAGGAAAAGTACTTTGAGGATTCATTTAAAATCATCTTTTGATGATGTTTAAGTTTTATGTGATTATGTCTTTATAACTGAAGTTATGGGTACATAATTTTTTTTAAAACATATCCATCTTGATGCATGATAGGAAAAGCCTTGGGATTGTCAACCTTGGAATATGAGAACTGTAAAAGTGGAGTATAAGATCATGACAATGATTTTACTTTTGGGACATGACTGCAATAATGATCTTGTGTATGGGAAACAATCACAATTCAATTTCGAGTAAAAAGACTTAATCTTATTCCAATCTTGTCTAATATATACTAATAAAAACACAATGTGAACAAGTGAGAATGCAAACTATTAAATTTCATTATGAAGTCATACATCAAGAAAACCAACTTTAACAACTTAAAACAACAAAAAAGGAACAAAACATGTAATTTTTTTCTTTTATAAATTTGTACCATTTAAGACATTATTGACCCACCAACATAAAATAGCTTAAACCTAAAAAGACATAAGCACATGTCCATACACAAACATGCATTGTCTTTTACAAATTTGTACCACTGGAAATATTATTGCACCTTTGTCAATGTGATCCATAGGCAAAAAACTACATAAAGCTTAGAAATGTAAATCTACTTGAATATATTTAAACATTTTGAGCTACAAGCTATGTAAAACAACTAGGGCTCAAAGCTAAGACCATTCATTTGATGTGCAATTATGGAAAACATGTCATCACTCTTATGTGACTTATTTCCAAGACCCCTTGCTTAAGCTACAATTGGTATGGATGAATTTTATTTATTTATTCTCATTTTTTAACCAAGGGGGTGGTTTTGTTACTCACCCAACAACCCATTTTGGGGTGAGTAGGGAAACACTAGCCCCCTTAAGGCTCTCTCTCTCTCTCTCTCTCTCTCACACACACACACACACACACACACACACACACACACACACACACACACACACACATCGTAACACACGTGCACCATCCAAACTTGGGGCAATTTCAAACTTGAGACAATAGGAGTTATCCGTTAGTGTAAATACTTATTATTTAAACTTTGCTTAAGTTTACTTAGGATAAATACATTATTTTATTATTTCTTAAGTTAGACACCTCAGAGTTTGTGTACTCATATGAGTTGTCTTGTTGACAACACAGGTAAGCAACTCCAATTTAGCACATGGTGTCTACAACACTACATTTTGCATAAACAATTGAGTTGTCATGTAGACAACATAGTTGTTCGCACTATTATTTTAGCACATGGTGTCTACAACATAATTGTACATGCTACACCTTTGTAGACTTATCCTCTCAACATCGCACTAACTCCTATTCTTAATGGAGGATAATCCACACCTAGTGAACGTGTGCCTAGGTGTAAGACTTATCATGTTGCTCTCCTAGGAATTCTAGATGCATCATAAAGGCCTTTATATATAGGCTTCTTTAGTGTACAATACAATGAATTGAATAGAATATCATATTGTTATTCTGATCATACTTCATTTGGTCTATTGTGTTAGTTATTGTGCTTCTTGGTCTTGGGTGAATTTTTTCCTAAGGAAAATTCTTACATTATCCACGAGATCAAGATCGACCACTACACCATTTGTTATTGGAATGTTCTACCAACTAAACCAATACAACATATATATATATATATATATATATATATATATATATATATATATATAAAGTAATCAGATTCAAAGTCTCATTAGGGAAAGAATCTAAAAAGAAACCTCAATTCACAACTAATACAAATGAATAATTCAACTACAAGTACAATTACAACACGTGAAAATATTTCTAGGGATCAACACTATAATTTTTATCTGTAGCAATTAAATGTGCTATGCCTGGAAAGTCATTCACATAAATACTTAGTCTTTTAGAAACAAGATTGATACCATGAGACCCCCATTTTGCTAATAAATTAGCAACAGTATTGCCTTCTCTGTAGGTATGTGAAATGTGGCAAATTTCAAATGAATCAATCAAGCTCTAGATTTTAGTCATGATATATTTGATTCTCCAGTTAAGAATTTGTCTCTTAATGAAAGTGGAATCACCTTCAATATGAATCACTTTAAGTTCCAAGTTCTTAGTTAAAACCAAACCATAAAGTAAACCAAATGCTTCTACCATGTTGAACTTGTGCCTAAAGGCAAAGAGAGACATTTGAAAGCAAGAACATCATCTAAATGACTTCTTAAACACATACCACAACCTACTTTATTGGGATTACCCTTCAAAGAAGCATCGAATTGATTTTGACGAAACCATTAGTCGGAGGAAGCCATTTGAATCAAGATCTATCGACACAACTATTTAGCAGTGAGGAAGCCATAAACTAAGGAATAGAAATATGCTTCCACTCTTGAAGAATGGAGTTGTCCCATTGGGTGAAGTTGTAGTTGCTAATTTTATCTTTGACACATGCACTGACTCCTTCTGAAATTGATTTTTCTAATCCCTTAGACCAAATCCAATGCAGTGTTCACATTTCTAAAAATTTATTTGTTTTCTTCCCACCAAATAGCCTAGATGACAAATGCAGGAGAACATTTACATATGCAATCAAAGTAGGAAATAGAGCAAAGAGTCGGCCAAGATTGAAACAATTCCTACAATGTGAAAGGAAGGGGCATCATAAGACTAAGTTTTTTGCATAGAAAAATACCAACATTGTTGGGCAAAAGAGCATTGAACAAATAAATGATCAACATTTTCCATAGTTTCACTACATAAGACACATTGAAAAGGCTGTGAAATATTAAGTTTGTGAAGCCTATCACTCACTAAAATTCTTTTCCGAAGTGCAAGCCACGCAAAGCAGCCTGCCTTAGGAAAAACAACATCGGTTGAGTAGAGAGGAAATACCTACTGCTTTATTTCATGCTGCTCCACCAATTTCAATGCTCTATAACCAACCTTAATGGAGTACTCACCATTAGGAGCGGGAACCCAAATCAAAGCATCATTATCAATATTTAAGAATATTTTTCTCTGCGACAAGATTTTTAACAAAAGTTGTTTTTGACTACAAAAAATGGCAAAGTGATAGGGTCTTTTGACAAAACTTTACAAGAAAATCTTTCAACAGCCAGGACATAGTCTATCAAATAGTCACCCCAAATGTCTTAAACAATGTCAATGACATCTTTCAAGTCATTTCATTTTACTAAAGTTTTACTGATTTAATCCTTACAATCAACCTCAATAGTACTATAAATATATTTAAAATTGAATAAAAACATTAAATTATGTCAAATTATATTTTCTAAAATGTAGCAGGAAATAGTGAAAACCCAACCAAGTTATTAGCCTTTCTATAAATAACTCATTTTCAATCAAATGAAGAAATGAAAAATACCCTGGTGATTCTATAAAGTAAATACGGCCAACCTACTTATTAGTTCCTATCTTTGGCAGGAAACTAATGGAATCATTAGATTCCATATCAGTTACATAACTCTAAAAAATTGAAGATATAGTAATGTTTGCAAAAGCTATATTAATTTGATTTTTTTTTTTTAAATGAAAAATACAATTTTTTGAAAATTGTATTGGCCCATGATAAAAAAGACAATGGAAAAATTCAATTTTCTCCAACAAAAATACAAATATTTTCTAACAACTCTATTAATGAATTCATTAATTACAACTTTATCTTTTCCACATTTGTGACAAGTGGATTAACTTTTTTTTTTTAAAATCATTTTTATCTTCCACCTCACAAATGAATGTCTATCAATATTAATTATCCCTGATTCCCATAAAAGAACTTATAACATGATTGTGCAAGCTGTTAATGGTCTTCCTATTATATGTCATGTTGATTTTCAAAGACACCTGAAATATATCTGGCCTGGTGGAGTTGTCACGAATCTACTTAAGGCCAAGAATATATACATAATCTTTGATTGTAATATGGATATTATTGATCATGTCAATGTTGTTTGGTACTCTTCTTATGATGCTAATGTTTGAAAAAAATACTTTGATATCTTGTGGAGGAATTCTGTTGAGTCTAAAATTAGATGCTTCAGATGGTTAGTCATGTTGGACAAACTATCTATTAAGAGAGATTTATCTAATTCTGATATTTGTAATTTATGCAAAGTTCCTAAAACTAGTAGACATATTCTTTTATATTGTACTTTTGCTAAAGAAATATGGAGAATGTTTGGCATTGTTTATCCTATTGATGTTAATATTCTTGATATTATCACTGGTTATATTAATTGTCTTCCTAAAGATACCAATTTATTTTGGAATATATTATCGTCTAACGTTCTTTGGCAGATTTGGAAGTGCAAGAACGAGGAAAGGTACCACGGTAAGCTGAGGGATCTTACAGTGTTTTTTCAAAAACTTGCTTATTTTAAAATTTCTTTGCAGGTGCAGGCTACTATACTGATCGAGCGGGACAAGAGGAGAAGGTTCCTTCATGATGGGCATGTTGCTTTTTTCTACTATGAGTTGAAGCATGGATACCAATGGCGTAGAACCCTAGATGATCTGCAAGCTTTTGAGCAAGCTTGCATTAGGCTAAACAAAGAAATCAATACTTAAAAAAGTGAATGCTAGAAAAGAAGGATTATTCAAGCTGACTCAGATTCAAGAATGTAAAAGCATCGTTTGGATGGAGGGTCCCTTAGGTTGGACTGCTTGGGTGGTCAATCACTATGATGTTCTTAGTTAGATAGTCCTTCTTCTCCTCTTTTTGTTATGTTGTACAGTTGATACTATTATTCCTTAATGAGGCTTGGCCTCCTTGTTGATTTTCATGGTGGTATTTTGGTTGCTTTGTATTTTTTGAATCTCTTATATCTAATAGAAAAAAAAAAATAGAGTTAAATGTTTTATATTTCTTATTTTAAATACATTTATTAGTTAAGATAGTTTATGAAGAAGAAGTCATATGAGTTTATAGAGTTAAATATTTTATATTTCTTATTTTAAATATATTTATTATTAGTTTTAGATTGATGTTTATTTTTGTAATTTGTAAAATGTTATTTGTTTAAGTTTACACTATATTTTATTAGCTATCTTACTAAGTTCAAATATAAAGTTAAATGTTTTTTATTTCTTATTAGTTTTATATTGGTATTTATTTTTGACAACTGAAAAATATTATTTTTTAAAAGTTTACACTATGTTTTACTAGTTACTATTTTGAAATTTTGGTCAAGTTCTTTTTATACCATTAAAACAACCCTTTAAACTTACTACATATTTTGGAACTTTGATTTAAGTAATCAACAATTTATTTTTTCATTTAAGTACATGAAAAAATTTATCGTAACAAATTTTTGCTAAAAATTGTAACTAATTTAATTTCTCTTCCTTCTTTTGTCTTTTCATATAAGCATCAATTTTTAGTTTTCACACAATGACAGCCACTCATCTCCGGGGCATTACACCTGTAAACAGATGAATGGAAACAAACCACAAGAAACTGTCTTCTACTAATAATTGCGTATGAAGTATGACATGTAAAATAAGATGGGAAATGACGTCTCTCAGCCGCCATCAACCAAGAAGAGCCAAAAAGTAGGGACCCAGTTTTATACAGAGCATGTGGAAAATCTGCAGTGAATCTGAGTCCCTAATCTGATCTAATTTTAATTTTAATTTAATTTTCTGTATTGAAATGCGTTTTTCCTTATTTTTACTTGGGTGCGGCTTTTTTTAACTCATGATTCATCCATTTTCCATTACTTGTTTTCAGTGGTTCTCAATTGGGTTTGTACAGGAATGGGATGCGTGGGAAATACACAATCTTTATTTGAGCTTGAATTACTTTTTAAACTTTTATTACACATCTGTATTGGTGTTTGTCTTGGAAATTTATTTATTTATTTGCTAGCTATTCAGACGGGGAACTTTCTTATATGCATTTTAGTCTCATTCACACTGAGGATGAATCAAAAGTAGAGTAAGGAAATCTAAGCATTTCTATATATCTTGATGGGTGCGCAATGGATTCTCATCTGCATTGTGGGAAATTCAGGGGTCAGATCCATTTAAGGAATAACTGGACTTTGATTTTTTGGCTAAATGATCAGAGGATTAGCCCTTTATAAGGCGAGTCCTCCTGTAATCCCCCTTGATTAATACGTGGTGGACCTCATCTACATTGTAGACAAACCAAGAATTGAACCCACCACTTGGGACTATCTAAAGTGGTAGCCAAGATCAAATGAACTAATCATTAAATCATGGGTTACACAATTAAAATGAATTAAGTAATAAATAAATCTGATTTGTACAGATGAACTAAGATCAAATGTAATTATAAACTTAAAACTGGAAACAAAAAGTTCAAAGGAGATGATCCAATACTTGACTACTCATGTTCTTTTATATTACTTCCAATATTTTACGGGAGCTTACTTCATAAGTCCCTTGTTTATAACTAGAGTTCTTGGTCCTCGTCATCAAATATAATGCTACATTACTCTTTTGTTGTTGAGTTATTCAAGAAATCCTAATTCTAAAATAAGACTAGTAATAGCATCACATGATTTTTTCATTTTTAAATCTAAGTAATACATATTTACCAGGTATGAGTACTTATGATCAGCGTTAACAACTTCAAAGTCACAACAGCTAGAATTATATTGTTAAAAATATTGGATATGAAAATTTTAAGTTTGCTTTTGTCAATTTTAGCAAAGAAGTTATTTCTTTTGTATATTTTTTAAAAGAATACAAATGTACTAAGAGGGTGTCATTATTCTTGACAAGAATATTCTTCCCCCTTGGCTTAAATTCCCTTCTAACTTCCATTACACATTTGGATTGGTGATTGTTTTGGAATTTTTGTTTTTTTAAAGGTATTGAGGGTTTAGTCAAGTGATATAGAGTTAAACTCTCTATAAACTCTTGATCTATCTGCAATGGACCCTCATCCATACCATAGACAAATCAAGAGTTGAACCTGAACTATCTAAAGTGACAACCAAGGCAAAGTGAGAAAATCATTAAACAATTGAACGAATTAAGTAATAAATAAACTTGATTCTCAGCAATAAAACTGAGATTGAATGCCACCATTAACTCAAATAAGGAAAGGAAAAAATTAGGGTAGACTATCTAAAACAACAACTAAGACAAAGTGAGCAAATCATTAAGTCAGTGAAGGAATTAAGTAATAAATGAACTTGACCTTCAGCAGTAGAACTGAAATTGAATGTTACCATAAATTCAAATAAGAAAAGCCAAAATTTAAGTGAGATGATTCACTATTTGAACTCTCATTCCTCTCAAAATTCTATGAAACAACTTTAATTCACTCTTAAATTTTTATATCAGTTTACTAACTCTCTTATTTATAAATAAAGTTTCAACTCTACTTTACCAAATATGATATCATATCAGTATGTGTTTTTCTTGAAGTATCTTTCAAAGTTAATTTAACTTAATAATTGAACGCTAAAAACGTGATTTGTAATATCTCTGCTAATACTCTAATATTCCTATTTGTAATTTATTGAAAGAATATATAAATTAAATATATAATATTTTTTAAGAACATTCGATAAATTAATTATCAGGTATCAAACTATTTTAAATGTTGAATAAAACAAAGTAAATTAATAATAACTAAATAGTTATATTATTTGATAAATTACATAACTCAATTCCTAAGTACACTAGTCACACTATTGAACCCTACTACACCGTGCTCGAGGTCCGCTCCACCAAACTATTGATTCAATACATGCACCAATATATATTCTACATCATTTTTTTCAAACATGGAAAGTAATAGGAAATAGGTACGGAAGGATAAGGATAAATAAACCAAAGGACATTGAATAAAAAATAAATTGTGGAGCATAATGTGGGCATGTAAACACTACCGCCCCAAACAAGACACCAAGTAAAAGACCAGCTTCTAAAAAGGAGAAAAGAATCCCGAAAATATAGGGGCAAGGCACGTGAGGGTAAAGACCACCAAATATAGGGCCTTGAAACCTGAAATTGTAGAGAGTATGACATGGAAAATCTGTCATGAAGAGGTAAGTAATTTTGTTAATTAGAAATGTTTTCCTTTATTCATTACAGAAATTTATTGTAAGAAATTTATTTTATATTATTATGTATATTTATATATGTGATATTTACTTCATTCAAAGGTTATTTTATTATTAATTAATTATGAGTATAAATGATTTTTATTTCTTATTTATACAGATATAAATGATTCTTACTTCTTTAATAATATGAATCTATTCTTATTTTGGAAGTAATTAAATATGTAATGATATTTTATTTGATTAAAGGATTATAAGTAAAATAGCTCGATAAACAAGTACTCTATTAAAGAAAGATTATAATTTCACGTATTTGTATTGGAGATGGGTTCAATCCCATTTGACAATTACAATGAAGTAAATGGCAAACTCTTAGTGTCAGTATCAAAGATAGGTATTACTACCTATTTGGCTGACAATAGGTAGTATACCTATTTGGCCAACTATTAAGGAAAGGTTTATGTATTGGTATTATACCTATTTGACCAATTATTAAGGAAAGATTTATGCATTGGTATTAGAGATAGGTATCATAACTATTTGGCCAACTTTTAAGGAAAGACGTGTGTATTGGTATAAAAAATAGGTATTATACCTATTTGGCCAAACACCAAGAGATGTTGATATGTATGGGTGCTTCCGCCTATCAACATACTTAAGGAAATATAAAGGTAGAATATTCTAAAGGTGTCAACGTATGCATATGTGAACTTTAAAGTTGCCCTCTAGAAAAGATAGTTGAATAACTAAGGGTTAGGAAACTTGATTTAGAGACATCTTTAAGGTTGGGTTAGGATAGAGGGTAGGATAGTGAAATATATTTTATTATTGTATAAATTCTAATATTAGTTTTGCAAGTATTAATGTCTTAACTTAGTGGGGACATTACATTATTATTAATGTGTCACTTTTTAGATAAAAATATATTTCATTGAATTTTAAATATTCATTATCAATAGTAATAGCTTTAAAATCAATCTTACTAATTTTACATTATTAAAAATATTAGTACTAAATCAACAATTTATAACAATGATTGAAAAATACTTACTAGATCATTTCTTTATCTTTTAAAAGATTTACCATGAATGTATGAAGATGCTACCACTGACTTTAATTAAATTGAGAATTTGAAATTGTTTTTGCACTTTATGACTTGTAAATCTGAACTACTTTTTAATTAGATTGTACACACTATTTATGTGGGAAATGCATATATTTGATGCATGTATGATTGTAGTGAAAGATTTTTTCTAAAAAATATGATTGAAGTTTTGGGGAAAAAAAATTAAAATTAAAATTTGTTAAATTTATATAAAATTAGAACTAATGGTGATTATACATAGTTTGCTACCTACTACTTTTGACAGATCATTATCGTTAAAAATATAGGGATAGACATTCGAGATTCTTTGTAGGTAACAAAGTAAAGATATGAAACACTTCTCGCTTTATGTATTTTTTTTTGAGACTTTTTTTTTCAATGCATTTATCGATAGACCATAGCACATTTGTAATGCCCCGCCTAGAGATCCTTGGTACAAGGATGGAATACAAGCCAAGATTAAAAAAATTTACAAGTGCACAAGAACACATCATACATGGATCACATAGATCGCAATAGAAGACTTAACTACAATCCCAACAACCAACAGATCTCCAAACTCCACTACCCAAACTTACAAATGCATAATAGGAAACTAAAGCCAAAATGACAACAAAATACAAAATCTAAACTCTGTCAAAACATGGTAATTGAAGTCAACCCAAATGGTACTACAAACACCAAAAATTGATCCCTGAAAACTAGTGGAGATACCCCCTATTTTCTCCACGAGGACTACAGACTGCTAGTTTTGCATGAAGATGTGCAACATGCCACATGAAGAAATGCTTTTTTGCGCGAAGGAGTGCCGAATGGCGTAAGGAAGTGTTTGGTCGTACCACCCAAACACCTAAAACTGATTTAGGCTTTCGCACAAGGAAGTAACCAGCCAAATGGAGAAACCCACTACACTATGTGAAGACTTGCATCCTCATGTGAGGAAGTGCAATCTCACATGCGATCTTAAGTCAGCACACAAAAACAAAAATCAAGAAAAAGTTAAGAAATCTAAGAGATTAAATCCCTCCGAGGAGTACCGGATCCACAATTCAAGGCATAAACACTCAAACAAAGCTAAAAGATGGAAAGTTGGAAATAACATCTAACCATCTAGTAAATCAATGAAGGAAAAGAGTAGAAGGAACATCATAGTACTAAAAGCAACATTGTAGTAACTGAAATAATATCGCAAGGAATAGTACAACCACACTAAGTACGTAGCTCCTCCCAATTGTCAATGGCATCATAAGACCATCATGGGCCCTAGCCACCCCTTGTGCATAACATCCCAAGCCACTGATCAAATCGTTAGTACTATCGTAATAGGGACATCACTAATAACACATGCTATAACAAGCATAAGGAAATCTAACATGCTAGAAGTAATGCATAAGATAATCTTATAAGTAGATAAAATCACTTATCACATGCTAATTATCATAATAAGGAAATGCATCAAATATAACATCATCTAAAGATGACATACAAGCATCCCAGTGAAAGCATAAATCACAAGAAAGCATACTCTGGAACCTGAAGTACCAAGTGAAAACATCTAGCATCGGTCACACTAGAATAATAGACCATCTTTGTACACTGATCCCTAGTAGTGGTGTGGATAACTATGCCTCCCAACCACATGGCACACGCAGGTCCACTTTCGTCGTTCTGATGGAGATAATGATCCAACCACAAACACACGTAAAACAAACATCCATGGTTAACACACACACTAGGCAGTATGATGATTGAAACCAAGACATAAATAATGCATAACAATAGGTCTTGGTTAGACACTCAATGGGCTACTAAGTAGGGGCTAACATCATGGAGAGTTGCTTGGCATCGAAAAGCCCAAAACGTTTCAACTCCTCAATGGGGGGTCCCGTGCACACATTTTATTATCTTAAACTTTATTACCAGCTAATGTTTTATTTAATTATCACTTACTTAAAACTTCTTTACCCCAACCCTATGAAACAAGGTCACTAGGTTGCAAGATAGAAGCCCTGTCCACATGCTACCCTACCCTACCCATGCTCATCTAATGATAAGTGCCCATAGGCATGCAAATTCCCAACCCAACCCTAATGATCATAACTTTTGAAAGTACCTTGAAAGATTAGGCCTCTCAAGTCACCCAACAGATGCACTTGCATGTACTCATGTGTGACGCACCACCATCATAAGATCCTAACACAAGGACTAGATGAGAACACAATGCAAAAAATCACTCAACCAAAAACAAAATTAGGAGGATGGATGTGACACGCATCCTAATGCAACATAAAAGTGCAACAATGGTCTAATTGACATCCAAATGGATCGTCCAGGTCCATGACCCGCATTGTGTTGAGAAAACTTGAGAAAACAAGGTGGCACACAAAATGAGGTAAAAACCTAAAAAATTGGAAAAATTCCAAAATTATAACCCATTTGGCCTTTGGGTGTAAAAACCCCAAAAATCCAAAATTTGGACACCATATGCAAAAATGGCTAGCATAACGGCTCAAAACCCCAAACCCTAATCCTGATAATAGGAAAAATGTTCATACCCAACCAACTGGGCAAAACCAACAAATAAGAATGGAGGGGAACACTAGTTCTCAACCTCCTCACATATTGCTACAAGAAACAAAAGTTGAAATAGAGAAAAAATAATAAAACAGAAAGGCCCTACCTGACAAAAAAAGGGTAGAAATCAAAACCTGCAAAATAAAATAAATATCCTACCAAAACTATTGAAAGTGAGGGCAAAATAAGAACTCTCCAAGCTAGATCCAACAAGACTGATCTCATGAAAAACCCATACTCATAGCTCCCAGAACGAACAAAAATTGAATCCTTTAGAAGAGGCTTATCAAAAGAGCTCTCAAATTTCTTTTCAAAAGGCAAGAAGTGAATAATAAAATCAGTTTTTCAATACTTATTCACTATCCAAGTGAATGGTCAATTAGAGAAAATAGTCAACTAGAGCAGCTCGACTTTGAATCAACCCAAGTGAAAATAGGTTCTTCCTCGTAATGGGAATTCACCTAAGGCAAAGCTGCCAGAAATTAAATCCAAAAATATTTAAAACCCAAAAACCCCAAATCATAGAAAATCACTAAACAACTTTCGCGACAATGCGAACCTCTAAATGGACAGACATGCTTACTAGTCTAATCACATCATGTAGATGCGTTTGGATTTAACAATCACCAAAACTTTTTAATTTAAACAATTTAAAATAAGGATACATCGACCATACAGGGATGACACTGGTAAATATGAATAGTTGAATCACTAACTCCATGTGCCACTGCCAGGGATATAATTCTTGTACACTAAAATACATGATTAAGTGCAATTGCATATAATATCATAGCTGAATCAAAATGTATTAAATACCTAATTAATCCATTTACATCACTCACATTTGCATAAAGCATAAGATACAAGAATGAAGTAAATAACCATATAACTAGATATCATCATAGATCTACTGTTATCTCAAACTAGCATCAACATGCAAATCTAATAAAATGAACAGTATAGCACTAAAGCATCTATGGTATTGAATTAAAGCATAATATACAACCCTCAGGTCAACTCAAGGTACCAATAACAATAAGAGTATAAAGTATCTCTTGAATCAAAATAGACAACAAGGTACAAACTACAAACACGAGAGGCACTACATCCTCCCCCACTAGCATAGGCTTGCTCCTAGAAGCCAATTAAAGGATAGGGGTACAATCCCCTTAGTCGTGTAGCATCCTCCCAAGTTGTAGAGGTCTCATCACTCGGGTCCCATTGGACCCTTACCTGCTCTATGTCCTAACCTTGCAAGGTCAACCTCCGGTTTGTAGGATATGAATGGGCTCCAAAGTAAGTTGCTCCTCCGCTACCTACAAAGCATCCCAATCAAGAACATGGGCCACATCTAGAATATACTACCTCAAAATAGAAACATAAAAAACATCGTGGATGCACGATAGGCTAGGTGTTAATGCTAGTCGATAAGCCATAGGACCAATCCTCTCGAGGATCTGAAAAGGTCCAACAAAATGTGGTGCCAACTTAGAGCCTTTCCCATAATGAATGGGACTCTTCCTCAGACACACTCACAAAAATACCCTATCATTAACAGAAAAGTGATGATCCAACCTATGGGCATCTGTGTACTTCTTCTGCCTATCCTGAGCATTAATCAAATGCTCCCTAATGCAAACAACTTGTTGCTCCATATCCTAAAGCATCTCTGGACCCAAAAGAACTTGATCCTCTAAGTGATCCCAACTCATAGGAGTACGGCGTTGTTTATCGTACAAGGCCTAAAATGATACCTATTGTTGTATGAAAACTCAACAAGGTACAAATAGTCCTCCCACTTCACCTGCCTATCCATAAAATACCTGCAAAGCATATCCTCCAAAACTTGATTCACTCTCTTAGTTTGACCATCAGTCTTTAAGTGATAAGCTGAACTAAAATTGAGCTGAGCACCAAATGCATGTTGGAGAGACGTCTACAGTGCAAAAGTAAACACAATGAGGAATCCCATGCAAATGAAAAAATATCCTCCAAGAAAACATTTTCTATAGAAGAAGCTATGTAGGATGTTCTCATAGGTGAAAAATGTGCTACCTTGGATAATTTGTCCACTATCACCATGATACAATAATGTCTCCATGATGACATAGGAAACCCTGTGATAAAATCAATGGATATTGTATCCCACTTCCACTCTAGAATGGTATGTAGCTACAAAAGACCCGTACGATGCTGATGCTCTACGTTCACTCTCTTGCACTTAAGACATCTAGCAACAAAATCAACAACATCACACCTTATCCCTACCCAAAAGTATAGTTGTTTGAGATCAGCTTGCATCTTCTTAACACCAGTATGTGCAAAATATAGTGCAATGTGCTTTTGACAAAACTAAGGTATGAAGATCACCTGAAATGGGTACATAGACATATCTCGTGTGTTGTAGTAGTCCGTTATACTAGAAAACATAACCAAAAAATCTCCCCTCAAGGGTACATCTAGACTTGATCTCCACCCTCACCTCCTAATACCAAGTGTCACTAGGAAAAGCTTCCAAGATACGACCTTGCAAATCCACTCCCAATGATAACACTGATACCTCATGTCACCTCCTACTTAAGGCATCTAGAAACATTCTCCTTCCCTTTAATGTGATGAACATCAAAGTCATACTTATACAAGAACTCCATCCAATGACGATGTCATGCATTCAAGTTTAGCTGAGTAAAGATATACTACAAGCTCCTATGATCACTATGCAACTCAAACCTATGTCCCAAAAGAAAATGCCTCCAATAGACAAGGGAATGCACCATGCCTACAAGTTCCAAATCATGAGTGGGGTAGTTAAGCTCATGGTCTTTGAGTTTCCTAGACTCATAAGCAATCACTTGAACATCCTACATCAACACCACACTCGCTCCTTCCAACAAAGCATCTATGCAAACCATGAAATCATGTACAAGATTAGGCACTACAAGAGCTAGTGCACTAGTCAAACACTCCTTGAGAGCATTAAATGCTACCTCACATTGGTCTAACCAAACATAATTCTTCCCTTTCCTCTGAAGAGAAGTGATGGGATGAGCTACTCATGAGAAATTTTTCACAAAGTGACATAGTAACCCGCTAATCCTATGGAACTAAAAACTTCTAAGACATTAGTGGGTACTGGCCAATCCATGATAGCACAAATCTTCTTTGGATCCACTGCAATTCCATCACCTATAATGATGTGTCCCAAATACTTCACCTCAGACTAGAAGAACCCACATTTACTGAAGTTTGCATACAACTGATGGTCTCTCAAGCACTGTAATACCTGATGTAAATGAACTTCATGCTCCTCCACAGTCTTCAAATAAATCAATATGTCATCCAAAAATACAATGATACAATGATCGAGGTAAGTGCGAAATACACCATTCATCAAACTCATAAATATTGATGGCAGATTGGTTAACCCAAAGGGTACAACCATGAACTCATAATGCCCATATCGTGTATAAAAAGTTGTTCGATGAATATCAGCCTATTGGATACAAAGTTGATGGTATCCTGACTTCAGATCAATCTTTGAGAACACTTGTGCTCCCTTCATCTGATCGAATAGGTCATCTATGCTTGACAAAGGATAATGATTTTTCACTGCCACCTTGATCAATTGATGGTAATTGATGCATAACCGCAAAGAACCATCCTTCTTCTTCATGAAGATGACTGGTGCACCCCACGAGGATACACTAGGATGAATATAGCTCTTGTCCAACAATTCCACAACTATAATTTGAGCTCACTCAACTCCTGAGTAGTCATGCAATAAGGAGCTCATGAAATTGGCTCCACTCTTGGTACAAGATCAATTCAAAAACCAATGTCACGCTGTGGTGGCATAACTAGAATCTCATCAGGAACCACATCTGCATACCGATGAAAGAGTGGGTGATCATTAAGTGTCACTATATGGCTCTCGACTTCCTCAAGATCACTAATAGAAACAAGAAATAAATTGATAACCCTTTCACACACTCCACTTCAATTGATTAGCTGAGATCATACTAAGTGAGACTGGTCTCTAAACTCCCAAAAGTTCTACCTGCCCACTTGTGTCATCTACACACTGTACCATCTTGTGATAGTAATCAATATTTTCCTGATGGGCAGATAACCAATCCATGCCCAACAAAATGTCATACAATCCTAGAGGTAGAATGTGTAGATCGACTATCATGGTGAAGGTCCCCAAATTCTATCTACAACAACCAATCAGAGAATCTATAGCCACTTTGGAACTTGTGGCTAACTCAACCTATCACCTATCAACCTAACACACTACCACTAACCCACATCACTAAATAAGAGATAGTGAAATGAAGGAATCTAAAGCAACAAAGTCAGACAAAACTAAATTTGAAATACCATGCAATGTACCTATAGCCTCGACTACTATACCTTGATGATCTACTTGATGGTTTTCAACCATTGCAAAGACTTTGTGATTCTGACCCACATCTCCTACAATAGGCTTAGATCTCATTGTGCCCTTACTAGGTCCTAAAGATGCTTTAATTGAACAATCAAAAGATTTATGGCCAAGCTGACCATAAGAGTAACATTTCCCTAAAAATTTTGGAACTTGTTCTGCGTCCACCCTAAGTAGCACCAAGATAAGGTGCACTACCCTTGCTAGAATTTTGTTGAGCACTCTAAGGAGGATGATCCTACTGAGATTTCTATCCTTAGTTCTGGCTATCTCCTTTCTTCCCTGAGGTACTAGAAGATTGACCACCCTTGGTCCAATAACCCTTCTGTCGATTATGATGAGAACCACCATGAGAATGTACTGACTGGGTCTAGGCCTTCCCTACAAATGGAGAGTATTGTGTATCCTATCCTGAAGGTTGTGCACTTTGGTTCTAAGAACTAGATTTACCACTAAAACCCCTAGTCACATCTTTCTCTATGATCCTTGCCTTCTCAATGATAAGAGCAAGTGTCCTCAGTTTATGAGCATGGACATCTCCAATAATGGAGTCTCTGAGGCCCCTAACAAAATTCTAGGAGATCAGTGCATCATCGTGTCTATAGCTCAAGTACTATTTTAGACCAATAAACCTCCTCTCATACTGATCAACTATCATAAAGCCCTATTTAAGCTCATGGAGTTCATCAATGCAAGCTTCACGATATTGTGGTGACAACAATTTCTCTCTAAACCTCTCCTCAAAAATCTCCCAAGTGAGATCCGCAAAACTAATACCAAGCCTTTCACTCTCTAAATCCCACCAAATAGAACCATGTTCCCTCAGATGAGTGATCATGCATCAGGCCTTCATGTTGCTCCCATAAGGTAGTAGGGAGAAACAATGACCCATATCGATCAACCATCTCTCAGCCTTAAGTCGTATCCCCTAGCTATCAAACTCTAGTGGTTTGGATCTTTGAAATTCCTACATCATCTCAATCTGAGTAAGATCATCATCATTCTAGCCACAACCCCTCTAACAATTCCTTCTTCCACTCAGTGGTGTACTAGACCATTCACATTCACACTCTTCCTCCCTATGCTTTGACTAATGGGAATCTCCATGATGAGATCCCTCTTCTCGATCATGATCATGTTAGCGCTCTTCAACACGAGGGCCCAACCAAGCAAGAATTTCCTAGAGCACTAGCATCAATGCCCCCATGATATTTTAATTTGTGTTACCCTATTATCCCTCTCCTTGGTGTTCCTCTTCATGGTGTTCATTTACACTATTACCATTATGGATACCACCACAACCACTAGGTCTACGTATAGGAGGCATGTCACTAGAAACAACAAGGTAATATTAGAACAATGGAATTACAACCATAAGAGACAAAACATGAACTAACGAGATACCAAACCAATAATCATAATATAAAAATACACAACCAAAAAAAAACCATAGTGGAAGCATAACATAGAGATCCCAATGTTCCAACATGAGCTCTGATACCAGATGTAATGCCCTGCCCGAAGATCCTTAGAACAAGGATGAAATACAAGCCAGGATAAAAAAAAAATTACAAGTATGAGTGCACAAGAACACATCATACATGGATCACATAGATCACAATGGAAGAATTAACTACCATCCCAACAACCAATGGATCTCCAAATGCCACTACCCGAACTTACAAACACATAATAGGAAACTAAAGACAAAATGACAAAAAAATACATAATCTAAAATCTTTCAAAACATGGTAATTTATGTCAACCCAAAGGGTACTAGAAACACAAAAAATTGATCCTTGAAAACCAATGGAGATACCCCCTGTTTTCTGCATGAGGACCATAGACTGCCAACTTTCGTGTGAAGATGTGCAACATGCCATGTAAAGAAATGCTTTTCCACATGAAGAAGTGCCCAATGGTGCAAGGAAGTGTTTGGTTGCACCACCCAAACACCTAAAACTAATGTAGGATTTCATGTGAGGAAGTACCTAACCACATGAAGAAACCCACTAAACCACATGAAGACTTGCATCCTCATGTGAGAAAGTACAATCTCGCGCAAGATATTAATTCAGCATGCAAACAAAAAAATCAAGAAAAAGTTAATAAATCTAAGAGATTAAATCCCTCCACACTAGGGAGTACTAGATCCACAATTCGAGGTGTAAACACTTGAACAAAGCTAAAAGATGAAAAGTTGGAAATAACATCTAACCATCTAGTAAATTAATGAAGGAAAAGAGTAGAAGGAACATCATAGTGTACTGAAAGCAACATCACAGTAATTGAAATAACATCGTAATGAACAGTACAACCACACTAAATACATAGTTCCTCCCAACTATCAATGGCATCATAAGATCATCATGGGCCCTAGCCATCCCCCATGCAAAACATCCCAAGCCACTGATTAGATCATCGGTACTATCATAATAGGGATGTTACTATTAACACATCCTACAACAAGCATAAGAAAATCTAACATGCTAGAAGTAAAGCATAAGATAATCCTAATAGTAGATAACATCACCTATCACATGCTAATCATCATAATAAGGAAATGTGTCAAATATAACATCATCTAAATATGATAAACAAGCATATGAAAAAAAGCATAAATTACGAGAAAGTATACTCTGGAATCCGAAGTACCAAGTGAAAACATCCGGCATCAGTCACACTAGAACAATAGATCATCTCTATATACCGATCCCTAGTAGTGGTGTGGGTAGTTATGCCTCCCAACCACATGGCACCTGTAGGTACAGTCTTGCCGTGCTGATGGAGATAATGATCCAACCACAAACACATGTAGAGCAAACATCCATGACTAACACACACACCAGACAATATGATGACGAAAACCAAAAGATAAATAATGCATAACTATAGGTCCTAGTCAGAAACTTAATGGGCTACTAAGTAGGGGCTGGCATCATGGAGAGTTGCTTGGCATTGAAAAGCCCAAGATCATATCGTATGCTTCAACTAATCGACGGAGGGCCTTACACACATTTTATTATCTTAAGTTTTATTACCACCTAATATTTTATTTAATTATCAATTACTTAAAACTTATTCAAACCAACCCTATGGGACAAGGTCACTAGGCTACAAGATAGAAGCCCCCTCCATATGCTACCCTACCCTACCCATGCTCACCCAATGATGAGTGCCTATAGGGATGCAAATTCCCAACCCGACCCCATTGATAATAACTTTCAGAAGTACCATAGAAGATCAGGCCTTACAAGTCACCCAATAGATGTATGTACACATACTTGTGTGTGGTGCATCACCATCACAAAGATCATAAGACAAGGACTGGATGAGAACACAATGCATAAAATCACTCAATCAAAAATAGAATTGGGAGGACAGATGCGACATGCATCCTATTGCAACATAAAAGTGTAACAGTGGTCTAACTAACATCCAAATGAATCGTCCATGTGCATGACCCGCATTGTGCTGCAAAAACCTGAGAAAACAAGGTAGTATGCAAAACAAGGTAAAAACCCCCAAAAGTAGAAAAATTCCAAAATTAAAACTCATTTGGACCTTGGGTGTAAAAACCTTGAAAATACAAAAATAAATGAGTTCATAAATCATATGCAAAAACAACCAACATAATGGCTCAAAACCCCAAACCATCATCTCGAAAATAGGAAAAATGTTAATACCTAACCAACTAGGTAGAACTAGCAAATAGAAATGGAGGGGAACACTAGTTCTTAACCTCCTAACATACTGCCACAAGAAACAGAAGCTGAAATAGAGTGAAAACAATAAAACAAGAATGCCCTACCTAATAGAGAAAGAGTAGAAATTGAAACTCACAAAATAAAATAAATATCTCACCAAAACTGCTGAAAGTGATGGCAAAACAAGAACTCCCCAAGCCAAATCCAATGAAACTGATCTCACGAAAAACCCATGCTGATAGCTCCCAAAATGAGCAGAAATTGAATCCTTTAGAAGAGGATTTTCAAAAGAGCTCTCAAATTTCTTTTCAAAAAGTGAGAAGTGAATAATAAAATCACTTTTTCAATACTTATTCACTTTCCAAGTGAATGGTCAATTAGGGAAAATAGTCAACTAGAGTAGCTAGACTCCAAATCAACCCAAAAAAAAAGGTTATTCCTCGTAATGGGAATTCACCTAAGGCAAAGCTACTAGAAATTAAATCCAAAAATATTTAAATCCCGAAAACCCAAAATCATAGAAAATCACTAAACAAATTTTGTGACAATGTGAACCTCTAAATGCATAAACACACTTACTGGTCTAATCACATCATGCAAATGAGTTTGGATTTAATAATCACTGAAAAGTTTTAATTTAAACAATTTAAAATAAGGATATGTCAACCATACAGGGACAACATTAGTAAATATGAATAGTTGAATCACTAACTTCATGTGCCACTGCCAGGGATATAATTCCTGCACATTAAAACACACGATCAAGTGCAATTAAATATAATATCATAGGCAAAAAAAAATGCATTAAATACATAATTAATCTATTTACATCGCTCACATTCACATAAAGCATAAGATACAAGAATGAAGTAAATAACCATATAACTAGATATCATCATAGATCTATTGTCATCTGAAACTAGCATCAACATGCAAATATGATAAAATGAACAGTACAACAGTAAGGCATCTATGGTACTGAATCAAAGTATAACATCCAACCCATAGGTTAACTCAAGATACCAATAACAATAAGAGTATCAAGTATCTCTCGAATCAAAATAGACAACATGTTACAGATTGCAAACACGAGAGGCACAACACTTTAGTCTTTATATTGCAATTTTAATTGTTTGCATTCTCATGAATATAGTTACTTTTGAGAGTTTTCATTTTTAATTCAGGCAACATAATACATACTTTTGTTGCTTGGTACAAAATCTTTGACTTGGGATTTTTCTTAGTTGGTATTTAATATGAATTAATTTACTATAACAAGGATTAAATTAGATTTTTTAAATCTGAATTATACTACAATCAATAAGGGTTAAGTTAGATTTGCAAGTAGGATTCTATGTTCTCCTTTTGATATGTAAGCATTTTGTAGTAATAATCATCAGGTTTGTTTGAAATAGGAATTACTGAGAGCGAGTTGGGGGTGAATTAGTAATTTATAAACTTTAGTCACTAACTACATATTATTTATTACTTTGAACCATACATAAGAAAGTAAATAAATAATCTTGAACAATAACAGTAACCATGCACGAAGATAACTCATAACACCATATTTTGTTAACTAGGGAAACTCTGACCAAGGAAAAACCCTAATGGGGATGATACCCACTAGATGATATACTAATATATATATATATATATATATATATATATATATATATATATATATATATATATATATATATATATATATATATATATATATATATATATATATATATATATATATATATATATATATATATATATATATATATATATATATATATATATATATATATATATATATATTCATTCCTTGTTAGAGGATGGACCCTATTAGGAGTTAATGAACAAATTCATTATAGAGAGTCCCTATTAGGAGACTTTGAATCCCTATTAGGAGATTCCAACCCTATTAGAAGTTGTAATATAGTAGATGCAAGAAGAGCTCACTCCCCAAAGAAGTAATTAGTCTTCTGGTATGTAGGTGTTGCAACTTCTTTCTTGACTGATCTTTGATCACAATTCAATCTAGGATCACAAAATCAGGTTCTCAAAACTTTGCATATATCTCTTTCACAAAAATTTGCGTATCACTTATCACAATACAAAATGCACACTACTTAACATTTGAGTTTGTAAGATGTCCTTTGAATAAATGCCATGCCTTTACATAAATTTTTGTAGGTTGGCTAAGACCATAATATACTTTTCTAACTTAGAGTAAACATTTAGGACGTCGGCCCTAATTGGTCAAGTAATTATTTTGTAAACAAAATAATTCCTTCACCTTTAATTTTGTTGTTCTGTTTCATTGGTAAAACATGAATATCTCTTTTTTGTATAGTGCATACTAATTTTTGAGGTTATACACATCATCGCCAAAATGTATACTATCTCCATCTAACTTTGCTAATCATAATATGATGCCAGTAACAAGTTACATACAAAACAATACACTGTCGTAAACAAATTTCATACTTAGACAATTTTTTGGGTACCAAAAGCTAAGTTTCTTTATTTATGAGGTTTTCTACAAGCATGTATATCCTGTGTTTCCATAAATGAAAATAATTACATATATTCATTAGCCAATTTTCAACAATCTCCCCCTTTAGCATTGATGGCAAAAAAATAGAGAAAATTGGCTAAGTATCAAAAGCTTGTCCAAAACATTATAGTATCAATATATTAATCATCTTTTACAATTGATTACAACTTACATACTCCCCCTTTTGATATGATTTCATATCTTACCTAAGTTACAATTTTCTTATGCATCTTCTCCCCCTTTGACATCAATGACAAAGGTTAGAATGTCAAAAACTGTCAAAATTGTTCATTTGTTGTCAAAAACTCTATTCATCTTCCTTAAGCTAATAACATCTTCATGCAATCATCAAAACTTGTCTTAAGACTTTTCAAACCTCTTTCCCATGTATCCTTGGTTGTTTAAGAAAAAGTGAGAATTACACATGGGGCATATGATGTAATTTCCACTACATTGAGGTCAGAGTATAAAAAAATTGAATCGATGTCCTTGGCTTTGACACATTCCTCTAACTCTCTCAATAGATGATATCTTAATAGCAATAGACTCTCTAAATTTTGATAATCTCTTCAAAATTTGTTCTTTCTAAAGTTATAGTTTCCTGATATCACTATGAACACCGACCACTTGTCCTTTAAAGTCATCAACTTTTTTGGAAGGTTGTTGTATCTAACTTGATAGAGCTTCTAGCTCACTCAAATTTCCTTCAATATTTCTATCAAAATCCTTGTTCAACTTATGAGATAAGGTACATCTAATGTACAATACCTTTCCATCTTGTTGACATCTTCAAATTTCCTTTATACAAGTATCAAGACTTAACAAATCATTCTTGATATTCAAAGAAATGGTGCTAAATAGATTAGCATCATGAGCAATCTAGGCTTTGGATTTTACAACATTCAACAAATTTTTAAATTCCTCATCAAAAGACTTTAACACTACTTGTGCCCTTTGTTCAAGATCTGCCTCTGTATGCTCAACTGCCAAAGTACTATTTAATCTGTTAGTTACCTTCATTAAGGTTCTTTCCTAAACTCTTTACTTTTCTATTCATCTCAACGAGTTTTGTTAGAGAGGAGATCAAGTTAGTTTGATCATCGTCATCACTTGTTAGGCGAGCAAGAGCAATTGGAGTAGATGAACTAGATGGTTTAGTTAATCTTCCCTTTACTTCTCCTCTTCTACCTCCTTAGATCTTTTCTCTTCCTTTTCTTTTCTTTCCTTCTCTTTCTTTTCTTACTCCTCTATTCTTTTATTTCTTTCTTCCTCTACTCTCTTTTTCTTTTCTTCCTCAACTCTTCTTTTCATTTCTTCTTAAAGAAATTTTTGCTTAGCTTCTCTAATTTTTCTCTTTTCTGCCTCTATTTGCCTCTTTTCCTCTTTAATTAGTTTTAATTGATCTTGAATAACCTTGACTTGAGATTCAGGTTGATTGAAACTCTCAAAAGTGTTAGTGTCATCAATGCTAATAGGAACATTGGTCTAGTCAATCTGCATAGTGTCACCACTTACTGACACTTGCAAAGTTTTAGGTGCAGGTGAAGGGGTTGCCTTTGATTCTATCATCATCTAACTAATAGTTGTGGTTGTTTCACTCCTTATTTTATCCTTCTCACCCACCATAAATAGAAATGGTCTCACCTTTTTCCTCACGTAAGGTGCTAGATTGTTCCACAATTTCTTGACTTCTTCCTCATCATTTATTTTGAAAATTATCCTTATCATAGACTTTTGAATTTCTATATCCTCTTCTTGAGCTAGTGCTTTCTTCTCTATAAGTCTATGATAGGCTTTCTGATTTATTGTGCCTTCAATATCCTTAAGTTTCAAATTGTTAGTGATTATATATCTCACAATACAGATATCAATATGATCTTTCTCAATATCATTATATAGATCATTAAAAAATTCATCTGAACAAATTTCCCTTTATTTTTAATGGCTCAGTTGATCTTCTTGATCTTCAGCTCCCAAGGTTACCTTGCTTTTCTTGCTAACTATTTAGAAACAATAACTCTCTCTGTCTATTTAACTTCTTGATCTTCTTCTTCTTCATTGGATTCTACTATTGTCAATAATGTCTTCTATCTTATACTCAGTCTAGTAGCCTATTGCTTGACTCTTTTAGTCTTCGTAGTCATAGCTTCCACTAATCTTTCTAATTTTCTCTTTGGCTCATTTGGTTGTTTAGCTGATATTGTAGCATATGGAATACTTTTTTGTGAATGTATCTTTGCAATAGATACACCAGATGGTTGCCCAACTAATAGTGGTTGCACATACATCATTTGTTTCATTATCTGCCTAACTGCCTATGCCTCACTTTTTGTTATACTGGCCTTAGTTAGACCTTTCTTCATTATTGTCTCAATATTTTTGTGAGATTCTTTCTCTAAAGATGCTTGATGAGTTGATTGAGTAATTTCTTCATATGTTCCAAATCTATACTCAGCTTGGTCATTCTCAGAGTTCAATAATAGATTAATATATCCAATTGCTACATCATCACTTAGCTAATAACCTAAGGGATCAAGGAATGTTTCCCAAGGTTTTACTACTTGTATATGAGTTAAATCTATATCAAACATAACACATATATTATCTTTGAATCTTTCTACAATTTCAAGTGCAATTCTGTATCTTTTCTTCATCCCATTTTGAAATGTCTTCATGATCAAATTTTTATTGTCCAAGATTTTGTTTGCTAGATTTCTTTTACATACATTTATAACCTTTTCCATGATACATCTCTCACTACTTATAATTTTGTAACTGATAAGTATGGAAATCTCTTAAGTACATGAAAAAACATATGATTGATCAATGATTGAAATCTAAACACACCATTCTTTGTCCTCTTGATCTTCTCTTAGTTTTCAAGGAGTTGTACTCTTATAACTTCACTAAGATTAATTCATTTTTTCTCAACACAAATCTTATAGGCTGCATAGATGAATCCTCCTAATAATTCATCAAACTTAGAACTTGCACAAATAGAGTAGGCAATTATTCTACTTAGGAATATTATATCATCTTGTATAATGGTGATCACCATGGTCTTTCCATTATAAACTACTTTTGTGTAGCTCTCAACCTTCTTTTTAACTAGTTTCTCACCTATAGGTACACTTCCTTATTTTCAAAGACCACTAACCTCATGAATAAGGTCAACTTAAATGTCAACTACATTGTCTTCCATCCATAATTTTCCATCATGAATTCTTCTTAGTATAATCTGTGGCCATTCTTTAGTATCAAATTCACCTTAGAAATGTATTTGAAAAGGTCTAGTTCTTTCAAATGTTCAAATCTAGGCTTTATCGACATATCATGGTTAAATAAAACTTCCATATCTTTTTTCATATCCTCACTCCCAATAGTTTCAAACTTGCTATTAAAATAACTTCCTACATCTTCCAAATACACTATGTTGTTCAGAGTGATAGATAATTCTAAATTAGGGTTTCCTTCTATGGGTTTCATGGAAACAACCTTCAATTTTGGTCTCTCCTCATTCTGAACATTATGTACTACTAACATATCCATGCTTTTATCGAATATAAACTTTATCAAATAAATTCTGTAGAGAAACAATAAAATACCTTTTTCTGAAATAGGGTTTAGTTTGAAATTGCCTTGTCAAGTCACTTTTGAGTGCTCTTTGCTTCTGATCCAATCACAATGAAGTAGTAATCAAGTCTGTACTCCATTTTATTCATTCAATTCAAAATTGCATTAATTGTGTACTTATAAACATTAAAAAACTATCAATTTCATTCCAAAATCAAATATCTACTCAAAATCTTTGTTTGATCTTCAAATGCTACTCGAAGGTTACCATAGCTTCCTTCCATCATGACCTCCATAAAATTCTTTGTAAAAACATAGTTTTCATCTTCTTCTATAGAAATAATTTTCTCTATAATAATAGTAACTCTTAATTCCTTCATAACAAGTTTCAATAAGATCTAAATTGCAAGCAAGCTTAGCTATAGTCTAAACTTATCTCGATATACCTTTTCCAAACTTTGATACCTCTAGTTCGATCTCTAAATGAAGTTTCAAATTTTGGTGTTGTGAACAAGCTTAATTCAACTTAGTTGAATCAAATTTTATTATTAACTTTGATCTTTTTATCTCTGCATCATCTAACTTTTCTTTAGAAATAGTCAATCCCTTCACAAATGCCTCATTAAGTTCTTCTCAAAGTTCATTGACTACATTTTTTTTTCCTCATTCTCTTTCTTAGTTTTGGAGTTCCTTTCATGATTCCTTCTATCATTTTTGACATTTCTTCCATCGTTTCTTTTGTTTCTGAAGTTTCTTCCATTGTTCCTTCTATCTTTGAAGTTTCTATCTATTCTACAATACTTTGATGTATGTCTGAAGTTGTTGCATAACTGGCATATTAGGGTTCTGCTTCTAGGATTTTGTTGATCAATAGGTGCATGGAAATTCTAGGCTGTGTCCAAACTTGTTACACTTATTACACATGATCTGCCTTGTTTCTTTATAAGGTCTTCCTTCTCTCAATGTCCTCTCATTGGATCTTCTTCTATCTATAGGGTTAGTATTTTTAGATATTCTACTATTCCTTCTATCATTATCATATTTAGGTTTCCTACAATCAATTTCTCTATGACCTATATCATGAAAATTATGACAATACAAATATGTAACATGATTAAATGAATTATTTATACAATTTCTTTTCATATGACCTATTTCATTACATGAAAAATACTTACCTCTAAATTCATATCTAGTTTCCATAGGAGATTCCACTTGCTTAGGTTCATCCAATTTCTCAACTTCCTTGTCTTGTCCAACTTCTTTAGATTTATTAGAAGATTGACTAGATTCAATCTTATCATCTAATTTATCTTTCTCTTTTAGATTTGATCTATTTTTAGGTTTCTTTGTAGACATGTTAAATAAATAACCAAGACTAGTATTATCATAAGTAGGTCTTTGTATTGAAATTGAATCAACAAGATTTTCTATGCTTGAATAAAGCTTTTGAAGTTGTTGCTTGTATTGAGTTAGTTCACCTTTCACAATAGTGTTGTACTTATGAAGTTCTTCATGATCTTCTTTCAATATTTCAAACTCGGATGTCTTCTTTGCTAGACTTGCTCTAAGATCTAAATTTTTAGTCTTCAAATCAAATTCAACTTTGCTAGGATCACTCTTCAAACTCAACTTAGATGGTAATTTTCAATTCATGCTTCAAGATCTTGTACTCAATCTTTAGTTTTGAATAATAATCATCACTAGTTTCAAACTGAGTAGATTTAGGCTTGGATTTGAGATGTTCAATCTTGTCCTTCAGTTGTCCAATATATACTTTGGAGTTTTCATATCTATTCTTCATTTGATCTCTTTCTTCACTAAGGACATCAATTTTTTCAAGTGCCTCTTCAAGGTTCTAATCAACTGTTCCATATCCATAGAGATCTTATAGGGATAGAAAACTTGTCACAAGGTGATCCCACAATAATGGGTTCCACTTTTTGACCAATTTTGACACTGAAATCAATATTTTTGAAACAAACCTCACGTTCAAGTGACTATATCCCTAAAACTATAAATAATTTCAAGATGACATAAACTAGTGATTTTTAGTCCTCTATTCCTACTTTTTAAACCTTTTTAATCTAAAAAAAATTTATTTATGTCAAATTTTTCTTCTCCTCCGAAAAGTGGTACATAATAAAATTCAATATTTTTAAAGAGTGATAGTTTTCTTAACATACATAACTTTTTTTCTAGAAAAGATAATGAGGTAATTCTTTTGGTGTTGGATTTGTAACATCAATATCTAGAGGATGCATTTGGTTTGATTCAATTTGGTTGAATATTGTATAGTTTATGAAATTTTGAAGTGACACCAATCATAATTCAGACATATGTTCATTTTGACATAGATAACTTGAAGTCAATTTATCATAAATATATTTTTATTTATTTTTGAATAGAAATATATCTCAATAAGCTATTTCCTGGATATTTTTAAAATAAAAATTGACCTAAGTTACTAATTTTCTCAAAGTGTCGAAGTTAGTTGATGTTCAATTGGTAATGAACCTATGATGAGTTAAACTCATATTTGAAAGTCTTAATGATTAAAATATGTATTACAATTATAGTCATTGGAAAGCTTTCTTCGAGTAGCACATTTTGGCATTTTTAATTTTATAGTAGGAGATCATTCATCTGTAATTATGGGTGTCAAAAGAGCCAACAAAAATTAAAGATAAAAAGGGACAAATTTTTTGTAATTTTCTATGTTCGCGTGAACATAGTGTTTGCTACAAACATATGTTTGCACTAAACATGCAGTTCAAAAATTTCCAAAAAAAATTGGTAATTATGACATTTTAAAGCCAAAATTTAGTGTTTGGCATGTTCATGCGAACATATTAATTACAAATGTTCATGTGAACATTCCTAATTTATGGTGAATATGCTCACAGCGAACACTTTTATAAAATATGTTCACCACAATAATGTTTACTATGTTCGCACAAATGTATGGTGTATGTGATTTTCACATGTTGCAAAAAAAACAAAAAAATCTTTGTCTCACTAAAGTGGAACCCATTATTGTGGGTTCACCCCACAAAAGTACCACATAGAGAATAGCATTAATTTCCATGACCCAGCCTCTTGGACAACAAAACATATACTCACTCCCCATCAGGAACTTGAACAACTCCCTAGCATCCTCCTCCTGAGAAATGTTGTCACTAAAGTCTTTACCCTACAACAAACAAAGGGCGATAGCACATGCATGCATAATCTTTAGTGGAAACTTGTTGACATCATTTAAGCAGACATTCATGACGACCATCTCCTCCTTTAGCTACTTCACAGACATGTCAAGGCTAGAAATTTGGTACTTGAGGGTACCAACTAAAGCCCCACTCATTTTACCTTTATCCATCCACAAAAACATTGCTTAAGTTTAGTAGTGGCCACATAAGATGGGTAGGGTTAAAAGCATTCTATAGGGGCCAAGAGGAGAGATTAGTAGTAGGGGCTAGGGAAGGGTCCCTCATTGGGCTTAGGGTTTCCTTACAGGAAGAATCTTCTAATTCACGCTCTGTAGATTTTTTTCTTTCTTTCGGTGTCTATCAAGGATTCCTCTTTCTTGAAAAGTCTTTAATGGCTTTCTTTCCCCTTTTTTGGGTCAACCTACTAGAATAGAGGGTTTGGAATTAAATGGTGTCCTCATCACTATCTTTAATGTTAAAGGTATTTATTTTGGGATTTTTTTCCCAGGGAAAGTTTCAAGGGCTTATATGGGTTCTTTGTGTTTTTTAGATCCCATTGTTTCCAAGGTGGAGGAATCTCTAGATGAAATAGGGATCACATAGGGTATGTACAAAAGATTAACTCTTTTATCTTGGGTAAGGCTAGAGGCTAAGGGAAAATAGGGAAAATAGTGGGTTTCTTATGGGTGATGAAAATCATGTTGGTAGTCAAGGGGGCCACAAAGCACGGTGGAACTCATATAGATGAAACATTAAGCCTTAATGGAAGATAACCAATTTCTTCACTTCGAATTTTTCTTCTACATGATCAAACGCGGTATTTTCTAGAGAATGAAGCAAAAAGAATGGATAGAGATTAGGTCCTTATGTTGAAGACGAATCAAGTAAGAAAGATGATAATAGTTAAAAACCCCATACCTTCCTTCTAAGGTGAAGTAGTTGTTAATAACCTTACTATTAAAAATGTAAGAGTGTCACCAAGAGGGGTGGGTTGAATAAGTTACCACAAAAACAATTCCCTGTCCCTAGATGTCAATTCAAACTTTTCACTAATCATGTAATATTATCCAACTCAGTTAACACTAAAATGTAACTACCACTTGGTTAACAAAGAAATCTTATGATTATTAATCTATTATAGCTTTAGAAACTTAGTTGCAGAAACTTAAAGCATAAAGAAAATAAAATGAACATAGATGACACCAAGGTTTAATGTGGAAACCTAATTTGGGAGAACCACCATTCAACTAGTTACAATATTTTTCACTCTTCTGAAGTGATCCCTGTTAGGATCTAAGCTTATTAAAGGTTACAAAACATACTGTTAAGTATGACCCTATTAGAGCATTTAGATCATCTTGTTAGGAAGGGCCTAGTTAGATGTCTTTAAACACTTCAATCTTGAAATGTCACCTTGTTAGAGGATTTACAAAATGACTTTTAAGTCAACTCTATTAAAAGATTTCTTTTTTGCTACAATGGTTAAAAAGTAACAATAATTTGACATGATTGAAGAAGCAACTAACTTTGTAGATTTAGATCTCTATTTTGGCTTGACTTTTGGATCCTTCTTGATTAGATGTTCTTTGCAACTTGTCTTCTACTCTAACCTACTCTGCCTTTTACTTCACTCACATATCCATCTTATTTCATATTCCACTTTTCCATTGTATCCTCACAACTTGACCTTTCTTAAATATCATAATACTAGACAACTCAGCTTGAATACCCATCCAAATAATCAATAAACATCCAAATAGTCAGTGTTAAAAAATAAATTTTTAGACAAATGCATTTTGTTATCACTTGGTCAGTACTAGGATTGAATGCTCAATCAACACTACAAGTTCTTTGATGCCTGACCACTCAGTCAATACTACAAGTATGAATCCCTTCATTAACTAACTACTCATTTAATACTGGAAAAGTATTTTTTACTAAACAACCTAGTTAATACTGCAAACTCTATATTTCTTAGTTAATACTAACATTTGTGTAACATCAATGACAACATACAATTGAAGAATTATTTCTAACAAACTCCTTCTTTGACATTGATGGCAACTCAAAATAAACTAATAAAAGTATGAGCAATTGAATAATATCCTTAGTTTCATCCTGATTCACATCCATACGAACTCCCTCTGAGATTATGCTTGGATTTGTCTCTACTGCTTCCCTGTCAATAGTATGATTTGAAATTCTATCATTTTCTCTCTTTTCTATGAATTCCATCATTTGAATATCTTTTTACAAAACTCTCTCTCTTTCTCTTTGACACTGACCTCTCTCACACCCTTCCTTGATTGTCTCTCCCTTGTTCTTCCTTATTTACACTGAACTCTCCCCTGCTGACATCAAATGCCAAAGGATACAAACTTTTAAGTTACTATGTACCTTTTATATTGATTCATATTCAAAATGATTTGCATTACACTGCATCAACTTGATAGATCTTCAATGGAATTTATTTAATACTTCACTATCTTTTGCTTTAGTGATCTTGGGATAGGGGAATAACCCCTATTTTACCTCTTAGATACATAAATGCATCCTTAGGTCAAGCCTTGCTAAATATATCTGATATCTTCTCCTTGGTATTCATATATTCCAATCTCACCTCATTTTCTTGAACTAATTCCCTTAAGAAATGATATTTGATTGCAATGTGTTTTGTCTTTGTGTGCATCACAAGATTTTTTGATATATTGATCACACTTGTGTTATCAAAATAGATAACCACTAGTTCCTTGATTTCTTCCTTCATTCCTGACATTAATTACTAGATCCATATTACTTTAGAAAAATTTACTATTGCAAAAACATACTCTACCTCTATTGTGGATTGAGAAATACAATTGTGCTTCTTGTTTGTCCAAGACACTAACCTCTTTCCAAGAAAGAACACTCCTCCACTAGTACTTTTCCTATCCTTAATGCTTCCTTCCTAATCTACATCAATTTAGGATCTCAACTCAAGATTTCTTCTTTTCTTATACCATAAACCATATTCTTATCTTCCTTTTAGATACCTTAGAATTCAATTTAGTGTCCTCATATGATTTTCTTTTGGATTAGCAAAAAATATTGCAAGTATGTCAACTGCCAATGCAAATTAGGTCTAGTGTGTACCACATGCTAAAGCTTCCCAAACATTGATCTATAAGTACTCTAATATACCTATTTTGAATCATCATTCTTTGAGAGTTTATGTCTAGTAGACATAGGTGTTGCAACTCACTTGAAATCTTCCATTCCAATTAATGTCAATGTTTCCCTCATGTATTTTGATTGAGTAATGTATATGCCATCCTTCATGATGAACTTGTAGACCCAAAAAGAATTTCATCTCTCCAAATGTAGACATTTCAAATTCTTTCTTCATTTCTTCAACAAATGATTTACATAACAACATGTCCTCCAAATATGATATCATCTACAAATATTTTTGCAAGAAATATCTTGTCTTGTGGTCCTTTCTTAATATATACAAGTTATTGTTATCATTTGTCTTTTGAAAACCAATTCTTATGATATATCCATGTATTCTTTCATACCATGCTCTAGGATCTTGCTTAATTTCATATAAAACTTTGTGAGATTTACATACCATGTCTCTTTTTCTTGGATCAATGAATCCTTCAAGCTATTTAATGTAGACTTCTACTTCTAGGACTCCATTCAAGAAATCTTATTTAACATCCATATGATATACTTTGAATCCCTTTTGTACAACATATGCTAGAAATATTTAGACTCCTTCAAGTCTTGCAACAGGGATAAATATTTCCCCATAGTCAATACCTTCCTTTTGAGCATAACCTTTGCATACTAGACTTGACTTGTTCCTTTTCACCTCTCCTTTCTCATTCAACTTATTTATGAATATCTATTTTGTGCCAATCACATTCTTATCCTTAGGTCTAGGAACAAGAGACTAGGCTTTGTTCTTTTCTATATTCTCAATTTCTTCATTTATTACATCTATCCAACTTTTTATATTGAAATTGTTTACAAATCTTGTGCTTATTCAAGCAACAACATGACACTTACAATCTTATTCAAGATCGTTACAAGCAACCATGTTAGAAACAATCATTGGAAGACCAAGAGACACAACTTAGAATCCACCTTTTACAATGAGACAAATAAACTAATAGAAGACCAAGAGTTACAACTTAGAATTCCACAAAGATGTCCCTCATGGGATTTGAACTAGGGTCTCCAAAATTAGAACTCATTGCTTCAACCAACTAAGCTGAACCCCTTGGATGCCTTTATCCAACTTTCATTTTCTAATGTATGTTTTATAGATCTAGGCTTAAATTCACTAAAAAAACATGTACCTTTTATGTGTTCCTTGTCCATATGCCTTTTGTCTCTCCTCTAATTATTTGTTCACATGCATGATGCCTTCTAACATATTTGACAAGTCTTGGGTATTTCTTTTTATATTATGAACTTCATTTACTTGGTTCTCCATGATCTTTTGTCTTTAGCTTGGCCTCCTCTGGTTGATCTGGTTGTAACTCAGGTTCTTCTAACTATGACTCAGGTTTCACTACTTATGACTCGAGTTGCACTTCTTGTGGCTACAACTTAGGTTGAACTCTCTATGACTTGAGTACCTTTGTTTGTGACTTGGGTCGTACTACCAACTCCTGATTGATTGCAACAAATTATGGTAAAGTATCAGGTTCCTCCTCATAGTAAATAAAATTCTTGTAGTCTTTAGATTCCTTTTTCTCTATTCTTCACTTCTTTCTAAAAACTCATCAGTCTTCACATGTGCACTTTCAATGAATTTTTGAGTAGCAAGATTCAAACATTTGTACGTCTTGATTTTATTGGAGTAACCAAGGAATTTTCCTTACTTTTTGCATCAAGATTTCCTTTACTTACATCTTTCAAGATATAACATTTACTTCCAAATACTTTAAGATAAAAAAAAATTAGGCTTATACCCATACCATAATTCATAAGGTATTTTATTTGTACCTTTATTCAGCTAAACTTGATTAAGTGTATGAATTGTTGTGTTGATTGCTTCTCTCTAGTATTTTGGTGCAAAATTCTTCTTAGTCATTAGTGTTCTTTCACATTCCATGATGGATCTATTTTTTTTTATACTATACCAATTTTCTCTGGAGTTCTAGGTGTTGATACCTATATTTTTATTTCTCTTTCATCATAGAACTCATTGAATTCATTTGAGATGAATTCTCCTCTATCTAATCTCAGGCATTTTAGATTCTTTCCTATTTCTTTCTGAACTCTAGCCAAATACCATTTGAACTTTTGAAAAGCATCAAATCTATCTTTCAAAAACATTATAGTCATCATCCTAGAATAATCATAAAAAATAAATGAAATATATGTCTCCATAATAGCTTTCCACACCTATTGGCCCACAAAGATCTATATGAACTAGTTCCAAAACTTATTTAAAATTGTAGGATTTACTTTTGAATCTCCTTTTACTCATCTTACCAATTTGACATTATTTTCACATGCCCATCTCAGGTTTTTTGAGATAAGGTATGCCTCCCACCTTTTTGTTCTTTCTTATGGTAGCCAAGTTATCAAAGTTAACATGACACATTCTTTTATGGCATAGCCAAATTTCCTCTATCTAAGATATCAAACATGTACTTTCACTGAGATCTAGGTAAAAAAATTTGCTTTTGTCTGATTTGTAGTTCTAACTAGGTTTCCTTTTCCATCCAATAGTTTATCTTTTCCATTCATGAATTCAACCTTGAATCCTATATTGTTCATCACTGAGTAGATTATTTCTTAATCCTTCAACCCGGTAGGCATTTTCACAATTGATTCCTTTTGTTAATGCTATGACTCCTTTTCCTTTAACATAACATGGTTCATTGTTTCCAAATCTAACACTTCCACCATTATAGAATTCTAAATGTTCAAACTTTTTTTTGTCACCATTCATGTGATGAGAACAACCACTATCTAGGATCCATGTATCATTTTTAATAACATGAGAGATAAGTGCCATCTTTTCATTTTCCTCATTATCATATTCATCCTTAACAACAATATAGACTTCTTCTTCTTCATTATCACTATCATAATCTTTAGCAATGTAACAAGATTTCTAACCTTTGTCTATGTAGTCATTATAGATTTTGAATTCTTTCATACCTTTGAACATGTTATTCATTTTCTCATCTTTGACTTCTTTGTTTAGATATTTTGCAGCAATATGACCAACCTCTTCACATGAGAAAGAAATCAATGGAATTTTACCTCTAAATTTTCCCTTCCCTTTTAATGCTCTTTTTGCTATTAAGGCTTCAATTACTTCAATGTCTTCATATGATTTATCTTCTTCTTCAATATCAACACATCTACCTTTTGAGTTTCCTCCTTTTCTACCATGGGTTAGTTTGGCTTTGAATGCATATTCAAGATTGCTAGAAGAAGGAGCATAGTTATCAAAGTTATCAAATTCAAAACCCGTCAATCTTCCCACAAGTGCATCCAAGGTTATATCATTTGTAGGATTGCATCTCATTCTTATATTGCATAAATTAAAATTGCATAAGTAGGAAGAAGTGTTCTTAGTAGTTGTTGACTATTGTTTCATCATCAATTTTCCCTCCTGCAACTTTGATTGTACTCATAATTTCTTTGATTATTTCATTGTATAGGGAAATGTTATCACCTTCTTTCACTTTCATTTGATCAAACTTTCTTCTCAACCTTTCTGCCTTGGCTCTTTGCACATTTTTATCACCTCCATAGACTCTCTATAGGTTTTCCCACATATCAAATGTAGGAGGACAATATTTGACCTCAACAAATTCAAAATAGTTTAGAGAGGAAGCTCTATCAATCATTATTATATTGTGATCATCTTCTCAATAGTCATAGGTTTAGGTGGTGGCATGCATATTTTTCCCAAGTAGAATAGACCAATATCATTGATACAACTTCATCAATTCTTGCCATGCTGAAAAGTTGTCTCTGTTAAGCTTAGGAATCTCCCTTCTCTAAGACATCTTGATGTTTAGCTTATGTCCTTGAAACCTTTCCTACAAGAACCAAATGCTATGATATCAATTGTTGGAAATGTAACAATATAACTCAAAGGAGAGGGGTGAATCAGTTACCATAAAAATAATTCCCTATCCTTAGATATCAATTCAAACTTTCTAATGATCATGTAATATTGTCCAACTCAATTAACACTAAAATATTACTATCACTCAGTTAACAAAGGAATCTTATGATTATTAATCTAGTATAGCCTTAGTAACTTAGACGCAAAAAATTAAAGCATAAAGAAAATAACATAAAGATTGATGACACCAAAATTTAAAATGGAAACCCAATTTAGGAAAACCACCATGAAACTAGTTACAATATTTTTCACTCTTCTAAAATGAGCCTTGTTATGATCCAACTCTATTAAAGGTTACAAAACATACTATTAAGTATGCCCTTTTAGAGGATTTAGACCAACCTATTAGGAGTGGCATGGTTAGAGGTGTTTAAACACTTCAATCTTAAAATGTCAAATTGTTAAAGGATTTACAAAATGACTTTTAAGTCAAATCCATTAAGAGATTTATTTTCTACTAAAATGGTTATAAAGTAACATTAATTTGACTTGATTAAAGAAGCAACTAACTTTGCATATTTAGATTTATGTTCTAGCTTGACTTCTAGATCCCTCCTAATCAGATGTTCTTTGCAACTTATCTTCTATGCTTTCTTGCTCTACCTTTTCTTTCGCTCACATATCCATCTTATTTCATATTCCACTTTTCTATTTTATCCACACAACTTGACCTTTCTTATATATCATAATATTGGACAATTCAGGTCAAATACCCATCCAAGTAATCAATAAACATCCAAATAGTCATCATCAAATAATTAACTGTTAAACAAATGCATTATGCTATCACTCGATTAAAACTAGGATTGAACGCCTGGTCAATAGTGTAATTTCCTTGATGCTCAACCACTTCATCAATACTACAAGTAGAAATCTCTACATTAATCAATAGCTTGGCTAATACTAGAAATGCCTTCTTTACCCAATTACTCGGTTAATACTAAGATATATAAGGTTAATACTACAAATTCTATATTGCCTAGTTAATACTTAACATTTCTGTAACATCAATGACAACATACAATTGAAGAATTATTTCCAACATACACATCTTTGGCCAAAAATATGGGATATCCTCACTATTGTAACCACCTTGCTTTTTGGTAGGCTTTTTGTCAAAGTTATAAAAAATTTGTTCTAGGTGAGCAACATGAAGAGTCTTTTCGATCTTTTCCATTTCCATCCAGAAATAGCTAGACCAATAGCCTCAGTAATCACCTCTTAATCAACCTCAAATGATAAACCTTTCATGGTGACTCCTTTGTCATTCCAAGAGCTCACAAACTATTGGGAGACAATTTCTTCATAGTGTTGGCTTCTAAAATAGCATCAAGTTTACACTACAATATAACAACCACCACACCCTAGTTGAAACCTTATGAATTAACCAAATTCAATAACGAGGAGACAAAAAATGGGGTTGGACAAACTAAAAAGGTTTCTAACAAACCTTTTACACTTCAACCCCTACTAGACCTAAGGGGACTGTTGGAACAATTGATTAGTTGTGTATTCTCTTTGATGTTACACAAAATGTCATATCATCACCAGTCAGTGTATGCTGAGCTTACTTGGGCATTGAAGATAGTTTTCTGTGTCTACCAAGCATTCCAAAGTCTACCTAGTTTAGAAGATAGTATGTATCGAGTTCACTTGGGCATCAAAGAAAAGGCTTGCAAAACTTGAGTGTTAATTGAGCTCACTTGATTAATGAAAGAAATGTTGGATGGAACCAATGTTAACTAAGCACACTTGGTTACCAAAGGAACTTTGCAAATAGGAAATGTTAGCCAAGTTCACTTGGTTAACACAAGAAAATCATTTCTATGTTAGTTTCTACCAAGTAGGGTTGGCTGACGAAGGAATTTCTCATTTTGGCATATTAAGTTCAAACTAATTTATCTATTAGTTCTAGTTGACTGAGGAGAAAAATATTAATTATTATATGTTGTATTCTAGTCAACTTGACAACATGAAAGATATAAATATAAGGTCAAGTTAAGAATTAAAAGGTGTGTGTGTGAATGCATGGAAGATAATTAAAGATTTAATGATACTAAGAGGAAGTGAATCAGAAGGATAAGAAAAATATCCTTGTGAAGATGAAAAGACACAGTCAGTCAAGAAGGATCAAGTATACAAGCCAAAATTAAGATATGTAATTAGCAATTCAGTTGCATTCAAATCAGGTCATGTGATTGTTGCTCTCTAACCATTAAGCAATGATCTAAATCTTTTAACAGAGTTGGCTTAAAAACTATTTGTAAATCCTCTAACAAGGTGACATTTCTATTGAATTGTTCAAAGACCTCTAACAAGGCAACTCCTAATAGTGTGTTTTGTAACCTTTAATAGAGTTGGCTCCTAACATGGCTCACTTCAGAAGATTGAAAATTAGTAACTAGTTGCAATTGGTGGTTTTTCTCAAATGTGGTTTCCACATTAAATCTTGGTTTCAGATGTGTTCATGATGTTTTTCTTATGTATTTTCACCTAAGTTAAAATAATAATATCCATAGAAAATATCTTAATATTTGTATGTTAAGTATTTTCCAAGCATTTTTAGTGTTTACCGAGTTACAATATATTCTGTGTGTTTGTCAAGCTTTAGTAGAGTTCAGTTTTCAGAGGTTACTTTGTACTAACATCTAAGGGATCTAGGATTTATTTTTATGGTAATTAATACACCCCTCCCCTCTCAGTGACTCCTCTTATATTTTCAAAAATTGGTATCAGAGATTTTGGTGCTTGCAGATAAGGTTTCAAGGACATAAGCTAAAGATTAGGATGTCTTACAAAAGAGAGATTCCTAACTTAAACTGAGACAATTTTGCAACATGGCAAGGACTCATGAGTTTACATTTGGAAACTATAAATGATTCTAACTATAAGTATCTTGATACTTAATACAAGACTCCTACTAGAACATTATCCTTTGAAGATATTGCTGAAAAGAAAAATCATAACATTTGATGATTGGTATTGCATCTCCTCCTAATTATGTTGAATTTGATGAAATCAAAGATTGTACTATAGCTTCTGATATGTGGGTTAAATTGAAAGACATCTATGGAGGAGATAAAAATGTAAGAAAAGCTAAGCAAAAAATCTCAGAGGACAATCTGATCAAATGAAAATGAGAGAAGATGAAAACATTGCAAAATATGTGAAAAGAATCAAAACAAGTGTGAGCATAATCAAATTATCTAGAGGAGACATTGATAAAAAAAGTTGTAAGCAAGGTACTTAGAAACCTTCTTCCTATTTATGCAATTAGAGTGTATTCTATTCAAGAGATGAGATGTGATCCAAATAGCAATATAACTTTGGATACTCTAGTTGGAAGATTGACAACTTTTCAGTTGGATTACTATGATAACTATGTTCCTAGTTCCTAAAGTATTGAGTTTTCATTTGAAGATAAACTCTCACTCAAGAAAAAGAGTAGGAAATCAAAGGTCAATCAATCAAGAAGTGAAGAAGAAGAAAGTTTAGATAGTCATCTTGAAGTTGTTGAAGCCCTACTTACAAACAAATATTCTAAAGACAGAGGAATGTACAAAGGTACGATTCCTTTGATCTACTTTTCTTGTAAAGAAATTGGTCACATTGCTGCAAGGTGCCCAAATAGAGAAAAAAAGGATGAAAAGAAAAGAAATAAATACAAAGGAAAGAATAAATTAAAAAACTACAAGGACTACAAGGACAAAGGTAAGAAATCTTGTCTTATGGCTAAAGATTCTGATAATAGTGAGGATGACATGGTATATATTGTTGTAAAAGATGAAGGGTATGAGATGGCACTTGTCTCTCATGTTAGAAAAAATGATACATGGATTATTGATAGCGGTTGCTAACATCATATGACTAGAGACAAAATAAAGTTTGAGCACATGGAATATTATGATGGTGGTAATGTCAGATTTGGAAAGGATAAACTTTGTTGCATAAAAGCAAAAGCATGTATCTCATTGACCAATGAACTTATAGGTGATAATGCTTATTGGGTTGAAGGAATAAAGCATAATCTACTGAGTGTGGCATAATTGAATAACATTGGATTCAAGATAGAATGTATGAATAGGAAGGCCAAACTAGTGGATGGAAAAGGAAATTTGGTTGGATCTAGAAAAAAAAACAAAAGGTAACCTATTCTATTTGGATCTTAGTGAAAGTTCATATTTTATTGCTCAAGTAGAAGAAAGCTAGTTATAGCAAAAAAGATTATGTAATGTAAACTTTGATAATCTGGTTAAAATAAGAAAAAATAAAAGAGCAAGAGGTATTCCTAGCTTGAGGAAACTGTTGGGCGTCCATTTTGCACAAGGTCAATGACATGAATCCATTGCGTAATTCCTCTCTTGAAAAAAAAACCTTTTTAAGGATCCAGTCCAAGGTTCAGTATTTGTCTTGCGAGATACCAAAATCCACTTAGTAGAAGATAAATGTGAGTGTTCACAAGGAGGCCTTTGCTGGTTCTAAAAACTCTTTTATCTTGGAATTGAAGTAAAATCTGTTTGCTGTCTCAAAATATCACACCAAAAGAAATATATTGTTCTATTTTTCTAATTTTTTTTATGCATGCAACTCTAACAATGTAGCTACTATGAGGTCCTATTCTAACAAGGGGTTAGCAAAGAAAATAATGAAACTGAAAGTAAATTACATGAAATCAAATGACTTGAAATTGAAATTCCTAAATGGACATAAGCTATAGAACACAACATGCTGCGAGTTAAACCTTTGAAGAAATCGGTAGCAAACCAATGAAAATAGGAGCAACACATCCTAGAATCCACTAATGCAATCATCGGTAAGGATCTTTAACAAATCAAATGATGTTTCTCTTCATCAAATTGCAAGGACATGGAAAGTGCACTCATGTGAGACAAAAAGCTATGTAGACACAAGCAGGCGATCTCTTCTCAAGCTCGTTATGTTGACAGAATTCATATATTTGTAGCAAACAACAGAACTAAAAGATCACACATCTAGAAGCAACTCAATAAACCTTTGGCTCAATCACAATCTCATGAATAAAATCCACAAAACAATGACACATTCAGGCAAGAATAACTACACTCTAAATGCTAGCACCAAAAGCATAATTTTATGGCATAATAACGATGGCCTTTCTTACATTTTACAATGGGGTATTTATAAGAAATCGTCTCCTCAATTTGTGTTGAGAGTGAGAGATATCTTGATGCAATAAAATGCTTTTAAAATATTTAAACAAACTAAATATATACAAACTGGTAATCTAACTAGTGCTTAGAGGGACTCCATCCAATTGGATGCATGAGTCCATTACATGTCAAAATAGATAAAGCATGAGAGAGAAAGTAGGAGGAAGCCATCAGTCAAGGTAGAAGTGCATGGAGACACCAAAAATAGAAGCTACCCCTTCACTAGACATGTGTTGAGGTTAACTTGTCATCAGAATGCGCTCTCGATGCATGGAAAATTCTATTTTTGGAACTGGCAGTCAACTATTGGCGCACCTCTAAATTGCAGAGTTGTGGACCTGCAGAGTTGCGGAGCTGGTGACTTCGACTGGGTCAAAATCTCAAAATTTTCCTAAGTGTCAAAATTGAAATTCTGGCATTTGGGTTTTACTCATTTTTATCCCAAAGCTATGTTTGGATGTTTTTCCTTGAATTTCTCTATAATCTCAGTAATATTAGTGGCTTCTAGAAGATCCAAAGTCTCATACTTGTCTTTGACCTTCTATCTGTAGTTGTCTACCTCAATTCGAGTCTCTGCAAAATCTTTGAGTTTGGTGTCCAACTCTAACAATGCTTCCTCTGTCTTGAAGGCTTGTCTGATATCTTCATCACTAGATGCTTCCTCTAAAGTCTTTTTGAAATTTTCCACAACTACCTCAACTAGCAACAACTTCTCTCATTCTTCATCTATAAAAATGTCCAAGCATGCATCACTGTACAACTTTTCTGCTTCCAAAATTTTCTCTCAGACTTGGTTCTTGAACCTATGTATCTCATCATGCAATGTTTCCATCACTTTATTTCCATCTAAAATCTTTTCTATCCAATCATCTATCATGTCTAACTCTTCTCCAGTATATACATCAATCAAAATGTGGCACCTTTTCCCTTTTATGGTTTGTAGAATTTGTAAATCCTTGTTCTATACCCATACCTCATCCATGATGTTGAACTCCTAACTCAAAATTGCCATGATCTTATCAACATTCTCTTGTGTAGCATACAATAAATTTAGACTTCTAATTATTATAGTGACACCCTTATCCTCAAGGTTGTCTCACCAATCTTGACAAGCTCTCAAAAATGGATTGAGCCATACACCTTATCCTTCTCTAAGAATGGTATTCAAAGTCTCCTCAGGGTGTTCAGAACCAAGAGGACCAATAACTTTAGCTAGATATCCCTTTAAGATCTCAATTTGCCTTTGAAGTGTTCTGATTTCAATCTCTACCTATTCCATATGGCTGAGAACCTCCTTGACTCCCATAGTCATCATCTATTGGGATGTATCCTGTGTAGGCATTCCTAAAATGATATCTTTCACTTCATAGTCCTAAAGGCTAACAACTTCTATATCCACACCTTCCAGAGGGTGAGCGACTTGTGCAAATAAATCCTTGTTCCATGTAGTAGTAATGAATACAAATGGCATTGCATCATGAAATGGAGAGTTAAGCTTGTTCAAAATCTCTGCAATGTCACAAATATCATCCTCTGAAGCATGGAATTGATGCTTGGCACTTCTCATTATTTCCTTTTGAAACCATCTTGGAATATGTCTTTCTATAACCTTATCTGTAGACGATGAAGGGATGTGTTCAACTACCTCCTTCCCTATATCGCTCTTGTTTGGAGTCTCTAGTTGTGGGGATTCTTCTTCTATAGTCTTAGTTTTTGTAGATCTTGTAGTTTGATCCTCAACTTCCTAAGAAGGTTTTTGTATACATTCTACTTTCTGTGCCTCTTTTGATGGCTCATTAGTAACCCTTGGTTCTAGTTCTCCTTGTAATGATGGTTCCTTCTGAACATGTTCTTCTGAACTCAAAGGTGGAGGTGTTATTGAAACCTTATCTACCATCATAACCTGAGGTGAAGATGGGGGAATGGGATGAGGACCTTGTGTCTCGGTTGGCATCTGCTTCCAATCTTGCTATTGAAGTTCACCTATAGGAGTATCTTTGATCTTATCTTCAACTAACTCTATACCAATAGGCATAAAATCAAAATTTGGGATGGAGAGAACATCATCACCTAGCTCCCTTTTCTCATTCACCCATCATTTTACTTCATCTTTCAAAGAAGAGAGTTCTACTATTTTAGCTTGGGTGGGTGTTGGGGTATTTGTGACACTCTTCCTTCTTTCCAATTCTATGGCTTTGGCCAGTCGAGTTCTCCTATGTAGAGGCACTTGCCCCTCCTCTTCATTTGACTCTATTTCTGCCTCATCTGATTCCTCCTCAGGAATGGTTTCAAGAATAGATGGATTAGGCGCTAATATTTTATGAACTTTTTGCCTCTTTTTCATTATAACCTTGATCTTCTTTTGTTTTTGTGGAACCATAGGAGAAGTGGGTTCTTCATGCACAGGATGAATGGATGTCTCTGGAATTTATCCCTCTTCTTGTTGACTCAACAAAACAAGAGGCAATGGAAATTTAACCTGAATATGAGAAGCTCCACCATCTTGGGGCTCTTGGGGATTGGATTCCTATTGCTGGGAAGGGGTCTGTTCTTAAACATGCTCTGCCTAAAACCTTTGAGGAGAGGCTCTCTTCCTCTCTCCATTTTATGGGGGGTGGTAGTATCCCACTAGATGATCTATTTGGTAGACTGTTTCTGGCCTCATAGGAGACTGGAGCACAAAGATAGGAACTGTGACTTTCTTTCCCTTCCCCCTTTCTGGGTGAGCATGTGCATGGAAGATCACTGTATTCAGAATTGGATCAAGTGGAAAGGGTTTCTTGATCCAACTCTTTCTCATTCTAATGACATGTCTCATTCGATGATTAATATCATCTCCTTCCTCTCTATCAACTTCTGCATTCAGAATGGGCCTCTCACCAACTTTATCTTTATTGAATAAGGGGTCCAGTAGCTCATGTGAGTCTTGTAGCCTTATCTCATCTAGGATGGTCAAATGGAAAGCCTTCTCTGCTAAATACAAAATCATTCTACAATAGTCTCTGATACAAACATCGTAGTCATTTTTAGCATTCATCCAATGATCTTCAATGGTATCTTCATGATAAAACTCTTTTTCTGCCAGGTTTTCCACTTTACCAACATTGTCAAAGAATGGTTGAGGAGAGTTATATTCTTCAAGAGGATAATTCTCCCATTCCCGCTCAAAAGTTAGGATATCCTATTTTCTCTTTACTTGGTATGCTCCTACTACAAAAGGCCATTCCCAACAAGGCCTCCATTGTCTTTTGATCCTCTTATAAGCTAACTTTATCTATTGGAATATTTCTATCAAGACCAACTTATCACTTGGGTACCTTGGGAGTTTCTTCAAATTGATGGATGCACCACCTATCTGAATGTATGTGAATGTCTAAAACTGGATGAAATATGCACTGAGAGCTGTGATTTGTGTCTTGGCCTCATTGGACAATATCTTCCCATAATCCTCTTCAATGAATCGAATGATGGAAAAGATGAAGGCATTGTTCACAATTTTGTACTCCTTGCTCTGTGATAAGAGCTTCTTCTTCACTAGCTGAGGATAAACTATATATGACCATGCATTAGGGTCCATCATATTGCCCTTCTTATACAACTCGAGATAGTTGGTTGCCCTTGCTAAGAGTAGATACACCACATAAAAAGTCATATAGAACTTCTTCTTGTCCTTTACTGTCTGCAACTGGTCATACAAGTTCTCACTAAGTGGGGTAGCCCAGTCTAGTGGCATCTTTGTGTGTCTGATGGTCTCAATGAAGTTGACCATGAATGGAGTGAGATGACCCACTACAAGCAATCTCATAACTTTGCTCAGGAGAATGATTGAATATCCAATGTCATCCTTCATGTATCCTTGAGTCATATCCACTTTTCTAATTGTCTTCCCCTGAGGTGGCTTCTCAATGAAGTATAAGGAATATATGACATCAATGGCCTCCTAGTAATGCTCTTTATGCCACCTCTCAGCTGCTTCATACAAAATTCTGATGAACTGATTGGCTCTGGGTAGATGGAAAACCCTCTCGATATTATCAGGATGTAAATACAAGACCACTTCCCCAGTGATGCTCTTTACCACCCTTTCATTAGGAACAAAATGTCAAGTTAGGGTCATAATCAATTCAGCTGACTGCACGGTCTCGAGATGTGATGTTGCATTTACTAATCTAGAACAAATTAGGGCAGATCTAAAGGATGACCTTTCAGTTGGATTATTAAAAACTCTCAAGAACTCTCCCAAGTCCATGGCTCCAAGGTCTGTGTCTTTGATCTTAGTGTACTCATCGTATGAGAGGATCAAAAGACAATGGAGGCCTTGTTGGGAATGGCCTTTTATAGTAGGAGCATACCAGGTAAAGAGAAAATAGGATACCCTGACTTTTGAGTGGGAATGGGAGAATTGTCCTCTTGAAGAATATAAATCTCCCCAGCCATTCTTTGATAATGTTGGTAAAGTGGAAAACCTGGTAGGAAAAGAGTTCTATCATGAAGATGCCATTGAAGATCATTGGATGAATGCCACAAATGACTACAATGTTCATATTAGAGACTATTGTAGAATGACTTTGTATTTAGCAGAGGAGGCTCTCCATTTGACAAATCCTAGATGAGATAAGACTACAAGACTCACAGGAGCTACTAGAACCCTTATTCAATACATATAAAGTTGGTGAGAGGCCCATTCTGAATGCAGAAGTTGATAGAGAGGAAGGAGATGATATTAATCATCAAGTGAGACATGTCATTAGAATGACAAAGAGTTAGATCAAGAAACCCTTTCCACTTGATCCAATTTCAGATATAGTGATCTTCCATGCACATGCTTACCTAGAAAGGGGGAAGGGAAAGAATGTCATAGTTCCTATCTTTGCACTCCAGTCTCATATCAGGCTAGAAATAGTGTACCAGCTAGATCATCTAGTAGGATACTACCACCCTCTAGAAAAGGGAAAGAGGAAGAGAGCCTCTCCTTAGAGGTTTCAAGAAGAGCATGTTGAAGAACATGCCCCTTCCTAGTGATAGGAATCCAATCTCCAAGAGCCCCAAGATGGTGGAGCTTCTCATATTTAGGTTGAATTTGCATTGCCTCTTATTTTGTCAAGTCAACAAGAAGAGGGAGAAATTCCAAAGACATCCATTCATCCGGTGCATGAAGAGCCTACTTCTCCTATGGTTCCATAGAAACAAAAGAGGATCAAGGTTAGAATGAATAAGAGGCAAAGATTTTGTAAAATATTAGTGCCTAATCCATCTATTCCTAAAACCATTCCCAAGGAATAATCAGATGAGGGGGAAATAGATTCAGATGAAGAGGAGGAGAAAGTGCCTCTACAAAGGAGAATTCGACTAGCCAAAGCCATAGAATTGGAAAGAAGGAAGAGTGTCACAAATATCCCACCACCCACCCAAGCTGAAATAGTAGAACTCTCTTCTTCAAAAGATGAAGTAAAATAATGGGTGAATGAGCAAATGGAGCTAGGTGATGATGTTCTCTCCATCTCAGATTTTGATTTTATGCCTATTGGTATAGAGTTAGTTGGAGATAAGATCAGAGATACTCCTATAGGTGAACTTCAACAGCAAGATTGGACACAAATGCCACCCAAGACAGAAGGTCCTCATCCCATTCCCCTATCTTCACCATAGGTTATGATGGTAGATAAAGTTTCAATAACACCTCCACCTCTGAGTTTAGAAGAACATGTTTAGAAGGAACCGTTATTACAAGGAGAACCAAAACCAAGGGTTACTGATGAACCATCAAAAGAGGCATATATAGTAGAATGTATACAACAACCTTCTCAAGAAGTTGAGGATCAAACTATAGGATCTACAAAAATTGAGACTACAAAAGAAGAATCCCCACAACAAGAGACTCCAAGCAAGAGCGATAGAGGGAAGGAGGTAGTTGAACACATCCCTTCATCATCTAGAGCCAAGGTTATAGAAAGACATATTCCAAGATGGTTTTGGAAGGAAATAATGAGAAGTGCCAAGCATCAATTTCATGCTTTAGACGATGATACTTGTGACATTGCGAAGATTTTGAACAAGCCTGACTCTCCATTACATGATGCAATGTCATTTACATTCATTACTACTACACAGAACTAGGACTTATTTGCACAAGTGGCTCACCCTCCAAAAGTTGTGGATACGGAAGTTGTTAGCCTTCAGGACTATGAAGTGAAAGATATCATGTTAAGAAAGCCTACAAGGGATACATCTCGACAGATGATGACTATGGGAGTCAAGGAGGTTCTTAGCCATATGGAATAGGATGAGATTGAAATCAAAACACTTCAAAGGCAAGTTGAGATCTTAAAGGGATATCTAGCTGAAGTTATTGGTCCTCTTGATTCTGAACACCCTGAGGAGAGTTTGAATACCATTCTTAGAGAAGGAGAAGGTGTATGACCCAGTCCATTTTTGAGAGCTTGTCAAGATTGGCGAGACAACCTTGAGGATAAGGGAGTCACTATAATCATAGGAAGTCTGAAGTTATTGCATGCTACATAAGAGAATCTTGATAAGATCATGTCAAGTTTGAGGCAAGAATTTAGCATCATGGATGAGGTACAGGTATGGAGCAAGGATTTACAAATTCTACAAGCCATAAAAGGGAAAAGGTACTGCATTTTGATTGATGTATATATTAGAGAAGAGTTAGACATGATAGATGATTGGATAGAAAAGATTGCAGATGGAAATAATGTGATGGAAACATTGCATGATGAGATACATAGGCTCAAGGACCAGGCCCGAGAGAGAATTTTGGAAGCAGAAAAGTTGTACAGTGATGCATGCTTGTACATTTTTAAAATGAAGAGTGAGAGAAGATGTTGCCAGTTGAGGTAGTTGTGGAAAATTTTAGAAAGACTATAGAGGAAGCATCCAATGATGAAGACATCAAATAAGCCTTCAGGATAGAGGAAGCACTGTTAGAGTTGGACACCAAACTCAAAGATTTTGCAAAGACTCGAATTGAGGTAGACAACTACAGATAGAAGGTTAAAGACAAGTATGAGACTTTGGATCTTCCAGAAGCTGCTAAGATTACTGAGTTTATTGAGAAATTCAAGGCCAAACATCCAAACATAGCTTTAGGATAAAAATTAGTAAAACCCAGATGCTAGAATTTCAATTTTGACACTTAGTAAAATTTTAAGATTTTGACCCAGTCGAGGTCTGTAGCTCTGCAATTCAGAGGTGCGCTGATAGTTGACTGTTAGTTGAAAAATTAGCACTTTCCATGCAACAAGATCACATTCTGATGACAAGTTAACCTCGACACACATCTAGTGAAGGGGAAACTTCTATTTTTGGTGTCTCCATGCACTTCTACCTTGACTGATGGCTTCCTCCTACTTTCTCTCTCATGCTTTCTCTATTTTGACATGTAAAGGACTCGTGCATATAATTAATGAATAAAATATGGATGGAGTGCCTCTAAGCACCAGTTAGATTATTAGTTTTTATATATTTAGTTTGGTTAAATGTTTTAAAAGCATTTTATTGCATCAAGATATCTATCACTCTCAACACAAATTGAGGAGACGATTTCTTATAAATACCCCATTGTAAAATGTAAGAAAGGCCACCGTTATTATGCAATAAAATTATTCTTTTGGTGCTAGCATTTGGAGTGTAGTTATTCTTGCCTAAATGTGTCATTGTTTTGTGGATTTTATTCACGAGATTGTGATTAAGCCAAAGGTTTATTGCATTGTTTCCTGATGTGCAATCTTTTAGTTCTGGTGTTTGCTATAGATATATGAATTCCCCTAACGTAACGAGCTTGAGAAGAGATCAACCAATTGTGTCTATATAGCTTTTTGTCTTGCATGAGTGCACTTTTCATGGCCTTGTGATTTGATGAAGAGTGAAACATCATTCGATTTTTTGAAGATTCTTACTGAGGATTGCATCAGTGGATTCTAGGGTGTGTTGCTCCTATTTTCATTGGTTTCCTACATATTTCTTCAAAGGTTTAACTCACAACGTGTTGTGTTCTGTAGCTTATGTTCATTTAGGAATTTCAATTTCAAGTCTTTTGATTTCATGTTATTTGCTTTCAATTTTGTTATTTGCTTTACTAACCCCTTGTTAGAATAGGACCTCATAGTAGCTACATTGTTAGAGCTGCATGCATAAAAAATAAATAGAAAAATATAAAAATATTGTTCTTTTGGTGTGATATTTTGAGACAGCGAATAGATTTTACTTCAATTCCAAGAGAAAAGAGTTTTTAGAACTACCAAAGGCCTCCTTGTGAACACTCACATTTATCTTCTACTGAGTAGATTTTGGTATGTTGTGAGACAAATATTGAACCTTGGAGTGGATCCTTAAAATGATTTTCTTTTCAAGAGAGGAATTATGCAATAGATTCTTTCCATTGACCTTGTGCAAAATGAATGCCCAATAGAAGTGGCGCTAGAAGGAGGGCCACAAAACAAAGAACCTACTATTGGAAACAAGGGAAATTTGATAAAGTTTTAGAATTCTTGCACCCTTGCAATAATCTACACTCCGTAAAAGTTTAGAAATCACTTCTGAAATTTTTAGAATTTCAGATTCCCAAGTCCATAGAACTCTATGGTGCACAAAATTCAAAGAAGCGAGGAAGTGTACTTCTATAGAGGTATGCTTTTTCTAGAATTTATACAAGCTGGAGGATATTGATCCAAGATCCCCATTCTAGTGAGCGTTAAGATCTTCACCAAGTGCCCAAGAATTTCTAGAGCTTACTCATTTTTGTAAGCCATGTAGTGATAGAGGAATACCCCAAGTTCAACCACTTCCATTTGAAATTTCATCATCTTCTTCTACTCCACCACCCATTCAACCACCGAGTGGACCTCCACATATTCCAACAGTCCCATCACCATCCTAGCCACCTTTAGGTCCACAAAATCCTCCAATGGCCTTGTTTGCAAATGTAGTTGATTCACCCATTATCTTGAGAGTTGCACTCCATGACCTCCCTAAGAATCCTAAGAATTTTTTTCCAAGATTCATTTACAGAGAAACAAGTACCACCGAAGATCATGTCAAGGTTTTTAAGATAATTTGCAACTGAAAGCAAATTGCTAATGAGGATTTGGTTCTTCATTTATTTCCCTAAACTTTGGGGGAAATTTCCTTCAATTGGTATGTGAACCTACCACCAAGATGTGTTGGAGATTGGGACACTTTCAAAAAATTGTTCTTGGAACAATTCAAAACATTCATCAATCCAATAGTGATACATCAACAATTCATATCAATAAAAAGGGACCCAACTGAGATAGTTTCATGCTTCAACCATCACTTTCATATGGTCTACCACAAGTTGGAAACACCATACACGATAACGATTGAAGTTACCACCCCAATTTATTTGAATTCTATGGACCTTCTTACTATGATCTTTCTCAAAAGACTTCCTACAGAAAATAGTGACATATTGGACAAAGTCTTTGTAGAAGTGATCATGTGCACAAAGAAAGCTAATCCTAATGGGGGAGGAATGATGCTTCCAGCACAAATAGTCCCTACAATGCCAACATACCCCGTGGGAGCACCCACCATGCCTAGTCAATTCATACCTATGAACCCAGTTCCATTGTAGCAAGCACCTACTCCACAAACTCAAGCAATAACATATCTAGGGTATGAGCCCCAAAAAATAGCTTTCTTTGAATAGAAAGCAATGGTTCCTGTGGAAGCAGATAACAATCTCCTTTCAGAAGTTGGTCAAATGAAGAATACCATGTCACAAATGAACAACGAGTTGACACATCTTAGATTGTCACAAGGACAAAATAAAAACTTCCAAAGAAATAATGCTAGCCCCTACAACAACAATTTTGGTCAGAATTACATTAGGAACTTCAACAATAATAGTAACAACAATGTAGGAAACAATGGCGGAGGAAAGAAATTCAATCCTCTTGATCACAACAATGGCTTCCAAAGACAAAACCAAAAATGGAATACTCGACCAAATAATTGAAGTATTCCTACTGATAACAACAACAACAACAACATTCAGTATGCTGATATAAATCAACATGATGATGGCCAAAATGTGCCTAGCAATGATGGTGCATACTATAATGGTAATCAGGAGGTGAATCAAAACTCACAAGTGAATGATAATCCTCCTCCTATTCAATTCAATGCAATGCTATTAGAATCTTATGATTCTACACAGAATGTACAAGTGGAACAACAAGCAAGTGAGGAATTCTCATTCCCATTTAGTTAAGAACTTGATCTTCAACACGATGAGATGTTTGCCTTTCAAAATGACAATCAAAATACATATAATCTCAGAAATAAAAAGGATTCCTTGACTGATGGAATTCCTCCTAGTTTGCAACCAACTCCACCTAATCTTAGAGAAAAAAACAATCCGCCACCGGTAAGGGCAGCCCAAGGAGGACAATAGTGTCAAAATCAAGTGAACATACCAACAATATTGAAGAACCCTTCTTGGTCTACTGAAAAGTATAATGCAGTAGAAGATCTGAAGAAAACTAAAGACAATATGTCTATGTTCGACATGTTGCAGAATTGTCCAAAACAAAGAGAAGCACTCATGAAGACATTGGATAATACAAAGGTTCCCATAATACAAATGTTGTCCCTCAAAAGATGATGTCGCAACAAGTAAATGCTACAGAAGAAATGCCCACTATGTTCAAGGACAAAGTGGAGGTACCCTCATTTTTGCTAAGCATAAGGATATATGGGAAGAATCTTCACAATTGTCTTATTGATTCAAGAGCTTCATGTAATTTGATGCCATTATCAATAGCTCAAAAAGTAGGAGTTAATCCTCAACCCTCTAAACAAGTGGTAATACAGTTGGATAAAATGGAAGTAAAAGTCATTGGAGTATTGAAAGATGTGCACATATAGTTAATAGTTGATCCTCAGATCCAAGATATTATTGACATACATGTGGTTGATATCCTGGAAACATATGTATTACTCCTCAGTAGAGAATGGACAAAATTTCTCAAAGGATGGTTCTCTATAGACTTCACTCAATTATGGTTGCCATGAAAAGGATTGAACAATCAAATCAAGATAGATATTGAGCCCAAATTGAAGATAATGATCATAGATTACAATGCCCCAAATGAGATAGCATTCTTACAATAGGATTTGGGTTCGTACAAAGTGATGGTATTGAATATGGTTCCAAACAATACATCTCAAGATCAAAATGAAGAACCTATGGTGTCGGCACCCAAAAGTGAGAATGTGACACAATTCATAGTGATTATGGTGACTAATCTACATTATTTAGGAAAGGAAGTTGACCCTAGTATCATCCTCCTTCTAGGATTTTTTCGGTTGCACAAAGTTAGTCATTCAAATTTTGAATGTTTAGTATGCCAAGAAGTAGTAGCAAAGGTGTTGACACAAATAATGAAAACAAGAGTAAAAAGACCTCAAAAGATGAAATTATTGAAATTCAAGATTCAATGAATTCATCCAACCTTATTGAACAAACTGAAGAAGAAAGTGAAGAGTTAAATGTATTTTATAGTGATACCTCTTCAGATGGTGGAGGTTTATCTTCTCCTCCTCTAGGGATGATTAAAGTTCAAAGAAGAAGATGATATGTCAAAGGTAAAGGATGGACTTCAAAAGTCATTCATCCTAAACCTAAAGTTGAGAAAATTGAAGAGCTAATTGGGGAAATTTAGGAGAAACAAGAAAATCACACACTTCCTCTATCCATAGGATATGAAGGGGACTCATCAAGCCCTACATGAGGAAAGTTACAATGGGTTCCATAGAAACAGTCATTCAAGGCTCAAGTAAAAGAAAAGTTAAGGATGAATAAGCACAAAGTTAGAAAACCCAAGGAAAATGCAGTTTGGATACTCCGCTTTGATGGTTCTAGATGCAAATTAGGAGCCGGTGCAGGTATTGAACTAATCAACCCAAAAGATAGGTCTTTCTATGCTGCATATTGATTGCAATTTAGATGTACTAACAATGGTGCAGAATACAAAGCTTTGATTTGAGGACTTCTCTTTGCATTGGAAAAAGGAGTCACCACTCTTATAATCAAAGGGGATTATCAATTGGTTATATGACAAGTAAAATCCATATACTCATGCAATGAAAAAAAATTAATCGCTTATAGGAAAAGGGTATGGGATATAATGGATAATTTTGAATCCCTAAAAATCAAATCTATTTCGAGAAGGAAGAATGTGGTAGTAGATGCCCTTGCTATTTCAGCTAGTGCTTTGCAACTAGTTGAAAAGACAAAGTTAAAAAGATTCTTAGTTGAATTAGTTTCTATTCCTTCCATTCCTGACAATATCACTAACTTTTAGGTCTTTCAGGATGATCAACATATACTTGAGTTTATTATGTGCAGTCACCATTTTCAAGGACAAGAGATTGATGATACACCAAAGGACAAGCCAGAAGATTATGAGCTTGAGGATAATGATGGAATCCTTAATTTGAAAATCAACACCATTCCAAAAGGAATGGTTGAACTTGAATGCATCTTTGATCATGATGAATCAGCACTCAATAGAAGGGAAACTCAAGAGAAAGGAATCGAATAATGTGACTCATACAATTTGGGTATTGATGAAGAACCAAAAATAGTGTAAATAGGAAAAGCATGCAATCAACAAGAAAGGGATGACATGCTCAAATTTCTCACCGAATATAAAGATGTTATTGCTTGGCACTATGAAGAGTTAAAGACTTATGATCCTGAGATTATCACACATGACATCCCATTGAAACCAGACGTTAAACCTCTCCGACAAAGACAATGACTAGTAAATTTGATTATCAAACCATTAATTATGAAAGAAGTTAAGAAACTTTTGGATGCTAAGATTATATTTCCTATCTGTCATTCCACATGGGTAGCTAATTTGGTTCCTGTATGGAAGAAGATTGGAGAGATTCTTCTTTGTGTTGACTTTCACAACTTGAATTTTGCATCTCAGAAGGATAACTACCCTCTACCCTCACTAGTTGAGGTATTGCAAATCGTTCATGGTTCAAAGATGATGTCATTCTTCAATGGTTACTCAGGATATAACCAAGTGATGGTTGACGAAGAAGATAGGCTAAAGACTGCTTTCACAACCAAGTGGGGAACGTTTTCTTACAAAAGGATGTCTTTCAAGTTGATTAATGTAGGAGCTACATTTCAATGAGCAATTGATGAAGCTTTCAAAGGATTGATAAATAGGTGTATAGTCATCTACATGGATGACTTGACTATCTTTTCAAAAGATCAAAGTACTCATATTGCTGATCTAAGGCAGGTATTCAATAGATGTCATAGGTATGGCATATCACTCAATCCCAAGAAATGTTCATTTGGTGTTACTAAAGGGAAGCTCCTGGGACATGTCATTTCTAAAGTTGGAATTTCCATTGATCTAGATAGAGTTGAGTCTACTTTGAAGTTAGCACCTCCACATAGTCAAAAGGAATTGAAATCTTTCTTTGGAAAGATAAAATCTGTAGGCAAATTCATAAGTGGTTTCACAGAGATAGTCCACCCCATCAATGATTTACTCAAAAAGGGGGCTAAAATAGAATGGGTACCAGAGATAAAGAAATCACTCCAAGATATTATGATTGCCATTTCCATAGCCCCAATTTCGGTAAGTCCAGATTATGAGTTACCATTCAAGATCTTTTCCTTTGCTTTTGAACATTCTTGCGTAGGGATCTTGATAGGAAAAAGAGAGAAGGAAGATGAGTGACCAATTGCTTTTATGAGTTGTCCTCTAAGGAACACTGAGTTGAAATATTCAAATCTTGATAAACAATCCTTTGCATTAATCAAGGCAGTAAAGAAGTTCTATCACTACATACTTAGAAGTAAGGTGTATGCAATTGTACCTAACACAGTAGTAAAGACACTTTTGATGCAGAATAAACTTGGTGAAAGAAGGGGAAAGTTAATGGCAATACTTCAAGAATTTGATCATGAAATCAATCTTTGAGATTAGTCAGAGGCCAAGGGTTGTCAAAAATGATAGCTAATAACCAAGATGGAAATCAAAAGGAATTCAAATTTGATGATGAAATAGATAAAGATGATCAAAAGAAGATGGTTATATCACAAGTTGATATCAATCAAGGTGTGGTGACAGATGTATGGTACCAGGATATTTTCTATTATCTCTTACAAGATCGATGCCCCAAATGGATGAATAGTTCACAACATAGGGGACTTAAGATGAAATACGAGTCTTACAAGTTACTTGATAACAAGTTATATAAAAGGAACTATGAAGGGATTTATTTGAAATGCTTAGGATGTGAAGAAGCTAAGGATGCCTTGGAAAATTTTCATGAAAAGTATGGTATGGGCATGGTTCAACAAAAACAATAGCTCACATGATTTTAATATTGGGTTATTTTTGGCCCTTGATATTCAAGGATACTTTTGAACATATGTGGTCTTGTCATATATGCCAAACCAGTGCTAACAAAGAGAGGCACACAACAATGCCACTAGAACCGGTATACGAGGTGTGCCCTTTTGCAAAGTGGGGACTAGATTTCATTGGTCTAGTAAACTCACCATCATCAACTAGACATGCATTCATTCTTATAGCTACGGATTACTACACATGATGGATGGAGGCAGAGACTTTCAGAAATGACACTGCTAAGGTGGTGACTGAATTTTTGGAAGAACATATTGTTACTAGATTTGGAATGCCATTTGCTCTTATATGCAACAATGCATCTACATTTGCATCTAAATTATTGACCCAATGGGAATTTGAAAATAAATTCATTATCAAATTCTCCACAAATTACTATCCGCAAGGAAATGGGGTAGCGGAGTCTACAAACAAGAACTTAATCACTGTGATAAAACGATTGTTGAAGGAGAATCCTAGGGATTGGCATACACAATTGAAATATGCCTTATGCATACACATGTCTTGTGGAAATAAGGGATTTTTAGTCAAGAAACTAGAACTCTAGACTAACAAGTTCTCAACACTTTAAAAATTTTAGGATTTGATCAATTTTTTTGGTGTTGTTGAGTTCAAGTCAAAGACGATGAGAGATGATCCAAACTTCAACTAGTTCAAACAAGAGGGGTCTCCTTGAAAGATTTCTAAGATCATTGATTGGCATGAGAGTTTTTAAAAGAGCTCTAAAAGAGGAATGCAAGGGATGTGCACAAAAGATCAAATCCAAGAAATGACATCGATGTCTTGACTACACAGTCTAAGCATAGTCAGGATACAAAAAATATATTTAAAAAAAGAAAAGAAAAAAAAAGGGAATATGGTGTTAAGGCTAAATGATTCCAAAGATCTGAAATGGCAAAAGATACATTCTCAAAATAGAATATCTAATATTCAAACTATCGCTTCATCAAAAGTAACATTCTAAATAAAATGAAGCCACTATTCAAATGATCAAAAAATTAAAAGAACGTGGCATCCCACTAAGAGCCCTCAAATTGATTCTCTCATCTTGTCAAGCAATTGATTGATAAAAGCCCTCATGGAGATTCTGAATGAATGAGCTAGGGGGAGTAGAAGATCATTTTCAAGTTATCAAAAAACTTTGATAAACTACATCCTAAGGCATCAAAGGGAATGAATACACAATGCACGTACTGAACTTGAAGATTTCAGGTCCTGAAAGTTTTGACTATGAAGTCATTCAAAATAAGTTTGAGATGTTTAGAGTTTGGTTGGTGTTTGACACATGTTGGAGGAATGTTTTCTAATGAAGAAATGCCTTGGTCATTTCTTCCTTTTTTTAGGGGATATTTGTTGTGGTGTCCACAAAAAACGCCCTATTCCTCATCTAAGAATGGAGACTCCCTACCTTTTTTCAACTCTCAGACTCACTGTTCAAGAGTTGGGAGAAGAGATTAGTATTAGAGTTAGAGTTTTAGAGTCCAAAAAAAAAAATTCAAAAAAAAAAAAAAAAAAAAAAGATAAAAAAATCTCCCACGTGCGTGTGCATTGAGGCATGGTGCACTTCACATTCCACAAGAGAGAGAAGGTTATAAAATGCTCCCTCCCCTTTTGTTTTGCTCATTTCTTTCCAGAGAGCAAAGAGGGAGAGGTAAGTGCATCCCCCCTCCCCCCCTTTTTTTAGTTAAGCTGAGCGCCCATGAGGCCCACGCGCTACCCATGTGCACCACATAGTGTGTAGTGCCCTTTTTAGGCACATGCGCTGCGCTTGAGCAACACACAACTATAATGCCACAAGTAGCACCCTTTCGGGTGCGTGCATGGCACTTGCGTGGCACTCTTGCAAGGCATGTTGCATGCCATCTTGGGTGCACAAGCAGCACCTGCATGATGCCCACGTGGCATCTTGCGCACCCTTATGGGCACTCAAATGGTGCCTTCGCAATGCCCACGCCTGCACTCCCTTTTGGGCATGCACGGTGCCCATGCCATCGCATGAACGATGCATCGTGCACCCTTTTGGGCTTGCTCGTGGTGCTGGCGCATGCACGCTCACACCCTCACGTAAACACTCATGTCTGTGCCTACTCTATTTAAAATTAAAAAAATATATATTAAAAAAATAAAAATGAAACAAATAAGTCCTTAAGGGGAACTTTTTTTTCTTTTCTTTTTATACATTTTTTTTCTTTTTCGATATCCAATGATTAATCATGTTTTCTTTTTCTTGTGATGTGTAGGTAATATAATTAGATGGCATCCACATTCGGATCAGCAATAAAACTAGTTGTTTACAAGTTCGAAGGCGTAACCTCAAAATCACAGTTACACAATGAGTATGCTGAGATCAAAGAGACAAACCTCGAACACATAGACTTGGGAGAGTTCTTGAGAGTTTGTAATAGTCCAACCGAAAGGTCATCCTTGAGATCCACCTTAATTCATTCTGGATTAGTAAATGCAGCATCACATCCTGGGATCATGCAATTAGCTAAATTGATTATGACCCTATCTCAGCATTTTGTTCCTGATGAAAGGGTGGTAAAGAGCATCATTGGGGAAGTGGTCTTGGATCTATGACCTAATAATATCAAAAGGGTTTTTCGTCTACCCAAAGCCAATTAGTTCATCAGACTTTCGTATGAAGCATCTAAGAGGTGGCATAAAGAGCATTACTAGGAGGCCATCGAAATCATATATTCCTTATACTTCATTGAGAAGCCACCTCAGGGGAAGAAAATCAACAAAGTGGATATGACTCGAGGATACATGAAGGATGACATTGGATATTCAATCATTCTCTTGAGTAGAATTATGAGATTGCCTACAGTGGGTCATCTCGCTTCATTCATGGTCAACTTCATTGAGACCATCAGACACACAAAGATGCCACTGGACTGGGCCACCACACTTAGTGAGAACTTGTGTGACCAGTTGTGAATAGTAAAGGACAAGAAGAAGTTCTCTATGACTTCTTATGTGGTGTATCTACTTGCAGCAAGGGCAACTAACTATCCTAAGTTGTATAAGAAGGGCAGTATGTAGGACCCTAATGCATGGTTGTATATAGTTTATCCTCAGCTAGTGAAGAAGAAGCTCTCACCGTAGAGGAAGGAGTACAGAATTGTGAATGATGCATTCATCTTTGCCATCATTCAATTCATTGAAGGGGATGATGGGAAGAGATTGTCTAATGAGGGATATCTAGCTGAAGTTATTGGTCCTCTTGATTCTAAACATCCTGAGGAGACTTTGAATACCATTCTTAAAGAAGGAGAAGGTGTACAACTTAGTCCATTTTTGAGAGCTTGTCAAGATTGGCGACACAACCTTGAGGATAAGGGTGTCACTATAATCACAAGAAGTCTAAAGTTATTGCATTCTACACAAGAGAATTTTGATAAGATCGTGGCAATTTTGAGTTAGGACTTCAACATCATGGATGAGTTATGGGTATGGAGCAAGGATTTACAAACTCTACAAGCCATAAAAGGGAAAAGGTATCACATTTTGATTGATGTATATATCGAAGAAGAGTTAGACATGATAGATGATTGGATAGAAAAGATTGCAGATGGAAATAAAGTGATGGAAACATTGCATGATGAGATACATAGGCTCAAGGACCAAGCCTAAGAGCAAATTTTGGAAGCAAAAAAATTGTACAATGATGCATGCTTGGACATTTTTGAAGATGAAGAATGAGAGAAGTTGTTTCTAGTTGAGGTAGTTGTGAAAATTTTTAGAAAGACTTTAGAGGAAGCATCCAATGATGAAGACATCAGACAAGCCTTCAAGACAGAGGAAGCACTGTTAGAGTTGGACACCAAACTCGAAGATTTTGCAAAGACTCAAATTGAGGTAGACAACTATAGACAGAAGGTCAAAGACAAGTATGAGGCTTTGGATCTTCTAGAATCTTCTAAGAATATTGAGATTATAGAGAAGTTCAAGGGAAAACATCCAAACATAGCTTTAGGATAAAAATGAGTAAAACCTAGAAGCAAGAATTTCAATTTTGACACTTAGTAAAATTTTGAGATTTTGACCCAGTCAAGGTCCATAGTTCTAGAGCTCCACAAGTTTGCAGCTCTGCAATTCAGAGGTGCACTGACAGTTGACTACCAGTTCCAAAAATTGCACTTTCCATGCATCGGGAGCATATTCTGATGACAAGTTAACCTTGACACACATCTAGTGAAGGGGAAGCTTCTATTTTTGGTGTCTCCATGCACTTCTACCTTGACTGATGGCTTCCTCCTACTTTCTCTCTCATGCTTTCTCTATTTTGACATGTAAAGGACTCATGCATCCAATTAATGAATAAAATATGGATGGAGTCCCTCTAAGCACTAGTTAGATTATCAGTTTGTATATATTTACGTTGTTTAAATGTTTTAAAAGCATTTTATTGCATCAAGATATCTCTCACTCTCAACACAAATTGACGAGATGATTTCTTATAAATACCCCATTGTAAAATTTAAGAAAGGCTGCCGTTACTATGAAATTAAAATTATGCTTTTGGTGCTAGCATTCAGAGTGTAGTTATTCTTGCTTGAATGTGTCATTGTTTTATGGATTTTCTTCATGAGATTTTGATTGAGCCAAAGGTTTATTGCATTGAAACTGGATGTGCAATCTTTTAGTTCTGGTGGTTGCTACAAATATATGAATTTTACTGACATAACGAGCTTGAGAAGAGATCACCCGATTGTGTCTATATAGCTTTTTGTCTCGCATGAATGCACTTTCCATGCCCTTGCAATTTGATGAAGAGTGAAACATCATTTGAGTTGTTGAAGATTCACACCAATGATTGCATCAATGGATTCTAGGACATGCTACTCTTTTTTTCATTGGTTTCCTACTGATTTCTTCAAAGGTTTAACTCGTAGTATGTTGTGTTCTGTAGCTTATGTCCATTTAGGAATTTCAATTTCAAGTCATTTGATTTCATGTTATTTGCTTTTAGTTTCATTATTTTCTTTGCTAACCCCTTGTTAGAATAGGACCTCATAGTAGTTGCAGTGTTAGAGTTGCATGCATTAAAAAAAAATAGAAAAATAGAAAAATATTATTCCTTTGGTGTGATATTTTGAGATAGCAAGTAGATTTTACTTCAATCCGAGGATAAAAGAGTTTTTAGAACTAGAAAAGGCCTCCTTGTGAACACTCACATTTATCTTCTACTGAGTTAATTTTGGAATGTCGCAAGACAAATACTAAACCTTGGAGTGGATCCTTAAAAAGATTTTCTTTTCAAGAGAGGAATTATGCAATGGATTCCTGCCATTGACCTCGTGCAAAATGAACACCCAATAGAAACCTGATATGGGTCTATGCAAAAATTTTCAAATTGGTAAGATGAGAAATATTAGTTTCAAAAGCAAGAACTATCATTTTGAAGAAGTCTCAGAACTTGTTCATATAGACTTATGTGGACCTATTGGAATAAAGAGTTATAGTGGAGATAATTTTTTAATTCTTTTTGTTCATGACTATTTTAGAATAATGACTAATTTATCTAAAAGAAACATTAGAAGATTTTCAAAAATACAAGTGTTATTTGAAAAAAGTTGAAGAAGAAACAGGAAAGAAGTTTAAAATGTTTGAGATTAGATAGAGGTGGTGAATTCATTTCCAATGAATAATGCATTGAAAAAGGAATCAAAAGACAAGTGTCAGCCTCTGGTACACCTCAGTAGAATGGAATAGCTAAAAGAAGGAATAGATCCATCATGGATTGTGCAAGAAAACTAATGATAGAAAAGAATGTTGTAACCAAATACTGGAATGAAGCAATCAACACTGCAATGTTGATATATAATTGAAAAGATCATTTGAATGGAAATATTGCTAAAAGATGACTTTGTGTTTTCCATCATTGTTTTGTCATTGATGTCAAACTTGCTACATGTTGGTAAGACAATTGACTTAGTTCATTAATGGGGAGGATTTGATCAACAAGATGTAATTAAAGTACCTAGAGGAAATGCTAAATTATGATTATGTATTGAAGTGTAAGGATCAGTTAAGACAGTGATAACATAATGTATTGATGATCTACTTTGAGGTTACAAAATGAATGGCTACACTTAGAAATTTTAGAAGAATAAGGTTAAACAAAGTTCATTTGCTAAGCTTGACCAAGTTGATAGAAGGTGTCGAGAAAAGCTAGTGCAAACCAAGTAAAAAGTTATTTTGAGCTGAGTAAAAGAAATTTCTAATGAATGTTGAGTAAACTAGTAGGTGTCGAGCAAGTTAGCTGATGTCGAGTGATTTTTAATAGATGTCGAGCACTAGTGAAATATAGTTGATGCTGAGTAACACAGTATGTGTTGAGCATCAACAAATTGATAATGTCGAGCTACTGCATTATGAAAAAGATTAAATATTCATCGATTAAAAGCCAACAAGTTTGTTTTCTTGGAACTTGTGAATCAAGAGGAAGATAAGATTGATGAGTTGGAGGCACATAATCTTATGTAAACTATTTTGGAGGTGATTTCAAATGGATTCTAGGAGAAGTTTCTAGAGAAGACAAGATATGGGGTAGATACATTGTATTCTACCTAATCCATTGAAAACCCTAATTTTGGTGATGGATAATGAGTGATAAAAAAGTCATAATTTCCTATATGTAGGGATGTCTATTCATGAAGTAAAGAGATTAGAGAGTTTTTGGATTTGAAAAACTGATAAGGAGAAGGAAGAGGGTTTTGTTCATCAAGTGACCCAAGAGAAGAAGTCTGTAATGGAAAACTAAGCATAAAGGCTTAAAGAGAATGAATGCTTGAAGGGTGAACAAGCTATTAGAGCTACAAAGATTGGAAACCAAGTAGAGTTGAGGGTTGAATAGTGATCTGTAATATGCAAGTAAGGTTGTAAGTTGTATCAGATCAAAGCTCTACTATTACTTTCTAACAATTGTATCAAATTAGAGTAAATCCTTTGGAGAAAGGTTGACTTAACAATCATCAAAAAATCCTTTAACAGGGTGGCATTTGAAGTGAATGGCCTAAATTCCTCTAACAAGGCTCACTTTGAATAAGGTGATTGAAATGCCTTAACTAGGTCACATTTAACATTGTGTGTTATAACCTTTAACAGGGTTGGCCTTTAATAGGGCATCACTTCAGAAGAGTGAAAAAGGAGTAGCATATTGCTGGTGGTTTTTCCCAAATTGGGTTTCCACATTAAATCATTGTGTTAAGTGTGTTGATGGATATGTTGTGTTTTATGCTTTACATTTAGCATGTTAATTTTATAGTAACATATCAGTTTTGGTTAACACACAATGACTGCATGCATGGTTAAGAATGTTATATGGGTTCACTAAATTATGAAAAGTTTTATTTATATATCTAGACCTAGAATAACTGACTCACAAACCCCCCACCCCCCAATTATTATAAAAGAATTCCAACAATTGGTATCAAAGCCTAGTTGCTTAAGAGGATTAGTTTCAAAGTACTAAAAGCATAAAGATCAGGATGTCAAAAAGAGAGGTACCCAAGCTCAACTGAGATAATTTTTCTACATAGAAAAGTTTGATTAAGCTACACCTTGGAGGACTTGGAGATTATGCACAATCTTGCATTTCAGTAGAACATGTTGATCTAGTAGGAGCCTTAACTAATGAAGATTTGAAAAAAATGAAAGAGCACAATCAACAATGTTGGAGATTGCCTCTTTCCTAAGCTATGCTGATTTTGATTATATCAAAGATCTTAAAACTGCAAAGTAGATGTGGGATGCCCTAGCCACCATCTATGGAGGAGAAAAAAATGTTCAAAGAGCTAAGTTAGAGAGCCTCAAAGGTAAGTTTGATGACATGAGAATGGAAGAAGGTGAAAATATTGCTAAATATGTTGCTAGAATAAAAGAAGTTGTTAGTGCAATAAAAAAATGGATGATGATACTGTGCTAAGTAAAGTCTTGAGAACATTGTTGCCTATGTATCCCATTAGAGTATCTACAATTTGAAGAGTTAAGATGTATGCCAATAAATGATCTAACACTTGAAGGTCTGGTAGGAAGACTCGCTTCTTTTGAGTTATCTAATTTTGACAACTACAGACTAGAGAACATTGAATTAGACCCCAAAGAAAAATTGTTACTGAAGGATTTAGAGGATTTAGAGTATTGCTGGTAAGAAGATTTCACAAAGGAAAAGGAAAATTCAAAGGTAAGTTGCCTATCATTTTTTTAATTGCAATTAAGTTGGTCATATTGCTACAAGATGTACACAGAAGAACTTTAAAGAAGGAAACAAGCAAAAAAATAGAAGAGAAGATGATGGAAGAGATTGCAAAGATAAAGGCAAGAAGTCATGCTACATTGCTAATAAACATGATTCTGATGAACATGATGATGAAGTTGTATATGCTGCAATGAATGATGAATCAGATGAGGATGAGGCAACTGCACTTATGACTTGTATGAATAAGAATGACAAGTGGATCATTGATAGTGGATGCTCACATCACATGACTAGAGACAAAAGTAAGTTCATTACCTTAACTTGTTATGATGAAAATAGTCTAAGATTTGGTAATGATGCATCATGTTTAATAAAAGGAAAAGGGTCTATCAAACTCATAGACAAGATTTCATGTGGCAATGCTTATTATGTTGAAGGATTAAATTATAACTTGTTAAGTGTGTCATAATTGAATAATTTGGGGTGCAAAGTTGAGTTTGAGAAAAAATTGGCCAAGATATATGATACTGTAAGAATTTGGTATAACTTTGATACCATGTAAGAATTTTCCTTATGAAAAAATTCACCCAAGAATTAAGAACTCAAACACAAGCACAATTGTAGACCAAAAATGGATATTATCAATTAATCAGAGTATGTCCTAATACATTGCTCTGTTTAGTATATGATGTACAGACACACTAGGAGTGCTTGTATATAAAGGCCTCTTAGGAAGCACCTAGAATGTCTCTAGAAAAAGCCAGGAGATAAGATAAGCATCATGAAAACTAAGCACATGCCTTATCCAATATTTTAGATGAGTGGATAAGAATGACAAAGTTGTAGACACCATGTGCTTAATTAGTGTGCTAACTCCTGTGTTGTAGATACCATGTGTATAAAAGAGGTACAAACTCATATGTTGTCAATATGACAACTCACAAGAGTATGCATACTCCTAGGTGGCTAATAAATAAATATTAAAATAATGCATTAACCTAAGTAAAATTAAGTAAGTATAAATAGTAAATACTTATTTACACCAACACCCCCCTTTAAATGAAACTTAGGGGAATGCTCTTAAGCTTACAAAAATGAGGATGAAGTGAAAAATGGGTCCCAACTACAAGGCCGTGTTAGGTACCCATGTACATAATGAAAATGCAATCTCTCATAAAGTGGAGAAAGATGGAAAACCTGATGGGAAAAACCCTCCCCTAAAAAGAGATACGAAAGATGTATGGATGGATGGAGTAATCGAGACCCCCCCATTATGACATACATTGAGTATATGCAAGAGTGAAGATGGAGAAGAACAAAACCCCCTAAGAGGAAAAAGTCCCCCCCAAAAAAGGAGAAGAAGAAGACGAGGTAGTCCCTCCCCTTAAAAGTAGTGTGTCGATCAGTAAGAAATGCTCTGATGTAGAAGTCAATCCATGACCTTTGAATGATGTTCCTCCCCTTTGGAAGAAACAAATGTAAGGGTACAAAGGAGTGCATCCCCTATCTGGAGAAGGAATCTCTACGATGACTGATGTCTCTGAAACCTGTTCAATTGTCCCTATGTCGATGTTGATGATGGCATCCTCCAAAATTGCTGAGAAGAAGTGCAGATCAAATAAGGAGAGATGTAAAACCTGCTTCAAGAAACCAACAATTTTCTCAAATGACAAAGTGACCTCTTGTAGATGCTATACATAAGTATACAAAATACCATCAACCTAGAAAGACTAATCATGTAGAGAATGGACATGAGGGTCAGAGTGGGCCCTCAAAACAACTGTAGAAGGATCATCCTTAGTAAAGAGAAGCAGTAGATCATCAAAGAAGTCTTCCAAATTGGCTGTGTGTGACTCCGAGAATAGAGTTGAAATGTCTGGCAAGAAGTCATCACTTGGAAGACAAAGCATATGATGTTGTGCTGAAGTACATGAATCTGTTACTATGGGAAAAGAATTCACCTCAAAAAGAAGATGAATATCATCTAAGATGTCTCCCACATCTTCAATGTGAGACTCCATAAATAGGCTTGTAAGGACATAAAGGAAGTCATTGCATGAAGGTAGAGTAGGAAGACATAAAGGGTCCTAATGCACTAAATCCAAAGCATATGTGCTATAACTAGATTAATAGAAGTAATAGGAGTTGGAGGTGTGATCTCCTCTAAAGAGGAGTCAGCTACTACTGAAGGTAAGATGTCTTCTAGAAATGGAGGAATGCTTGGATCTCCATACATCTCTCAAAGATGCATCCAAAAAACATATGGATCAGATGACTTAATGTCATAAATTATATATAGAATGTTATCAACCATAAAGAGAAAGAGAGTATGCCAAATGAGAAGACTTATGTCCAGATGGTAGGTAAGGCCTCCCACATATGGTAGTGCATTGTGCTAACTAAGATATGTGATAACAATTTGACTCCATTCCAAATAGTTGTTTGGGGTCAAATAAATCAAATCTTCCTTTTCCATGATGGACTAATTTTAATGTAACCTTCAAAGAATCAAAGAACCCCCCCTAATGTATGATTTAGGCACTTGATAGCCACTTATCAATTTAGGGCCTATTTCTAAAAGTAGTATTTCTATCCATAGAACCTATAATATAATTGCAGATCTAGAAAGTAGACAAAAAAAAATGTACTTTCAAAAAAATAAAATGAGCCCGTACTAAGCATTTTAAGTAGCAAAAATTGGGATTTGCAAGTTGCATAAAAGTTAAAGAACATAAATCTCAAACCACCTACACTAATGTGCAGATCATGAAATTATACCCCAAAACAAAAAAATTTGCTCGCAAAAAGGAGTCCATATGAGGGAGATATTGTTGTTTGAAAATTGTTGTTGTTGTTATTTTTTTTGAATCGTTTCCGCACCTCCAAAAAACAAATGGCTCTAGATTTTGCCTTAGATGTCTGATTTGGATGAAACAAAATCCAATCTAGGGGTTTTTGGACCTTTTGAATGTGATGCAAATATCTAATTTGCACCAGAAATCACCAATCATCACCTAAAAAAAATCTCTCCTATGGCCCTATGGCCAAAAATATTTTAAAAAATAATGCAGATCAGAAAAAAAAATAGTAGACATGTAGATGAAAAAATGAAGATTTTAAAATTAAGTGTATTGATTTGAAATGATCATACCAATGCTACAAATCAGTCCTTCGGGTGCTAATTTGCAAAAAAATTATCTCACAATCGACTTTGGCCTAGGGTAGGCAACTTTATAGCCAATTTTCATTGAATCAACATTTTGGGCACAATGGTGAGGTCAGTTCTAGCTCTAGACACTCCTAATGATAGTGATACTCCAGATTTGGGCTATGGTGCTGAAGCAACAAGATGGTCTTAAAATGGCTCTATGATGAAGAAATCTCTAGGAGCTTTGATACCATGTAAGAATTTGGTATAGCTTTGATACCATGTAAAAAAATTTCTTAAGGCAAAATTCACTCAAGAACTAAGAACTCAAACACAAGCACAACTGTAGACCAAAAATGGATATGATCAATTCATTAGAGTATGTCCTAATACATTTCTCTATTTAGTATATGATGTAAAAATACACTAGGAGTGCCTGTATATAAAGGCCTCTCAAGAAGCACCTAGAATGTCTCTAGAAAAAATCCAAGAGATAAGATAAGAATAATGACAACTAAGCACATGCCTTATGCAACATTCTAGATGAGTGGATAAGAATGACAAGGTTGTAGACACCATGTACTTAATTAGTGTGCTAACTCCTATGTTGTAGACATCATGTTCGTAAAAGAGGTGCAGACTCCTATGTTGTCAACATGACAACTCACAAGAGTAGGCATACTCCTAGGTGGCTAATAAATAAATATTAAAATAATGCATTAACCTAAGTAAACTTAAGTAAGTATAAATAGTAAATACTTATTTACACCAATAGATACAAATGGGAACTTGATTGGAAAAGGTGATCAAACTAGGAGTAATCTATTCTATTTAGATATAGAAGATGCTACTTGTCTTATTGCAAAATTTGATGATGTATGGCTTTGGCACAAGAGATTATGTCATGTTAACTTTGATAATCTGATTAGTATCATAAACATGAAAAGAGTTAGAGGTTTTCCTAAGTTGAAGAAACCAAAAAATATAATGTGCAAACATTGTCAGCTAGGCAAGATGACAAAGTCAAGCTTTAAAAATAAAGCTTATACCTCTAAAGAAATACCTGAAATTGTTCATACTAACTTGTATGGACCTATTAAAGTGCAAAGCTACAAAGGAGATAAGTTTATAATGTTTCTTATTGATGATTACTCTAGGATGATGATAATCATGTTTCTAAAACAAAAATCAGATAATTTTCAAATGTTTAAATGATACTTGGCAAGAGTTGAAAAAGAAATGGGTAAGAATCTAAAATGCTTGAGATCAGACAGAGGAGGTGAATTCACTTCATATGAGTTTTAGATGTTCTATAATGACAGAGGAATTAAGAGACAGACATCAACACCTAGGACCCCTCCATAAAATGGAATTGGTGAAAGAAGAAATAGGTTTGTAATGGACTGTGCCATAATACTCATGATGGAGAAAAATGTTGCTCTAAAATACTGGAGAGAAGTTGTAAGTACTACTATATACACCTTGAATCATGTGTAAGTAAAGAAAGGTACTCACTCAACACCTTTTGAACTATGGTATGGTCATGCACCTAATGTAAAATATTTTAAGGTATTTGGAAGCAATTACTATATTCTTAAAGATATTAGGAGTGGAAAGTTTGATGCAAAGAGTGAAGAAGGTATATTCGTTGATTACTCCATAAGAAGTAAAGCTTTTATATGTTTAAATACTAACACTAACAAAATTGTGGAAAGTGAATGTGTCAATTTTGATGAGCTTATAGAATTGCATGAGACTGAACCTACAAAAGAACCAAAAGATTACAAGACATTTGTATATTATTATGAATAAATGCCTACTAAAGAAGATGTTGCAAATCAGGAAACAAACCAACAAGTCTCAATAACTACCAAGTCACATCCTGTGAATGCTGAGTTGCATTTAGATGCCAAGTTGCAGAATGAGGAGAATGCACAATCTGACTCTGAGATTGGCACACATGAAAGAGATGTTGAAACACCTCATAGAGATGCACATAGTGATACTAAAGTTGAGAGATAAAATGCAACCACAAGAACTGAGCCTAGACTATCCAAATATGTCAAAAGACACTATCCTATAGATCAAATCACTGGAGACAAAGATGCAAGGCCAATGACAAGAAATAGGTTGAGAAGTGAATGATGTTTTTAAGAATGAAGGAACCTAAGACAATGAGAGATGCATTGGAAGATGATGGTTGGTACAAGGCTATGGAAGAAGAAATTCAGCAAATAGAAAAGGAAAAAACTTGGAGCCTAGTTCCTAAGCTAGAAGACAAGAATGTGATTGGCACAAAATAGTTATTCAGAAACAAGCTAGATGAGAATGGTGAAGTGACAAGAAACAAAGCAAGACTAGTTTGCAAAGGGTATGCACAAGAAGAAGGAATTGACTATGGTGTAATATTTTCCCCTATTACAAGAATAGGAGTAACAATTTTTCTTTCTTATGCTACATATAAAAGTTTCAAAGTTTATTAAATGGATGTTAAGTCTACATTTCTAAATGACATATTAGAAGAAGAGCTCTATATGGAATAGCCATAAGGATTTGTGGATAAAAATAACAAGAACATGGTATGTAGACTACATAAAGTCTTATATGGATTGAAACAAGCACCAAGAGCATGGTACGGGAGATTTCATGCTTATCTTATTAAGATTGGATTTGAAAGGATAGATGATAACAACAATTTGTACATGAAGATAGATAAAGAAAAAGGTATTCTTTTATCTAAAATATTTGTTGCTAACATCATATTCAGAGGACAAGATTTTGTAAATTAGATGAAGCCAGAGTTTGAAATGTCAATGTTTGGTGAGATCAAATTCTTTTTGGGATTACAAGTCTATCGAATGAAATATAGTGTATATATCACTCGATCAGAATATGTCAAGGAGATATTGAAGACATTTGGACTTGAGGATTCAAAACTATTAATTACACCTATGGTAGTAACACTTAAGCTATCAAAGAATGATGATTCAGCTGAAGTCAATCAAACATTATATAGATTCATGATTGGTAAATTGCAATATGTAGTACATAGTAGATTTGATATTGCATTACCTATGGGGATAGTTTCTAGATTCTCTACTAATCCTAGAGAGAATTACTTCATGGCCACGAAAAGAATAATGAGATAATTGATAGGAACAAAAGAATATGGTTTATACTATAAGAACAATGAAAAGTTTGAACTGAAAGCCTATACTGATGTTGATTAGGCTAGAAATATTAATAACATGAAGAGCACTAGTGGAGGAGCATTTTTCTTAGGTAGAAGACTTGTTACATGGACAAGTAAGAAGAAAAGTTGTACTTCCCAATCTACTACTAAAGTAGGGTATGTTGTTGCTACTATCAATTGTATAGACATTGTATGGATCAAACAACTACTAAAGGGAATGAAGAAAGAGATCATTAAACTAGTGAAACTTTATTGTGATAATACAAGTGCTATAAATATATCAAAGAATCCTATAATACATACAAAGACTAAGAACATTGCAATAAAGTATCATTATGTAAGGGAATTGGTTCAAGACAAAGAGGTGAATATAGAATATATTCACACAAAGGAGAAAATTGTTGATATCTTCACTAGAGCATTACCTAAGGATGCTTATGAATATTTGAGAGATAAACTAGGGGTGATACCTCTATCAAAGGCTATGTAAAAGATAGAGGAAGTACCCTCCATCAAACAAGTTGACATTCATTTCATACAATTAATGTAGTGGATCTTACTTAAGGAATTACCTATAATCACAAAATTAAAATTTCAAATCAGTCACAAGCAACGTGACAGAGGGAGAAAATTGAAGAACCTACAAAATCGTATGTCTACATATATCAAGATGTCAAGTGTTGAGTATACATCTTTGGCATTGTTGGAAAATAGGGAGAAAGTACATTAAACTAATCAAATGCATACTGATAAAGAGGGAGAATATCAAAGCAAAAAATAAAGGGAAACTAAGTACAAAAGAGGGATGATGAAGTAAAAGTACATCATCAAAAGATTAGAGGACTGAAAGAAAGAAAGAGAGAGAGAGAGAGAAAAAAATAAAAGAGGGAGATATTCATATATTTTTCTGATCCATGAAAGAAGAAAATCAAATAAAGAGAGAGTTATATTTTGTAACCTAATCAGAAGAGGAAGTTGCTAATAGAGGGAGAGGTTTTATTCATAAACTTTCTTTTTGGTATTGCCTTACAACTTTAACCTAGTTAGTTTGATGGAACAAGATGTTCATCATTTGTTTGACTAGTTGATTAGTTTGGCTTGCCATCAATGCCAAAGAGGGAGATTGTTGATATATGATTGAAAAGATCATTTGAATAGAAAGATTGTTGAAAGAAGACTATGTGTTTTCAACCATTATTTTGTCACTGATGTCAAACCTGCTACATGCTGGTAAGACAATTTCTTATATGTTTCAAGCACTATCACTTAGTTGATTGATGAGGAGGATTTGATCAACAAGATGTAACTAAAGTACCTAGAGGAAAGGTTAAATTATGATTATGTATTGAAGTGTAAGAATTAGTTAAGGTAGTGATAACATAATGTATTGATGATCTACTTTGAGATTACAAAATGATTGGCTACACTTAGAAATTTTAGAAGAATAAGGTTGAACAAAGTTCATTTGCCAAGCTTAACCAAGTTGATAGAAGGTGCCAAGCAATGTTAGTTCAAGCTGAGCAAAAAGTTAGTTGGAGCCAACTGAAATTAATTTCTAGTGGATGTCAAGTAAACTAGTAGGTGCCGAGTAAGTTAGTTGATGCCGAGTGATTTTCAATAGATGTTGAGCACTAGTAAAATCTAGTTGATGACAAGTGATTTTACAATAGATGATGATTAACACAGTATGTGTTGAGCATCAGTAAATTGATAATGTCAAGTTGTTGCATTATGAAAAAGATCAAAGATTCGCTAATTAAAAGCCAACAAGTTTGTTTTCTTGGAACTTGTGAATCAGAAGGAAGATAAGATTGATGAGCTAGAGGCACAAAATCTTATGTAAACCATTTTGGAGGTCAATTCAAATGGATTCTAGGAGAAGTTTTTAGAGAAGACAAGATATCGGGTAGATACATTGTATTCTACCTAATCCATTGACAACCCTAATTATGGGAAAATACTTCTAATTTCCTATATGTAGGGATGTCTAGTCATAGAGCAAAGAGATTAGAGAGTTTTTGGATGTGAAAATCTAACAAGGAGAAGGAAGAGGGTTTGCTTCATCAAGTGACCCAAGAGAAGAAGTCTGCAATGGTGAACTAAGCATGAAGGCTTAAAGAGAGTGAATGCTTGAAGGGTGAACAAGTTGTTAGAGCTACAAAGGTTGGAAGTCGAGTAGAGTTGAGGGATGAATAATGATCTATGATTTACAAGTAAGGTTGTAAGTTGTATCAGATCAAAGCTCTACTATTGCTTTCTAACAATTGTATCAGATTAGGGTAAATCCTTTGGAGAAAGGTTGACTTAACAGTCATTGGAAAATCCTTTAACAGGGTGGAATTCCAAGTGAATGGCCTAAAGTCCTCTAACAAGGCCTACTTTTAAACAGGGTGATTGAAATCCATTAAGTGGGTCACATTTAGCACTATGTGTTATAACCTTTAACAAGACATCACTTCAAAAGAGTGAAAAAGGAGTAGCATGTTACTAGTGGTTTTTTCCAAATTGGGTTTCCATGTTAAATCATTGTGTCAAGTGTGCTAATGGATATGTTGTGTTTTATGCTTTACATTTCAGCATGTTAATTTTATAGTAACATATCAATTTTGGTTAACACACAATGACTTCATGGATGGTTAATAATGTTATATGGGTTCATTGAATTGTGAAAAGTTTTATTTTTACATCTGGACTTGGAATATTTGATTCACCGCCCCCCCCCCCCCCCCCTTGCTCAGTTATTCTAAAACAATTCCAACATGTACTACATACCTTAAATAGAGTATAGCTAAAGAAAGACTCAAAAAAAAACTACTTATGAACTATGGAATGACTACAAACCTAATGTAAGTTACTTAAAAGTATTTTGTAGAAAATGTTATATATTGAAAGAATCTAGAAAAGATAAATTTGATATTAAAGGTGATGAATGCATATTCCTAGGATACTCCTATAGAAGTAAAGCTTACAAATGTTTAAATTTTCTTACTCATAAAATCATATGAAGTGCATGTGTGAGAATTGATGAGTTTGCAGAAAAGAGTGAAGAAGAAAGCAAAAAGGAGCCTGAGAATTATAGAAGATTTGTTTACGATGAACCTGATACCTTGTCAAATCTATCTGGTAGATAGGAGGTTTCACCTCTTGAATCCCTAAAATCTCCAATAGCTATTGAGTTGTAGACAGTGCAACCTACATCACAATCTGAAAAGAACCAAGTTATAATCAAAGTATACCGAGTTATCACTAGAGAAAATTGATTCTGATGGACCTAAGACACAAACATTGGGACTCAGGCTTAATACTAAAGTTCATAATGAAATCAGTGAAACAAACTCCAAATCTAAAGAACCTGTGTTACTAAGATATGTTAGAAGACACCATGCACCTAACCAAATCATTGGAGACAAATTAGATGGAACAATGACAAGAAACAAATTGAAAGGTACATGTTTACATGCTGAATTTAAACCTAGAAATCTTAAAGATGCTTTGGATAATGAAAGTTGGATTGAAGCAATGCATGAGGAAATAAAAAAAATAGAGAAGAATAAAACTTGGACTCTTGTTCCTATAGCCAAGGATAAAAATATAATTGGCACTAAGTGGGTATTCATAAAAAACTAGATGGAGATGGAAAAGTTTCTAGAAATAAAGCAAGGTTGTTATTTAAAAGCTATTCTCAAGAAGAAGGTATTGACTATGGTGAAATTTTTTCTCTTGTTGCAAGATTAGAAGGTGTTAGAACTTTAGTAGCATATGTAGTCCATAGAGGATTTTTTTTTTTCAAATGAATGTAAAATCTACATTCTTGAATGAAATTCTTGATGAAGAAGTCTACATTGAACAATCTAAAGGTTTTGGAGATCCTAGCAAAAGAGACATGGTTTGAAAATTACACAAGGCATTATATGGTCTCAAGAAAGCTCCTAGAGCTTGGTATGAAAGACTTCATAACTACTTGGTACAAATTGGTTTTCAAAGAACAAATGATAACAATGGTCTATATATCAAAGAAGGACCAGACAAAAAGATTGTGTTAGCAGAAGTATTTATTGATGATACTTTATTCATAGGAAATGATGACTTATGCAAGGCATTTTTAGATGAAATGAGTACAAATAATTTGAAATGTCTATGTTTGGACAACTAAAATTATTTTTTAGATTGTAGATCCAACAGAAGAAAGATGGTATCTATATTACTCAATCTAAATATATCAAAAAATATTAAAGAAATCTAGAATGGAAGATTCAAGACCAGTTGGAACCCCTATGTCTATTAGACATAAAATTTACAAAAATGATGATTCCAAAGAGGTAGATTAGACCATATATAGATCAATGATTGAAAAATTGTAGGATGTAGTGCATACAAGGCCTAATATTGCATTAGCAATCAGTATGGTGGAAAGATTCTCAACAAATCCCAAAGAAAATCACATGATGCATATCAAAAGAATCATAAGATATTTGAAAGATATTGAAGAATATGGTTTATGGTACAAAATAAGAAACAATTTGGATTTAAAAGTATTCATAGATTTTGATTGGACATGAAGTATTGATGATAGAAAAAGCACCAATGGTGGAGCATTCCTCCTTGGTAAAAGACTAGTGTTTTGGATAGGCAAGAGACAAAATTATCTCTTAGTCCATAGTAGAGGCAAAATATGTGCCAATAGCAGCCAATTATTCTAATATTATTTGGTTCAAGCAACTATTGGAAAGTATAAAGATAAAGATCAAGGATCCAATAGTTATGTACCAGGGTAACAACAGTGCAATCAATATATCAAAGAATCCAGTGATGCATACCAAAACAAAACACATTGCTATAAAATATCATTTCTTAAGAGAACTGGTACAAGATAAAGAAGTAAGTTTGGAATATGTGAATACAAAAGAACAAATTGCAAACATATTCACCAAGCCATAACCTAAGGATGCACTTCTTTATCTAAGAGGTAATCTAGGGGTCATTCTCCTCTCTAAAGATCACTAAATGAAGTTCAGTGATGCATCAACTAGAGCATGTTGATGATCAATCGGTTGGTGCGGTGTTGACAAGGGCATATTTCAAATGAATTAGTACTTGAGGTACATTGATACTCATTGATTACTATCTTTGGAATGAGATGTGAAAGAGGAAGAAGTTTGCTATCATATCTCACAAAATTTTTGTAAAGAAATGTACAAAGGGAGAATGAACTTGGTCTAACATCAAAGGTAGAAGAAGTTGTAGTAGACAGAAGTTTTCTGATAGAGAAAGAAACTTAAGAGTTCACACTAATAGAAGGAGTTCTCATGGATGAGAATCATAATGAAATTAAGGATAATTCCTTACTTTATTCTTGCTCTAAAAATTTCATTGTATTATGACATGTTGTGTTGCCATCAATGCCAAAGAGAGATATTGTTGGAACAATTGATTAATTGTGTATTGTCTTTGCTGTTACAGAAAATGTCATATCATCACCAGTTAGTGTATATCAAGCTTACTTAGGCATTAAAGAAAGTTTTTTGTGCTTATCGAGCATTCCAAAGTTTGCCTAGTTTAGAAGAACGTATCTATCAAGTTTACTTGGGCATCAAAGAAAAGGCTTGCAAAAGTTAAGTGTTAATAGAGCTCACTCGATTAATGAAGAAAATGTTGGATGTAACCAATATTAACTAAACTCACTCAGTTACCAAAGGATCTTTGCAAATATGCATTGTTAACCAAGTTCACTTGGTTAACATAGGAAAATCATTTCTATGTTAGTTTCTATTAAGTAGGATCACTGGAACAAGAATTTTCTTGTTTTGGCATATTAAGTTCAAATTGATTTATCTATTGGTTCTAGTTGACTAAGGAGATGAATATTAATTATTCTAATTTGTATTCTAGCTGACTTGACAATATGAAAGATATAAATATAAGGTCAAGTTGAGAATTAAAAGGTGTGTGTGTGTGAATGCATGGAAGATAATTGAAGATTTAATGATGCTAAGAGGAAGTAAACTAGAAAGACAAGAAAAATATCCTTGTGAAGATGAAAAGACACATTTAATCAAGAAGGATCAAGTATACAAGCTAGAATTGATATATGTAATTAGCAATTTAGCTGCATCCAAATTAGGTTATGTGATTGTTACTCTCTAACCATTATAGCAGTGATCTAAATCTCTTAACACAGTTGGCTTAAAAACTATTTGTAAATCCTCTAATAAGGTGGCATTTCTATTGAATTGTCCAAAGACCTCTAGCAAGGCCACTCCTAACAGGGTGATTAAATCCTCTAATAGGGTCACATCTAATAGTGTGTTTTGTAACCTTTAACAGGGTTAGCTCCTAATAGGGCTCACTTCAAAAGAGTGAAAATTAGTAACTAGTTGCAACTGGTGGTTTTTCCTAAATTAGGTTTCCATGTTAAATCTTGGTGTCAAATGTGTTCATGCTATTTTTCTTATTTGTTTGCACCTAAGTTAAAATAATAATAATTACAGAAAATATCTTAAGATTTGCATGTTAAATATTTGCCAAGAATATCCAGTGTTTACCAAGTTACAACATTTTTTGTGTGTTTGTCAAGCTTTAGTAGAGTTCAATTTTCAACAGTTATTTTGAATTCATATCTAAGGGATATAGGATTTATTTTTATAGTAACTAATTCAAAACTCCCAGGTCTCAATTACTCTTATATTTTCAATAGGGACTACCTGATTCCATGAATTTCTCATACACTCACCTCTCTATCAGAATCTATTATGCAAGTTGCTCCACTATTCAACTTCAACATACCTAGGATGAGAAGATTTTCTCTAGGAATGTTCATATCTTCCTTTCACATGTGGACAATGGAGCTAGAAATAAATTAGAAATAAACTAAGCATGAAAGGGATATTGTGATTTTGATAGTTGAATATTTTCAGCAAGAAAAATAAACCAAACGACAAGAAAAGAAGCTCTCATAGATGAGATCAGTGTCTTTTTTATCAAGAATTTGAGTCACAAGGCATATTACAAGGTGACACAAACTTTTGAGATAACTTTAGTTATGTGAAGTGTTTCTTTACAGTCATTCATTGCTACGATTTTTACCTAGCCTTCTTATCAGATCCACATGTAGATTCCATGAAACCACAAACTCTATCAAGAAAATTAATCAATTCATTGGATTGAAGCATGTAAGATAGATCATATGTCCCATAACAAGATGATTAAAGATGATAAAATTTTATTTTATTTTATTCAAATCTTGCAGATTGACAAAATGTAGAGAACAAAGGTGAAACCCTCTTTTTATTAAACTCTAATGAAATCCCTTATTTATATTGAAAAATTATTCATAAAACTCAAAATCACAAAGAGCGGACATAGATTCATTTATTGTTATCTATGAGAAACTATATAGTTGTTGTTCATACACAAGAAAATGCTAAATAATGGTGGAATCATAGCAATGGAAACCTTCTTAGTAAGCTAAAACTAACCCCACAGAATGAGAAGAAAGAAGAAGATATAGAAGAATGAACAAGGGTCAGATTTGATCTTTGGATGTCATTTTTCCACTTGGAACTCATCTATTGAAGAAAATCCTCTATCCTCTCTCCCCAATTGAAAATGGATCAAATTTCATCATTTAGTTGCAATAACTTGAGAAAATATCCCCAAATTGTTGAAAAAACTCTAGCTAAATAAAACTCCAAAGTGTTGCTAAATCCTCAAGTAAAAATCTCATCAAAGTATTGGAGAAGAAAAATAATTCTATTAGAATACTCCTCACCAAGTTTGGCCAATACCTAGATGGCAGATTTTCTTAAAGCTATCTCCAAAAGCCATGCAAAAAACTAAATGAATATAGTTGAAAAGCCCCTACAATTACAAAATCTTGAAAATGTCTCATAGAGTTAGGTCTAGGCTCTTTTCACCAGAAAAATGAGAAAGTTCACTTCAAGACCTTTCCATTGATATAAAATACTTATATATTTGTACAATATTTGTAGTAGATATACCCCTCTAAAAAACATAGATGAAGAAAATGTTAGCTTCTTTAATATTAAAAATATTCCATTAATATATAGTCCAAGAATATATAAAATAAAACATTATCTCTCATGAGAGTATGCACAAGCCTGGGAGAAAATGCAATTTTCTCTGATTGGAGGAGGAAAAGCCTTTATTTTTTATTGGTTGCATTTTTACATGTGGTCCCCACCACTAATACTCCTCTTTCATTTATGTTTGCACATTGAAATGAAGAGGAAAATTTTATTTTTTAATATTATTTGAACTTATCCTCTTTTCTCTCCACTTTCTAATTCGGTTGATCAGTCCATCTTGACAGTGACACATGTCGCCACCTGAACGGCCCAAAATTTGCCAACCTGCAACAACTTGTCATGTCATCTCCATGTGACACTACCTAATTGTCTCTCAGATACTCACCATTGACACATCACTACTATCTTTCTAGATGCTCTTGACACATGTTACGATCTTGTGTTTTTGTGTTATTTCTGTAGTCCCTCTTGAAAACACATGATTCATCCACGTGTCTTCTCTGTTATTTCACCATCTGGAGGTCCCACCTACCACATGGAAGCTTATTATTTTTTTAGGTTCTTACTACATGATCTCCCAAAAACATAACATGATGACATGTGTACTTCTATCCAACTTGGCCTCTTGTAGTGTGTGCAAAGTGTTGTGCTCATATTTGATGCCTAGTCCAAGTCACCCAGTTTCATTAGTCAAATTTACTTACATGCTCCTCCAATTTGGCTATCCGACCCTACTATCGATGAGTCTCATGTTGTCTCCAAGAAAGAGCTTTGAGAAACTTGGAGTGTGAGTACATCATTATAAAAATAAAACAAAAACCCCTCAACCAATGAATGTGGGATATTTTAGTTACACATGCAATCACTATATATGAATCTTGCACTACCAAGGGTGCCCACCATAATTCAGAAAAATATTTACTTCATTTATCGATGCTTCTCATTTTCTATAGAGGTTTTGAAATACACATTTATCATTCCAAGTAGCATATTCAACTGGATCACAACTACATAATGTAATTGATAGTGGGACATTGTTAGTTGAAAGTACTATAAATGTATGCCAAAGTCCTAGATGGCTAGACATTATGCTAACTTAGTAGAGTGCCATATCATTAGATTGATGAAGATGATTTGAAGGAAGTATGAGGAAGACATAAGTGATAAGTAAGGTATTCAATGGGTACTTGAATGAGTTGGACAAAGATAATGCATTATTGGCTTGATTTTTTTACAATCATGTATAGTTGCAATGTATTGAAGAACATAAACTTAACTGAGTGACAAGATTAATGAAGGGAGATTGTCTTCACTGAGTAACTCCACTATTACCCAAGTGATTGAAAAAGAAAAGGAGAAACATAGTGATTCCTGACAAAGTTAGTAATAATTGATTTCTATATTACCTGAGTAACTATTATGTGTATCGAGCAATAGCTAGATGAACAAGTTTGGAGAATCAGAATTTGTGGCTGACTTTAGATGAAATTTAGGAAAGTTTGAGATGGTATAAGACATGAATCAAATTTTTTTACAAGATCAATGATTAGGAAAATTCAAGGAGGATTTGATGATGAAGATTGGAGAAGGATAAGAATGTGCACAAAGTGTATATGAGTAATGTTAGTATGCTAATAGAAACCAAATTTAAATAAAGCTTCTACAAACTAAACAAAATTCATAAACTTCAAGATAGACTAAGATGAACTCTCAATTGAGAATATGAGCCATTAATGGGCTCTCTCAATGAGAAGCTCTCTTGTTGAGTAGCTTTGTCTAAATAGATAGGATGTATGCTCAATATGCTTCCAAAAGCTTCAATGGATGATTGTGGATTTTTGGTGTGGATATATGGCTTTAGTATGGATTTGGCTCTCAAAATAGCATTATAACTTTACTTCATGGATTGTGTTATTTTGCAAAGGGGAAGATCCAATTTAAGAGGCTTGAGGGATTGAGGGCTAAGATGCAAGGATGGGAAAAAGCTTATGGAAGGCTCAGATTGCATGAGAGGAGAGCACATGGATTGTGCTTCCTTATAGCCAATCAAGGAGTGACACATGTCACATGGTGAGAGGATGGAGGAAAGGGCAAGGATGAGTCAACAAAGGAGGCTTCAAGAGATAAAATCTTCATAAAGACCCTCATAATGACTTGTAAGAGCAATAAAAGGGCTTGTAAGAGTCATTTATGACCTAGTGGACTTCATAAAGTTTTATGGTTGAGATATTTTGAGGGTGATGAGAGAAAATTCGACTTGGACTTGATTAGAAATGTTTTAAGCTTGTTTAGGCTTGTGCAAATGATTAGAGGATGGATTAGGATGGTTTAGGATTAGCTTAGGGATAGGCAAGTGGATGGCATTTAATGAGGGTGGGTGAAGGAGGAGATATTTGTTAGCTTTGGCTTGGGTTAGTAAGTTTTAACCCATGTTTAGGGAATGTGACAAGGTTAGGAGGGGATTAGGATTAGGTTTAAAGACATCTTCTAGAAGAGTCTAGAATTTCCTAGGATGAGGATGAAGACTTTCTAGAAGAGTCTAGAACTTCTGAGGATAAATTAGATTTTTAGGAAATAAATAAAGTTTTATTTATTTCAAGGGTTTGGGTTGAGGAGATATTTATTAAAACTTTTTTAATAAACATGAGGATTAATATTTAATTTTAATTAAATATTTTGAGTTGGGATTAGGGGTAGGAAATGATGGGATTAGCCTTTAATCAAAATTAAAGAAGGATTAGAAGATTTTGGAAGAGGTTATTGGTCATAAGCAAATTGGCCAACTTTTGGGAAAAAAATAAATTTTTTATTTATTTTAGGATTTTTGGTCAATTTATTAATTAAATAATTAATAAATAAGGAAATAATGTTTAAATAAGATTTAAACATTTTTGGGAGGGATTCCTTAATTAAATATTTTTAATTAAGATAAAGGGATTTAATGGCATAAAAATAAATAAATTAATTAAATAATTAATTAATTAATAAATGATGATGTCATCAGGACTTTTTCAGAAAATAAAAAAACTTTATTTTCTAAAGGTTTTTAGGTGTCTACATTTTGCCCCTCTTTGATGTGATGCCGCAAGTGGCATGGCATCAAAGATAAGAAAATAAGATGCCCAAGGCTAGAGCAGAAGAGGAGAGAATGGACTGTGAGATGCCCCCTCAAGAAGGCAGCGGGGAGAGAAAGCGAGGCTCGATGGCTTCTTGAAAAGTACAAGAATCTTGGATGAGCAAGGAAACTCAGATTGGCAAAGAGAAGGGGCTGAATTAGCTCAAACTCTCACTATGGGAGAATGATAAAGGAGAATCAGATGCACAAGAGGAAGCAAGCTTAAGACCTTAGGGAAGGTGGAGGATGAAGGAGCAGAGCGCTATAGAAAGGAATCCAGGATAGGGAGATGGATGAGGGGATTATAAAGCTGATGCAACAGGATTTCAAAGAGTTAGATTGGCGAAAGATGGGTTTCGGAGATCCCTAGGACTAGGATTGTGGATCTCGAAAGGTGAGGCTTGGTGGGTTGATTTGGATTGGTGGATCCCTAAGACTAGGATTGTGGATCCCTAAAGCTAAGAGTGATGAGTGATTCAAAGAGATATTGATGCATAAGCTGGGGTAGGAGAGATGGATGCTGGATATGGATGGGGGATAATGGAGATGAAGGAAAACCATTGAAGCTTTTTGAGCGGGGGGATACTTCAAAGAGAAGTACCACCATGTAGTTGAGCACTAGATTTGCTATAGGACTATTGGTTAATTGCCAAGGTTACCAAGAACATCAAGGCCTTTTCACCAACTGTCCAGAGGATTGACAAACTAACTCAAAACAAACACGCAAGGATTGCCCCAACATCACACATGAATCCTAGAGGAAGCAGCGTGGAAACGACATTGGAGAACCCACAAGCAGAAAAGAAAAACAAACAAAAGACATGATCAAGACCTTACGCTCTGATTGCCCCATTCACAGTATACCATGATATGGAAGATCATGGCAACCTTGAGGAGGGAACAAGGAGATTGCTTGGAAAAGATATTTCAAGACCCAATAGGGAAGAGTCCAAATCAAAAGAAAGCGAAAATCTAAAAGAGAACCGTTTGCCAACGAGATGGGTAGGATGAGGTACTAACGGACCAAGATCAGACATGAGGAAAGCTATATCCTGCAAGGACCTATCGGAGAGCCCCTAAGCTGGTGGATTTGGATGAGTGATGCGTCTGGCAAGCTGAACTAAGAAGGATAACACTTTGGTGACAGGAGATCTAGCTAAAGGATGCATTGAAATAGCTAAACAAGCTGTGTGGTGTGTACAAGATGCTGATCAAAGATGAAATGACACAAAAGCTGGATAGATACAATGGTACTAAGCTAAAGAGGATGTACAAGTTGACAGACCAAGATATTTACAAGTGAGCTAATCAAGATATGGTACAAGCTAACGGACCAAGATAGTTACAAGTAGGCACAAGCTCAGGATGATAGGATAGCGGGATGGTTCGATGTTGTGCAAGATGCGAAAGCTAAGGGTGGGGTGATAGCAAAAGATATGGATTTGGCAGGATGCATCCAATGATGATGAGATATTTTGTGACCAAGGATAGCTAGAGGAGCAGGATGAGATGGCTGGATAGGATGGTAGATAGCTAGGATTATGATGGATATAAAGAGATGACATTGGGTTTGCATGAGGATAGCCTAGAGCTAGATACCAATGACAAGGGAGGATGGACAAGACAAGATCTCCAAGGAATATAGTGCCCCCAATCAGAAGATAACATGTGGAAGGAGGTCTTATGATGTATGTGATAGGATTGAAGCTAGGATGGAAAAAGCTGAAGGGGCTAGGGAGATGGATGATAGCCGAGATGATTGGCTAAAGCTGCATAAGATTAGTGGATGGTGTGAGATGGAAGCTGGAGGATGGAGGATAGTTGGATAGATTGGAAGATGGAGGTGGATGTCAAGAGATGACCAAAAGCATGAGGGTGATAGGCTAAGCTGGAGATGGCGGGATTACACATGACGCTTGTTTGCCAAGTTTTCATCATGGTACTTGTCCAAGGCGCTTGAATTGCCAAGTTTTCACCAGTGGACGCTTTATTTTTCTTTTCTTTTTTAACTTTTTGACTTTGGACTTAGCTGGAATGATTTTGGCTTTCTTCAGCTATTTTGCTTTTTTGGAATTTTTCACTAGCTGTTGGAATGTTCAATTTTGTTGCTAGCTGTTGGTACACCGGATGTGTGATTTATGCAATAGATCGGATTAGATGGGATTGATGGTAGGAGATGGAGGGATGAAAATGCTGGAAAGGAGCATGAGATGGGGATTCTTGCAAGAGCAACATTGGCACATGTTGGAATGGGTGTGAAAAGAGCATATGGGGGATAGATGGTAGATGCGGGCGTGATGGAGGATTTGTGGAAGCATGCTTGGGGATATAGGCACCCAAGATGGAGTTAGGAGATGGGGGACATGAGTCACTAGATGGGGGATTAGCAATGGTGGATGCCATTATGCATTGGGTTTCAACTTTTTTCTTGGGGATCCACATGGTTTTGGATTTTCTTTTCATAGGCTTTTGCACTGTTTTGCATTCTTTGATTGGATTTTGCCTTTTTGGAGTATGTCTTTTAGAATAGACATATGATTGCCTAGGATGTGGATTTTTAGCTTTATGCATTTTGAAGTTGGCATTTACATTGTTGTGGTAAGCTTTGGGAAGATGGTTAGGAGAAGCTTTGTGAGATGGAGAGGATATGAAAGAGCATGTAGGGGGATGATGATGGATGATGTGCCCTGATATGTGCCTTTGTTGATCTTGCATAGAAATGGATGGAATAGGATTTTTATGATGGCTGATAGGAGGATGGAGGATGGTAGATTTTGGGACATAGGGACCCAAAATGGATTTAGTGGATGAAGGGGGGATATGGTAGGTTGTTTTGGGTTGCAAAGATGGTGGAGGGGGGATGACATAAGATTTCTTGAAGGAGTGATGGGAGGCTGGCATGGTGGGCTTGGAGATAGGCTTGGTTTGGGGGTGTGGTGTACCAACACCTTTAGATGGTGAGCCTTTGGATACATATCCAAGACCATGAAATCCTAGATTTTTTTGTGCAATAATAGGCTCTTTGATTCCTTTCTCTTGTGGTCCTAAAACTTGACCTTGATAATTCCATCGATTGAGCATTTGAACAAGCCGAGGAAACTTTTTGCTTGCAGAAAATGGTAGAAGTGATTTATTAGGTGTATTGCAATGGGGAGATACTATTCTTAATTCTTCTGCTGAGAGAGGGCCACCGTGGATGAATGTAAGTGAACCAAGAGGGTAGATTATAGATGGTGGAATAGCTTGGATAGGTGGTAAGATGGAAGCATGGAGCGGGGGAGATGGAAGGATAGGATCTTGATGTAGCTAGTGGGATGACAAGATATCTTGTAGTGGAGGAGATATGGCTCGAGGTTTTGGAGATGGAGGAGATGGTGACTGCACTATGGATGGAAGACATCGTATGATGATATCTTCATTTATGCTTTGGGGGATGTCAACATGCTTTTGGGCAGGATCTTGATAGGATTGGTTTGGAGTGGATGGTGCAATAGGAGGTGAAGGGATGGATTCTTCAAAGGCAGCGGATGGATAGATGGGGGATTCAGAAGTGGAGATGGGTGAGTAGAAGATGGATGCATAAGGGTCATTACGAGAGATTTGGGAAATGCTTGGAGGTGATGTGGATAGGATTTGGAGGGATTTGACAGGTGGTGGAATTTTGATGCTTGCGAGAAGTGGAAGGATTTTAAGCAATTTGATGGATGGTATGGGGATGATAGCTATGGGAGATGGAGGTGATATTATAGATGGGGAAGCTTCATCACTGACTACTTCACATGGTTGGATTAGATGACATGGCTTATCGACTGTTGGAGGCAACTTTTCTTGTATTTCCTCTAGGAGATTCCTTGGAGACTCGTGTGTCGAAGGTGGAGGTGGATTGACAGGAATAGCTAGTGTGATGGGGGTGGAAGATTGGAAGCTTGGTTGATGGGGTGATGGAGGGGAAGTTGGAATATCAGATGGCATGACTAGATAGTTTGGAATAACTCTTGGATTTTGGGGGATGCTTGGGGGAATGTTTCTAAGGCTTTCAATATACCTGTCATAGTCAACAAGATTTTCGTCATCATTGGAATAGGAGGTGGCGGGAGCAAGGACAATGCGACCAAACACATCATGATAGGATTGGTACTTCATGCTTTGATGATGAGTTTGATGGGGATGGGGTCTTGCATATGGATGAACATGGAAGCTCATGGTTGGATTTGGATTAAGCACAGATTTTGGATTGGCTGATGAAAGATTTCCTAGGGAGAGTCAAAGCTGTATGACAAACCTAAGGAGGATTGGCTAGAGATTTTTGGCTTTCTTGTGGGTGGAATACTTCAAGGGTATGCTATCAAAAAGTGAGAGTTTTGCTTTCCTATGTGCAAGATTCGTGGTGATTGTGTCAACTTAAGGATAGACTAATGATCCTATGGCATGACACGAGATTGACCACTTGTGGATCCCAACCTTTAGCTCAAGGTGATGAGGGATACAAGTGACAAAGCTGGATTACCCTAGACAATGCTCTGTAAAAGGGATAACCTTGGTGAGATTGGTTGATTGGTAGGATTGATTGGATAGCAAACTCTGGCAGAGTAACAACAACTCTTTAAAGGCTTGGGTGATTTTGGATTGGGTTGCTAGCTAGCTGGGGGGATGATTTGGATGGACTTTGGATTTGGGATTGTTTTAAGGCAAAGAACTAGATAGATTTGGTTGCAGTGGGGGAGCTTGGATGATTTTCTGATAAGGTAGTGACTATGCTAAGTATGCCTTGAGCTAGGAGATTTATGCTTTTCTAGGATTTTGACCAAAGTTGGCAAACATTCATTCAAAAGCTATGAACAAACAAGAAGACAAAAGTTTTCAGCAAACACGTCAAACACACGAACATCCTAGGAATCTTTCTACAAGGATGAAATTTGTTATAGCTAGGGAGTCCTCGATATACGCAAGGTACGTGAGGCCCAAATCCGTAGATGAAACCAAAAAGATGTCACACAGCCGAGAGGAGCGGTAACCCACTTCTCCTCTTTCACTTCTCAAGGGTATAAAGTTCCTTGAGGCTTAGCCCGAGTGACAAAATTTTGATCCCAAGAGAGGTGTCTTTGGATTCACCTCCCGATCTTTATACTCCGCCGGAATGCTGGAGTTGAGGTCGTCCCAAGGGGTGATGAAATCCCCAAGCAGGCCTCCTAAAAAGCTAAGACAAGATTTTGGATCCTAATCTTATGCACCCAAGATGGCCTCGAAAGACGACAAGGGGAGAGAAGACTTGGATGATCTTGGGCTAAAAAACACGCTTGTTCTTTTCCAATTGATGATTTAGATTTTGTAAGCTATGATTGAAGACACTCGTGATTAGGACATACAATGTTCATTCCAACTTGACAGCGTCGTCAACATAATGAAAATCGAGAATTCATCAGCATAAGAAATGCGAGCGTCATTAAAATGCATCAAAACCATGCAATGTTCATTGATTGTTAGGCATTCAAGATTGTGTTTAGCAACATGCATTCAAAGACAAGTGATTAAACATTCAAGTTTTTTCCTTTGAGCATTCAAGATTGAGATTTTGTGTGTTGTTTTAAGAACTTTGAAGTGCTTTGTTTTAACCTTAGATCATTCAAGATTGTTTTTGGACTCAAAAGTGAAAATGACTCTTTGGACTTTGGATTTCATTCAAGATTTTGTGTTCTAGTTTGCATATTTTAAGCCCAAAAAAGATATTCCTAGATTGTTTTGATGCATGAAAAACCTAAGAAACATTCAAGATTTTGCAACAAGACATTTTTTTGGAACAAATAACAAAGCTTTTAGGACAATTTTTGGCAACCATTTAGGACTCTTAGTTTTCATGAGATTTTTTTAAAAAGAACTTTAGTGTGCACTTAGTGTTGATTTTGAACCTTTTGAAATGGAAACTTGAAGTTCTTTTTAAATTTCCAAAAATGAAGTGTTCCTAATTTTGCATGAATGCATCTAAAACCTTGATGTTGCAAGGATGCAAATGATTAGATTGGTTTAGTTTCACTTGTTAAAAGATTTTTTCTTTTTTGCAAATTTTTAATTTTTCAATGGATTTAAGTATGATTTGGGGGTTCATTTTAAGCACTAAAAAGAAGTGTGTATGATTTTGCTTCCTTAAAAAAAAAAAATGGCCAAGATCTCCCACAAGAAGAAGAAGAAGAAGAAGATGGAATAAGAAGAATATAGACAAGAAGAGGAAGAATAATTTCAAGTTCTTTGTCCACCTATAAGCTTGAAAAATCTGCAAACACTATGAGATAGATTATGAGTTCCTTTGTCTTCTTCATGCTCATGTGGACCTACAAAACCAATTTATACAATCCTACCAATCACAAAAATAAGAAAAATTAGCCAAAATCAGCAAATAACATACAAAACTTGACTAAAAAAGCTAATGAAGATGACCCATGCGGGGTCCCACCGGGCGTGCCAAAATGTATATGAGTAATGTTAGTATGCTAATAGAAACCAAATTTAAATAAAGCTTCTACAAACTAAACAAAATTCATAAACTTCAAGATAGACTAAGATGAACTCTCAATTGAGAATATGAGCCATTAATGGGCTCTCTCAATGAGAAGCTCTCTTGTTGAGTAGCTTTGTCTAAATAGATAGGATGTATGCTCAATATGCTTCCAAAAGCTTCAATGGATGATTGTGGATTTTTGGTGTGGATATATGGCTTTAGTATGGATTTGGCTCTCAAAATAGCATTATAACTTTACTTCATGGATTGTGTTATTTTGCAAAGGGGAAGATCCAATTTAAGAGGCTTGAGGGATTGAGGGCTAAGATGCAAGGATGGGAAAAAGCTTATGGAAGGCTCAGATTGCATGAGAGGAGAGCACATGGATTGTGCTTCCTTATAGCCAATCAAGGAGTGACACATGTCACATGGTGAGAGGATGGAGGAAAGGGCAAGGATGAGTCAACAAAGGAGGCTTAAAGAGATAAAATCTTCATAAAGACCCTCATAATGACTTGTAAGAGCAATAAAAGGGCTTGTAAGAGTCATTTATGACCTAGTGGACTTCATAAAGTTTTATGGTTGAGATATTTTGAGGGTGATGAGAGCAAATTCGACTTGGACTTGATTAGAAATGTTTTAAGCTTGTTTAGGCTTGTGCAAATGATTAGAGGATGGATTAGGATGGTTTAGGATTAGCTTAGGGATAGGCAAGTGGATGGCATTTAATGAGGGTGGGTGAAGGAGGAGATATTTGTTAGCTTTGGCTTGGGTTAGTAAGTTTTAACCCATGTTTAGGGAATGTGACAAGGTTAGGAGGGGATTAGGATTAGGTTTAAAGACATCTTCTAGAAGAGTCTAGAATTTCCTAGGATGAGGATGAAGACTTTCTAGAAGAGTCTAGAACTTCTGAGGATAAATTAGATTTTTAGGAAATAAATAAAGTTTTATTTATTTCAAGGGTTTGGGTTGAGGAGATATTTATTAAAACTTTTTTAATAAACATGAGGATTAATATTTAATTTTAATTAAATATTTTGAGTTGGGATTAGGGGTAGGAAATGATGGGATTAGCCTTTAATCAAAATTAAAGAAGGATTAGAAGATTTTGGAAGAGGTTATTGGTCATAAGCAAATTGGCCAACTTTTGGGAAAAAAATAAATTTTTTATTTATTTTAGGATTTTTGGTCAATTTATTAATTAAATAATTAATAAATAAGGAAATAATGTTTAAATAAGATTTAAACATTTTTGGGAGGGATTCCTTAATTAAATATTTTTAATTAAGATAAAAGGATTTAATGGCATAAAAATAAATTAATTAATTAAATAATTAATTAATTAATAAATGATGATGTCATCAGGACTTTTTCAGAAAATAAAAAAACTTTATTTTCTAAAGGTTTTTAGGTGTCTACACAAAGTTCTGTACAAGTTATCTTTTTTGAGTCTCTAGATTCATTGTATGAAGTTTTTGAATCTAGAAATTTTGTATAAACCTAAGATCAATGGTTTTCATTACATGACAAAAGATGGAAGAATATGGAAGCTTTGAGATGATATTATTGTAGTTGAAGTTCCTACCTATTACGATATATTTCTTTCAAGACAATGGTCAAATTTAGTTGGAGGACACATATAGCTAAACTTTTCCTATTGAACTATCTCAATTAATGGAAAAAACATCTAAATCGATAAAGAACCAAGGTATGAATTTCTTGTTGAAAACTTCCAGCATGATAATAGGGTAATTTTTTTCTAGATAGATATTGACAATTCCTAAGTAAGTATAAGTAAGCCTATTCAAATTATAGAAGATAAGGATGAAGTCCTTACACAACAAGAACATAATGAATTATGGAAAATGCATTTATATGGGGCATTTAGTAAAGAAGGAAATGGAGCTAGAGTAGTTCTTATATCACCATCAAGTAAAATATTCAAGTATGTTTTTGCATTGAATTTGTAATGTACAAATAATATTGTTGAATATGAAGCTCTGATTCTGGGTCAAAATATTGCCAAAATTTATTAAATAAAGTTACTTTTAGTATTTGGAGATTTAGAATTGATAATATATCAAATTAGAGATAAATTTTTGACAATTAACTCAAGGTTGAAAAGATTTAGATGCATTTTTAATCAACTAGATTTTTAGGTCTAATAATTTTTTTAGCAGATTTAATGGAAAAATTATGTATCAAAGAAATTGATATTCCATTGCAAGAAGTTATTCAGGTTGAAATTAAAAACAAACAATTTATTCTTGATAAAATGTACAATTGGAAAATCTTCAAAGATGACAATGATTTATTGCAATTCTTGACATGTGAAAAGGATTACCAAGATATCAATATTGATTGGAATGGGCTTTTTGAAAGTGAAGATGGAAAAGATATTGTCTTTGGAAATGAGATTGTGCAGCTTAAATCTAATAAGATACCTAAAGGATTGGTGGATTTGAAGCATATTTTTGATGAACATGAAAAACTCAAAATACATTCACCTAATATCTTGCAAGAACAAGTTGAGAAGGTTAATCTTGGAAGTGAACACTCTCCAAGAAAATTTATTATTGGGAGAACTTTACCAATTAAAATAAGACTAGAATTGATCAACTTATTGAGCAATTATAGGCATGTGTTTCCATGGTCTTGTGATGATTTAAAAGCATATGGATAAAATTTATTTCACCATGAAATATTACTGAAATCATATGTTAAGTCTTTTAAACAAAAGAATACACCAATAATTCCTATGCTATATCTAAAGATGAAAGAAGAATTAATTAAAATGAGAGATGCTGACATAATTAAACCCATTAGATATTCTATGTGGGTTTCTAATTTGGTTCCTGTGAGAAAGAAAAATGGATATATAAGATTGTGTATTGATTTTAGAAACTTGAATGTATCATCATTAAAAGACAATTATTCTTTCCCAAACGTGGAGGTTTTTCTATAAAAGTTAACTGGAAATGAATTCTTATCCATGATGGATGGTTTTTCTAATTATAATCAAGTAAAAGTCAAAGAAATAAAGCAGTAAAAAACATAATTTACTACTTCGTGAGGAACATATATTTATACTACAATGCCTTTTAGATTGACAAATGCTAGAGAAACTTTTCAAAGAGCAATAGATGTTTCATTTGAGGCCCTTATTGATCATATATTAGTAGTTTACCAGGGTGACCTTATCACATATTCCAAGAAAGTTGAAGATCACTATAACCATTTAGAAAAAAAATTAAGACAACTCTTGAATATGGGATGTCTCTTAATCTTGAAAACTACCAATTTCGAACCATAGGAAAAATCATTGGGACATCTTATTTCCAAGGAAGGAGTGAGAAAGATCCTAAAAGAGTTGTAGCAATTGATAATATAAAGATCCCCAAAACTATTAATGTCATTCAATCATACTTCAAAAGGATTAATTTTGTAAGAAGATTTGTGTCCAATTTTGCAAAAATTGTTAAGCGTATATATAAAATGTTGAAGAAATGAGCTAAAGTGGTTTAAATTGATGAAGCTTTAGAAGCATTTACACATAAAAAAAGGGCAATAAAATAAGCCCATGTTCTTAAAAATCCTAATTTTGAAAAGCCCTTTCAAATATTTTCCTTTGCATCATATCATACAATTGTTGCAATTATGCTTCAAAAAAATAAAGAGGGATATAAAGTCCAAAGTTTAATTATAATATTAATGAAAAAAAAGCATATTCTTTGGTAAAAGATGTCAAGGCTTTCAGGCCATATCTAGTTAGTGCAAATGTGGTGGCATATGTTCCTAACGTTGTAGTCAAAGATATTTTTAGATAGACTGAGACTATAAGGAGAAGATGTAGATAGATCGATCAAATACAATAATTTAATATAAATATCGAAATTAGCAAATTGGTCAGAGGTCAAAGGTTAGCAAAACATATGGTTGATTCAAATTTGGAAGCTAAACAAATAATTCAAGTGGATGAAGAATACCTTCAAGAAAGTATTGAGATGTGTCCTTGGTATTCTGATGTTTCCTACTATTTGAGATGTAGGAAATACCATGAAGGCTTGAGGGAGATTCACAAGAGAAATGTAAAATTGCAAGCAACAAAATACATCTTTATTCAAGGTGATCTTTACCAAAAAAATAGGGATGGTATTTTACAGTTTTTCTTGAATATAGGCCAAGCACTTGTGATTCTTAAAGAAATACATGAAGGGGTTTGTGGAGGAAATTTCTTTGCTAAAACCACTACTCATAAAATCATGAGGGAAAGATATTATTGGCCCCATCTCTTTAGAGATTGCATTGCTTATGTTAGAAGATGTGAAGCATGCCAATTTTTTATAGGAAAGCTTAAGTATGATGGAGCTTTTCCTCTTAGAACTTTACAAGCTAAAGAACGATTTCAAATGTGGGGAATCAACTTTATAGGTGAAATTGGCAATAAATCAAGTAGTGGACACAACTGGATCTTTGTTGCCACATATTATTTTATTGAATGGGTGGAAGCAATATAAACCACATGTTTCACTAACATGGTTGTTACTGATTTTTAGATGAACAACATCCTTGTTAGGATTTAAAGAGAAAAAAATAACAATTACGTGCAAATATAACCAATATCATAAAATAATAAATTGTATAGAAGAGAAAACAAGAAATAAATATTTAATGTGGTTCATCTAATCCTTGGGCTATGTCCACCAACAAAGAGTCTAATATTTTATTATCCACTGATTACAATCTATAATCCCTTACAACTCAGTACCACTATAGGAAGCTCTTATCATATTACACATTATGAAATACTTAACCCTTTGCCATTCTATACAAGTATTTTTTCTTCTTTAGGTTAAAATTAGTTACAACATGTCATCCCAAAAATGTTGATAAAATAGCCCCACTCAAACCCTTGACAGTCATGGCCTATGTACATTACTTCCTTGATTAGTCACCACAAACTAATAATCTCCTATTTCAAGACTAATCTTGTACCAATGGTGCTACTCTATGAATCTCCACTGGATCAAACCACTCAATTGTACCTTTATTGTGTTCAATGGAGAAGACCAACTGAAGTTGAAGAGGAGTGTAACTTCTCCCTTGTTACTACCTTTGTAAACATATATGTTGGATTATCATTTATATGTGTCTTGTCCAAATTTAATTTTCCAACATCCAAAATTGATCAAATGAAATGATACCACAACTGAATGTGTTTTGTCTTCAAATGAAGATCAAAATTCTTGGCAAAATGAATGGCATACTGACTATCACCAAACAAATAATTATCCCTCTATGGGTGCTCCAATTCTTCCAAGAAGAATTGAAGCCATATCATCTCCTTAGTAACATCTGTAGTAGAAACATACTCTACCTCTATAGCAGATAAAGAATTCACCTTCTATGATCAAGAAACCAGCCTCACTTTTGCCCCACTAATAGTAAATACATAACATGTAGTACTCTGCCTAGTATCAATATCTCCTACTAAATATGAGTCAACATAGCCTTTTGAATTAGTAGTAGAGCCCCCAAAAAGGAAACATTTATTGGATGTTCCTCTTAAATATTTAAGAATCCATTTGACTATATTCCAAAGCTCAATTCAAAGATGACTCATATACCTGCTAACACTAGTATATTTGCACTTGTTTTTCTACCAAAGCTATTATTTCTCTTTTTTTTTTTCAATTTTCATCCTTGTTTTGGTCAAAAATATCCTAAGTTTTCTAGTGTTGGTCAAAATTTCAACCAACTCAATCACATAACAAAGAAAATCCAAGTTGGTCAAAAATGTCATAAGAAAGAAAAGGTGTGAAATTATTATTATATAATATTTGTGCATTATGTAGCTACCAACCAAGCTTCATTCCCATGTAGGTGTAAAATCATGGGTAACATGATTTGGTTGTAAATCATGGGTTGGACTTGGTTGGACATTTGTAGGCTACCTTTCCCTCCTTCCTGACCCCAATATATTATTATTCTTCCATGTTCGCTTACTGCATCTTTCGATTGGACTTGCTTGGTGGGTTGGCCTTTCTCAGATCAGGTGAATTTGACCTCCCCATCTCCATTCTTGGGTTGGACTTGCTCCATGGGTTGGCTTATTCATTACTGGGTTGGGCTTTCTCGATTTAGGTGAATCTGACCTCCCCATTTGCTTTCATGGCTCCCTTGTTTGTGAAAGGCATTTTCTATATGTTACTATATTTTAACTATTTTTGTGGGCATGTTAAACATTTTTCATTTATGTCAACATTCTTACACCAAAATCTTTGGCATTCACATCTACCCTCATATTGCAGTCTTCATATAGTCTTGGAACTAGGTGTGCTTGATTGATTTTAGTCCAAGTCACATATCTTGTGGTGTGTCAAAAATAATAAGCATCAAACTTACCAAATCTAATTCAGTGTCTTCGCCACGTAGTGGGCATGCAATAAACAATAGTATAGTTTAATAACATTTTAATTTCACTTGTTCATGCAAAAAATTGTCTTCCTTTAATTGTTGTAGTAAATATTGGACTAGGTAGAAACATATATGGTAGCATGCTCCTCTCCATTTAATTCCAAGGAAAGAAACACTCACAAACACGAATAACAATAGTTCCAAGCTCAAAAATAAGAAGACATAAGATAATATATTAATAAAATTTGCATGTTAATTGCTCAAGAATCCCCATAATAGCATCTGCCATATTAGCCATGAAATATGAAAATCAACATTGAAAGGAGACCCAATTAACATAACAGAAGCAACTTGAAAGTTATGTAGTAAAAAAAAAGGTCTTATGAGTCAAAATGTAAGGAAAACAAAATTAATATTTTCATTCACACCTAAATTACCAATTTTTAGCATTATAAATTGAACAAAGAGTTGTAGAAGTTGTTGAGATGAGTCAAACAATATACACTTCCTTTAACAATTCAAATACTTCAGTCACCATTCACCAAATCCCACTCTCTCTCTGGCAAACCTAATAAAGGTGAAGCCTTACAATAGTACCAAAAAGCCAAAAGTCAACAACTAGATAAGCTTGTGTTTAGAATCTTTATCCCCTTTTATATATTGGTTCTATTTTGTTAAGTTTGACTTTAGCTCTCTTGCCTTGTGCTTTTCTAAAACAATGTCACATCCCCAAATAAGCTCACCTTTGTGATATAACTATGGAAATGTTGGCCAATTAGAATAAGTCTTTAGGCCTTCTTTGACTTTTTCATCACTCAAAATGTCAAAATGACCAAAGTCTAAACCCTCTTCATTCAAAACATTTACAACCTTTTAGCTGAAGCCACATCGAGGGGCATCAAGTGTGCCTTTCATAAAGAGCATGAGAGGAAAATAATTAACTAGTTTTTTCAACCGATCATTGAGTGACTCTTTGGGTAGCACTCCTTTTTTCGAGGCAATATTTTTCAGCTCTCCACTTTTGTGCATTTCTATCATGATATCTAATCCACCAATAAGCTCACTTTTTATATACAACTATGGATAGCTAGACTAGTTAGAATGTGTTTCAAGACCTTGCCTTACCTCTTTATCAGACTGAATGTTGAAGCTCCCAAATTCTAGCCCTTCCTCTCTAAGAATTTCAAAAAACTTTTAACTAAAACCACAATGTGGCTCTTTAGGAGTGCCCTTTATAAATAACATGATTGGGTTGGAATTAATGATATTTCCTAGTTGAGAACTTAATGATTCACTTATAGAAGTTGAGTCCAATATACCACCATTATCAGACTCTGAGATAGCAGTAATAGGTTTGGGTTCAGTAGAAGTAGCTTTTGAAATTAATTCACTAGATTCATGAGTAGTCAAGAGAAAGCCATGTTCTTTAAATAATTGTTTCACTTCCCCACTTTCATGCAGTTGAAAGGTGATATCACAGCCTCTAAGTAGCTCACCCTTACAATATAGTTGTGGAATGGTTGGCTACATCGTTGAGCAAGATTGGAAACAAGTTATGGAAAAACTCAAGTGAGAATGAATACTTATGGAGAAAAATTAGAGAGAGAGAGAGAGAAGAGAAAATGCACATTAAGGAAGAAGGGTGTGTAGAAAAAAGAGATGCCCTTTTAAATTCTTTTCTTAATAGATTAATCTATGAGGAACTATGAGTTTGAGACTTTATGTTTCCAGGTTTTTTCTACTTAGAGATGGTCATACCCATAACATAATTTGAAGGTCCAATGACATCATTAATTAATGTGCACTTTATATAACCTACAATCTTCCTACATCTTAATTTGTTGGTGCATGCAGTTTATTTATTTATACTATATACATGACTAATAGAAACAAAGAGGGAGTTGGAAATGACATAAAGACAAACAAGATATGTTGATAAAGTGAGTGCATGTGTGCTTTGTAATCTTTGTATTTTCAAACAGGTGGTAGTAATTGGAGGGTTGAATACTGAAGGGTTGGTTAATCAGTTGTAATTGTTATTTTATTTTGTGGTGTACTATCTAGTCCATTGTTCCAATTGTTTCATAGGGCTTTCCTCATTGAAATAGATGCAATGATTGAATTCAACAGATTTTCCAATAAATAATTTACTTTAAAAAAAATATCTTCTTAGTTCTTTTGTTGAGATCTTTCATTTGAAATGTTATGGATCACAGGATTTAATTCTATTAAAATAAAATATGGTTCATGTTAAGGAAAATCAATGAATTTAATTTTGCAGGATGCAATTATCTGGCTACTATTTTTGTTTTATTTTATTTAAAACTTATGCTTTCTAGCAAAATGATTGAGCTCAGTAGCTCAAGTGCTAAGAAGGGGATTTACATTGCCACTTTTGAGATTCAAATTTTCTTTGTAATGAATTTGGAGCTTATTTTAGAGAATAAAATGCTAGTTGGCATTTATGTCTGAAAATTTATTGGTGGAGCTAGCTAGAAGAAAAGATGAATTGAACGATGTATCATACATCACACTAATAAAAAATTATTTTTTGAAAAAGAGATTAAGTTTTATAATTATAGGTTATAACTTAAAAGAACTTCACTAAATTGCCTTGAAGCTTTCAAGTCAAATCCCTACTATAATTTTTTCCCCCCTAAAAGTTTACTATTAGAATTGAAATCAATAGTTTTAAAAAATTTCATTGTTCCAAAAGCTGACAAGTGAATCCCAGTTTTCATCATCTAGGTATAGATTAGACAATATGATCTTACTAGCTTTTCTTGTGAGTTGCTACTTTCCATTGATTGTGAGTTGCCGCTTTCCACATAGAAAATGAAATAAGAGCCTTTGGAGTAATGTAAGGGTTCAACTATATTACTATTTCATGTTGTTCACTTATTTGTGTGTTTTATCAGGTTGTGAATTTTATATTGACATTTACTAGCTGTGTTTGTGACTTATGAGTTTCTGCTTTCCTTATAAAAATTGAAGTAAGAGCCTTTTGAGAAATGTAAGAGTTCAACTATATTGCTATTTCTTCATGTTCACCTATTTGTGTGTTTGTATCAAGTTGTGAGTGTTTGTTCAACATTTACTAGATGATTGTGTTATGAGACCTTGATTCCTTTTTGTAGTAATTACTATTAATTTCTTACTAGATCATATCTCTTTTTTGTGGTAATAAAGTGTTATCAAACTCACTATGTAGGTTGAATGGAAGATACCCAAATCCTTAATGTTTATGCAAGGATTGAGGGGGATTTACTTGACAAGTTGTTTTCAGTGAATTGTTCAATGCAAAAGATTGTTTGTCGCTCTTTTACCAGTTTAGCCTTTTAAACATGAAAAGTTAAGCAGAAAAAGGTAAATTTTAATTTAAATCAATTTTGTGTATATATCTTGTGTACATGTTCAAATTGTGTTTAACATGTTAGTACATGGTGAGTCAGATTAGTTTATGTCATATACATTGTACACACTTTTGTAGAAAAACCTTATTAAGATAGATCATGAATATTAAACATTTATGAAAATATTTTGGGTGCTCATATGAATTGCCTTTGGATGTCTCTAGCACAAGATAAATGTATAAGGCTTTGTCAACATGAATTTGGTAGTTAGTGTAATCAGTTGAGCCCAATAATAAAAACTTAATGTACATGAACCATTAAAGGTGCATACAGATTCTAGATTTTTTGTATACTTTAAATATTAGCAACTAGATTGGAATCAGTTATATTTTACATATGGTAAGTTGACAGATTAGACACAAGTGGATGTACAAATATTCATTTATTAATAATTCCAATTCCAAATTGTACACAACTTCAAAGTGTAACCCTATATGGAGATCAAAATAATCCATTTCCAAGCCATGCAATGTCAATAGTGGTGATGAGAAGGGATCGCATAGATTAAAGGTTCATCTTATAGTGATTTACAGTCCCATGTAATTTTGTTGATGTATAATGATTAATTGTCAAACTAAAGCATGCTAGCAAAAATCTTTTCTAGAATATCTTGGCACACAAAGAAGGGAGACTACAGGTCATTGATTGTAATTTTGGTAGATTCCCTATTTCATAAAAACACATGTAGTTTTACTCTCATAATTTTATTTTTTTGTTGTTATTGGTCATTGATTATAAAAAATTATACTTGCATTCATTGTAGATATTTAATAGCCCCTCTAATATAGATACACAGAGATTAGGCAATCAAAGATGTACATATGTTGCACTATTTATTGTGACTATTTTCCATATTCTATTGTGTAAAGGTTTGCTGCAACATCAATAGAATAGAAGATTTCTTGCAGTATTAACAACACATAAGACACCATTGGACTAGAATCTGATTTCTATTCACCAAAAGGTACACATGCTTTATATCTACTTGTAGTCTACATAATAATTAGACTACAATTATCTCAAGGATTAATCAGACTATAATTATCTCTTGGTTGTAAGGCAAGATTACTTTGTTATTCTAAAATCACTAGCACATTCTTTATTTAGAATATAAACTAAACAAATGATAGGTGTTCCCCAACACTCAATTGAAATATGCTTCTCCTTCAACATAGTCTGAGCCATGTTCATGGTGGTGGAGTTCTTGTTTTCAGCAACTCCATTCTACTATAAAGTGAAATTAGTAGTAAATTGTCTATTGATTCAATCACACTAAAAAAAACTCCATCAAATCATTTTACGTATAATCACCTCCTCTATCTGATTATAGAGATTTAATATATTTGCCAATCTCATTTTCGACCAATGCTTTAAACTTTTTGAATACACTAAAAGCCTCAAACTTCTGATGAAGAACTAAAGTCTTCCAACTGAAATCATTAATAGAAGTTATAAAATAAACATTACTAGTTAAGGATAAATCCACATAAATTTGTGTGCACAATTTCCAATGCAGCTTTCATTATATCCAAATCTCTAGGAACAAATTCCTCTCTATAATGCTTTGCTAGTATGTAATATTCTTGTGGAATACTAGGAAACCCTTTCACCATATGCTTCTTCTACAGTGAACTTGGTCCATCAAAATGTAAATCTTCATGCCATAAATGATATAGCAAGGACTCATCTAAAATGTTTTGCTAAGCTTCTTCTTGGATACATCAATGATTATAAATACCAGCTTGTTCTTTAAGAAAATTTTACACATTTTCTCTATCATCTTCTAGTACTTGTTAGTAAAATGACCATACTTTTGCAATAAAAACATTATAAATTTGACTTATCAAACCTTTAGTTTCCTTGCTGCTAGATTCTATCATTATTCCTTAGATTAAAAGTTTCCTTTAAAATTTATCATCATATTTTGAATCATTTCTATTGTCTATTTCACTAACAAATTTTTCTCTTCATCACTACTAGACCTTCCTCTACATTGAAAATGAGTTTTGAAGGTATTCATTAAATGCAAATTGATTAAGTTGTTGATTCTTGAATTTCCCAGATGGATATAGTTGATTGGGTGGGTACAACCAACAACATTCTTATCTTTCTTCAAAGATGATAGGTTTGGGTTCTTCTCTTTTCTCTAATTGTATTCTATGTACATCTAGGCTCCTAAAGTTGATCTACACTATTCTTGCCATCTCTTAGTATTCCTCCTATCCTACTCCATAACTTCATCCAACTTCCTCATGTTTTCCTCAAGCACTTGTCTTATGCTTCTCAACTCCTCTTGCCTCATTTTCTCATCTCTTTTCTCTTATTGTTTCCTTCTCTCTTCTTCCTCTCTTTTCTTCTTCCCATTACTCAAAAAGTCTAGCATTTCCCTCTCTAACCTTGTCAGGCCCATCTTCACCTTGAAAGGATATAAACATTAGGTACAACATGTCCAATTTTTTTTGTAGATAATATACATATTAGTTAGATCAAATTTTTCTTTCAAAACCATATGTTTAGATATAAACATTAAGTACAACATGTCCAATTTATTTGCAGATATATTTTCCTATGAAGAAAGACCACGCTTGACAATATGAACCCAGAACAAAATAATGAGACAATGGCTACATTGTGGTCTCAATTCCAAAGAAAACCTAATAAATGTAATTGTCCTTGTAAAAAGTCTAAGGGCTTAAAGAATCAAAGAATTCTAATCACAACAGTTGAGAGTCATCATAGGCAACATGGTCACGTTGAAGTGGGGCATAATTTTTCTCCATTGTCTAATGTGGATTTCCTACTGGAGGAACATGGAGGTGTGAATATCCAAGCTAAGGATAACACTCCCATGGAAGAAGATGATAATGTCCCAGAGGACATGATTGAAGAAGATGGTATTGGATTAGGTGATGAAGAGGCTCACAATGATGGTACTACTACATCTGACAATGATGATGAAGATGGTCTTGATATACCTTTGGTTGAGAAGGCACATGAGTCCCTATACGAAGGCTCCCAAACAACTCTTCTCTCAGCTATAGTGTTGCTAGTGAACTTAAAGGTTATGAATGGTTTATCTGATGTAGCAATGCCACGTATGCTAAGGTATGTCATTTTGTCATCTTCAATGTTAGCATACAATTACTATTCATTATATTAACAATGTATATTTGTTGTTGTAGGTTGATAGGTGAGTTTTTATTCCCATCATAAAAAATTTTGCCTCATTCGTACTGAGAATTATCTACAATTATGAATCAAATTGGAATGAACTACCAAATAGTACATGCATGTCCCAATGATCACATTCTATATCATAAACAACATGAATTTGCAAAAAAATGCCTTGATTGTCATATTAGTAGATATCAGTCAGATCAAATAACAAAAAAGGTACCTCACTAGGGTCTTTGGTACATTCCCATTATTCCACATCTTCAACAATTATTCAGGTGCATTAACCTGGTGCAATTTAGGGATTACCATGCGTGCAATAAAAGTCAAGATGACATTATGTGAATGCCTATAGATGATTTTGCATATAAAGAGATAGAAGAAACATGGTCACACTTTAAAAAAGAACCTCATAATCTAAAGCTTTCATTAGTAGCTAACAATGTTGATCCATTTGGAGATATGAGATCTATTTACTCAGTGTGGCCTATTTTTGTTATTACCAATAACATTCCTCTTTGGATATCCATAAAAAGGGAGCACAAAATGTTTTCAATGAATGTGCTAGGTATTTTTTTCATTTAATAGTTATCTAAATTAATTTATAAATAGTGCATGAAAATGTGATTAATAATTATGTAATGTTTATGTTCATTCAATTACTAGGTAAGTACCATGTTAAAGATATGAATGTGTATATTGAGCTCCTAATTGATGAGTTTTTGAAGTTATGGAATGATGTCACTGTGTATGACATCTCTAGACCAATAGGACATCGACAATTTCAATTCCATGCAATGCTTATATGGACAATACATGATGCCCTTGAGCTAACTCATTTTTGCAGTATGTTATATTGTTAAGTTCACATATTTTTGATCTATTATATTGTTTAAATATTACTTATTATATTCTTAAGATGCACATGATAATTGTATATGATCTTTTAGGTCTTCAGATAAAGGAAAAATTTTCATGTCCATTTTGTGGTCTAAAGATGAAATCTCATCATTCAAGGAGTTTAGGAAAGCAGGTGTTCGATGAGTTTAGGCACTTTCTCTACAATAATTATAAGGATCGAATTATCAAAAAACATGTTTTTAATGGAAAAGAAGAGACATCATCAAGGCCATGAAGAATGACACCTCATTTATGGAAGTTAGAATACGATCGACTAAATCATCGAGGTAATGTCTAGTTTGTCATCTGAAGTTTAAAATTTGTATTTTGAAATTGTCTTATATTTACTAATGATGTAATTGATACTCATGAAGGTCATCAAGGCATCAATGAACAACTTCTTAGAGGAATGAAAGGTTATCCTACTCAATTTAGTAGGTTACCATACTACAAGGATCTCTGAATCATGCATTTGTTTGATGCTATGCATATTGGAAAGAGTGTAATAGAGACACTATGGAAAATATTGGATGGAAGGTGTGATAGAGAATTTTTTTCCAAAATTTGTACTAACATTCATGAATCTAATCATACACTAAAAGATTTCATTGAATCAAATAGTAATGGAGACCATATAAATACAAGTGCCCTTCTTTGGTTAATAACGAAGCAACAAAGTGATGCATTCAAAGAAGTCATTAAAAAAAATAAAAATTCAAACAACATTTGATACAAATATAAGCACTCTTCTATCAAAGAAACATGATATTGGGCCAGGGTTGAAAACACATAATTGGCATACCTTCATCAAGGTAAGTCATGTTCTCTATTTACAATATACTTTTAAAAGTGAATGTACTACCTATTGCATTATTTAGTAATATATTGAAATGATGATTTTTTAATGATTGTAGTATGTCCTGCCTCTATCCCTCCCACACCTATTTGACAACAATATTAAACAAGTTATATACGACCTTGGAAAATACATGAGGTTAGAAGTATTTTTCTTAGATTTGTATAATTTTATTTGAAATCTATCGTATAATTTTATCTAAAATCTAGTTTATATGTTCTTGCATGTTGAATCTCTTTTAGGTGGTTATCATGTAAAGAAATTGATAAAAAAAGATATAAAATATTGGAAGAGAAAAATTCTACAACTTATATGTGAAATGCAAAAGTGTCTACCTTCAACCTTTTTCAATGCTCAAGAACACTACGTCATACATCAGTTGAGGAGATTGAATTGTGTGGACCTATACAAACTAGGTCAATGTGGATGGTTGAGAGGAACTTGAAATTCATGAAGGGCTTGGTTTGACAAAGAGCATGCCCTGAAGGTTCTTTGGTAGAGGGACATATGCTATACCAGACCATGGTGTATATTAGTGAATATCTTCTAAAGTTTGCAGCAAATATCCATGTAGATTGCATTTGGGATCCCAACTCTAATGACAAATTCAAAGTGGAGTACCTAATAAGGAAAGGTAGATTGAGGATACTGAAAGGTAATTATACATTATTATTTTTATAGTTTATTAATTCTTATCCATCATCGATATAAGTTTTTTCTAACTAGTCTTATTATTTTCTTTATAGTTGGTCATGAGCGGGATGCACTACATTTGTATATTAAAAACAATCTTGATTGGATGATTATATAGATTGAATAGTTTCAAGAAAATGGTCACTCATTAACATGGGACAAAATTGCATCATTCGTTAAAGAAGCTCATCATAATAGAGATCCCAATGTTATGCCAATGGTACTTGATTTAGTATATGGCTTAAGAGAAACAAAGGTATGTAGAAGATTATTGATCATGAGCCATAAGTTTAATATCAACTCATAGATCGATGCAAATAATCTTGACATGTTTGAAAAATTACAGGTCAAACATCACAAAGCTATGTACTACCATGGCCATAAATTTTGCATAAAAAAGTCAGAAGAAATGAAGGAAACATGTGATTCTAGGATAAGTGTAGTCTTCGCGATCACCAATATTTTGTCTAGAACTAAAATACATCCTCAATAATCTAAAAATCAATACTATGGCATCTTGGATGATATACTTGAGTGTGACTTTAATTCATTCAAAATAGTTCTATTTTTCATCAAATGGTACAGGCTATGGCTCAATCAAAATGATCCTAATAGGAGTATTATTGAACATGATAATGGATTTCCAATGAATAATACAAGGTCATTTGAGCCAGTCAGAGATGAGCCCTATGTTCTTCCAAGACAATGCAAGCAAGTGTTTTACATTGGTGTTCCACACAAACTAGGTTGTTTGTTAGACATGATCTAAGATGAAGGCTAGTAAATATAATTTGATGGAAGAAGAAGATACTAAACAAGCACAAGATGAAGAAAATGATTATCATGAAGGGTTGTTCCCTAATGATGAAGAAGAAGATGGTGATGATTCTGGTCATGCTGATAGTAATAGTGATGATAATGATGATGATGATGATGAAAATCATAATCATGTTGATGAAGATGGCAATGATCATGGTGATGATGGTCATGATGATGATGATGGCAATGATCATGGTGATGATGGTCATGATGATGATGTTAATGATGATGATGATGGAAATGAAGATGGTGGTGGTAATGACAATGATCAAAGTGCCAAGTACATGTTGACATTCAGTCAAGTTTGTTATTAGTGACAACAATTATTCAGATTTTGTATAGCTATTGAGCTCATTGAACAATCTACAATGTTTGCCATGCAATTCAATAGCCATGGAGCACTATAGTTCCTACCAAGCATTTCAATGGTTACCAAGTGAATTTATTTAGTGTGAAATCTAGTAGTTCAACTCAAACACTTTAGTGGTTACCAAGCTTTGCAATTTCTACCAAGCTAGTAGTTCATGTAAAGTGAAGTTAGTGTTAACTGAGTTTTATGATGATTAGTGTTTACAGAGTGCAATCATGGTAAATATGTAATTCAATTTATATCGAGTTACATAGTATCTACTGAGTCACCAGTGTAGACCAAGTTCAAGACTACTCTGAGGTGATTAGTATGGACTAAGCTTCTACTTCTACCATGTGCATGATGATGTCGAGTAATGACAGTGGATGCCAAGTATTAGAACTTCACCAAGTTAGTCATTAGAACCTGAGTATCTACATATGGGCTGACTTTTAATATTGGTGTTAACTTGTATATTGGTCAAATTTGTAATTATGTAAATTGGATTGATATATATGTAATGTATTCTATCATATCCAAGTGTGATAATAATGTGAAAAAGAAGCATGAAAATGTGAATTAACAATAGATAAAGTGTATTGTAAGGCCATATCAATAAAGGAGTAGCAGAGTCATATCTATCCCATAAAGGTGATCAACACTTCAAGGAATCTCTATTAGCAATTTAGTTATAAGTCAAAGATCTACTCCTTCATCCTAACAGGTGAACCAATCCAAAACATTTAACAAGGTAGACTTAACAGTCTTTTCTCAAATCTCTTTACTGAGTGTATACTTCATTGTGTGTTTGTAATACCTCTAACAAGGTGGACCTAGCAATCCTAATTGCTTCTAACAGGGAAGATGATTAGAAGTGATCATTGTAAGCCTTAACTAGCTAACTTTATGTTGCAGTATTGAACTTTTGTGGGTATCATCCCCACCCCAGTTTTACTTTCTATTTGGAAGGTTTTTGGTTCACCAAATTATTGTGTTCAAGTGTTATGAATGCTTTATGTTTTCAATTTTTGATGCATGCAGTTAGATCTGATTTAATGAATTGGATGGTAATTAGATTATTACAATTAAGATCTGAATTTGCTAAAGTTTTTAAGGTAACTGATTCACCCCTCCCCTCTCAATAACCTAGCTAGTCTTGAATATTTTCAACAATTGGTATTAGAGCTTTGTGGTTCTCAGGATAAAGTTTGATAGCTTGAGCAAAGATCAAGGAAAATGGAGATATTCAGACTTGACAAAGCCATTGACAATGAAAGGCTAGATCTAGAGATGGCCATTGCCCAACTCAAGAAAGCTAAGGAGCAACTTTCCCAATCCCTAAAAAGAAGGAAGGGACTTGCAAATAAAATGAATGATCATCAATACATTGAAAAAAGAATTGAAGATTTTTTCCCTTCAAGCAGTTCAGATGAAGAAAATGATGCAATCAAAGAACTCTTAAAGAAGAATGGTTCCCTAAAGAAGAAGTAAGAAAGCGGAAAAGAGAACAAGAAATTTAGTCAGTAAGGCTATGTGAAACCTTCGAATATGGGAACAAGATGAAAGAAGAAATGGATGGAAGAAACAATGAGATCCAGAATCAATCCCTTCAACATGCAGATCTTATGGATCAAATCTTCAATGCAAATGATGAAATCATGAGCCAAAGATAGATCAATGAAATATTAAGAAATGATCTAAATTTGGACGGACAAATCAATGAAAGAATAAGAAATGAGCTGAGATTTGAAAAGAAAATTAGTGGAAGATTGAAAAATGACCTAAACACTAAAAAACAAATCAATGAAAGAATGATGAAATATCAAGTACACATGAATCAATTAAATCAATTGAATAAGTAGAATCTCTATAGGCAAAAGGGTAAAGTAGGAATTGGATAGAAAGAAGAAGGTGAATCCTCTTAACAAGGTGCTCAAAGGAATCAAAGACCCACTTGCAATCACTATGGTAATATAAGTCATACATCAAACAAATGCTGGAGTAATGGTAAATGCTACAATTGTAGTTAGCATGGTCACAAGGCTAATGAATGCAAAAGGAAACCAAAATTTGAAGGCAAGTGTCAAAAATGCAAGAAACGAGGTCACAAGGCATCATATTATAGAACTAAGTCATTCAATCCAATAGAGAAAACTATGAAAGCAGTATTTGGTTAGGACTACAACACTTGGTTTTGATGTCATTACTGTGGAGAATATGGAAACATTGGCATGAACTGTGTTAAACATCACACAAGGAAGAGGGATACTACCATAAGATGTTTCACTTGTATTGGACTTGGTCATCTAGCCAAGAATTGCATGAATACAGGTAGAATTTAAGATAAAAAGAAAGAAAAAGTAGAAAACATTTGAAAGCAGATGAGGTAGCAATGGATTCCTAAATCTACTAAGGAACCTAGTTCAAGTAATGATGGTCATGTCACTCAAGAAGTGGGTGACTCCACCACTTCCAACTAAGTTCTTAAGGAAGAACCAGAACTGTGTTATCAAGATCACATCCAAATAGTCCCAATTGAAAGGAAGAAAAGATCCAAATCAATATTCAATATGCAAAAGTATCATCAAGTGAGATCGATATCAGTTATCACTAAGTTGACTTCTCTACTGAGCAAGGTTGGGTCATGGACTCTATCGAGCAAAGTTTGGAGTAACAAGAACATGTTTGATTACCGAGTTATAAAATGTTCACTAAGTAATTAATCAAATAGTGGATGGCAAGATGTCATGCATGATGTCATCATAGCTACCTTTTATCGAGCATTAATGAAATTTTTTTAACAAAAACCATGAAATTGAATTCATTTTTCATTGAGAATTCTAAGTGTTATTGCGAAGAAGAGAATCATAGAGTGATCAAGTGACTTCGAGCAAAATTTGCAATAAAGTTTTTTACCAAGTTACCATGGCATCAATCAGTAGTAGCAAAGCAAGGAAAGGGTCAGAGATGTTGGTCTAAAGAGTAGAATGGAAAGCACCTAATTTCAAACTTGTGCTAGTGATTGCTGAAACCATTGACCCAAATGGAGTGCAATCATAGATTCCTCCAAAGGTACTACTCATTAATGATATCCAAACTCATTTCAAGTGTGCAATTCAAGAAATTAGAACATTAGCAATGGATGAATTGTGTGTGAATGGGACTCTCAAACCTGAACATAAAAATTTGGAAGACAAGGGTTTAACCCACATTTCCCACTTGCCCTAAAGCTTTCAAATAAAATGGATCAAATACATCCTTAGTCGAGTTCACAACAGTTAGTTATGGCTTGAAAAACTAGTTTTGATTACCAAGAAATTGATTCATCGTATCACTGACCTTCCCATGCTCACCAAAGCCAAAACCACCAAAACCCTAGGTCAGGTGGAGTTGGAAACGAAAACCCTAGTTGAGTGGGATGATAGAGGTATGAAAATCAATAGTGTAACTAATGCAGAACTAAAATTCAGCATACACATGATAGATCACAAGATTTACAATTCTAGCCATCTAAATAGTGTGTCATGTGAAGTTGTTGACTTGGCATACAAGGTTGTGAAGAACAATCTGTCATTTGACCTTGCAGATCTGTTGTTGAAGCAATTCAACAAAAACATGCAAAGTATTAGAACTTCCAAGAACAACCCTTACAAATTTGGTTTTTTGTTGACATGTTTATTTTTCTATGTTCAGAAGTTTTTGCCTTCAAAAGGTATGGTAGTATGGAGAAAAGATGTGCCAGTATTATATCAGATTAATGAATATATTTCTAAAATGGGAGAGAATTTTGTTAGCATAATGGATAACTATTTTGATGTCTTCAAGGAGAAAATGAATAACATGTTTAGGATACCCAAGAAATTAGTTGAAGACTACAAAGATGATGTTTGTTTCATGGTAGACTATGACAGAGTCTACATTTAGGCAGTAAAACCCAAAATTGTATGGGTAAAACCTCTTCCCTATGAGGTGAATATAGATGAAGAAAATGACATAATTGAAGCCTTGATTAATGAACTTGTTGATCCAAAGGCACCACTCTTTTGAACATATGATGAGGTCAAGGCAAGAATAGAGCTTGAAATCAAGCTTCCATAGGCAGTTAACAAAGGTAAGAGGAGGATAGCCAAACTGAAAACAAGCACACCTCTTATGTTAATCGAGGGAAAAGGTAAAGATGTTGAAGAAGCAAAGGATGAAGAGGAGTTAGAAAAGAAAGAAGAACCAATAAAGGAGAAAGACAAGGTGATCATCACCAAGCCATCCACAAAAATTTTACAAGGAGGTCCAGGAAGAAATGCAGTGAAATTATCTTTAGAAAATCTCTTCCCACCTTCCAAGAAAATTTGAAACAATTGGAAGAAGGTGCATGCATAACAAACTTTAGATCCATGAAGTATGAAGCAAGATTAGAGGTAGACAAGAAATTGGTTGAAGAACTGGTGTAACCAAAATGAGAAAATGGAAGTATTCTCCAGATCAGATAGCCTCCCAAATCTCTAATTAATTATTGGAGAAAATAAAGCCAAGATGGGACTTTGCTATGCAAATAGAAAAAAATATATCTATGCACAAACCCGGAGGTAGTTGCTACCTAGCATGACAAATGCTGAGATAAAAGAGTCCTTGAATAAAAAATGAAGATAAGATGAATCTTAGATTTAATACTTGTTTAATTTTGATCAAGGATATAGAGCATGTCATCAAGAATTCCACAAGCATGTGGAAGAATGTTTATCACTTGCATAAATAAACTGACTTCACAGTAGAGGTTAAGGATGATGACAATGATGATGAGGAAGAAGAAACTTATACTAAGCCTACACATTTTAACAATGAGGAAGTTGAAGAAGATAAAGAGGAAGAAGCTACTGAGGAAGATAAAGAAGATGATGAGGAGACTAACCCTATGAAGATAGCAACTGCAGTTATTGCCTCACTTCCTCACTCTCTAAGCAAACCAATAGCTACATCAAGCTCAAAGATAGCTTCAACAAGTTTGATTATGACCACAACAGATACATCAAATGTCCAATCACTCTTTGCTCCCTCATAGCTCAACACATCATTGATAGAAGTGTCTATCACTTCAACTACTGAGCTATAGCCTCCCTCCTCTTCAGCTACTGAGTCATCAGGCATGAGTACAATGGCTTCTACAAATTTGAGCTCTTCAGCAATAAGTACTTCAATTTTGAGTACTACAATTTTGGATTCTACAATTTTGGCTACTAGAGTTTCGAATACTTCTATAAGTACTTCAATTTTGAATTTAGCAAGCATTCTAGTTAGTATTCCATCTGTTGGCACTTTATTAATTTTCACTGCTAGTCCTACCATTTCTACTATTGCTTCCATATCGGATTCAAAGGCATTAAGTACAAGGATAGTTGAACCTAAGGCTCAACTGAGTATGAGATTTTTGAGTAGAGGTAAGGAGATAGAAGAAGATATAAACCTAGATGCGGAGATTGGAATTCCCAAATGGGACTTTGATAATATCATTGTGGGTCAAATGCATATAGCTGGTCAACTCCTCCAAAAGAAGCCAAAGCAGAAGAAATTGAGAGAGGAAAAAGATAGGGAATATAAAATTATTGATGATGCCAAGAATATTTTGACTAAGGTGATAGGTGTTGAAGTTGATACTTCTCAACACATTTTGTTGCAATTAGAAGAGACAATCCAAAATTTTAATGAGGACTCCAGTGGTCAAGACAAGTTAATTGGTAAAGTAGAAAATAAATTTGATAATAAATTACTTCAGCACATTTCTCAGCAAATAGTTATCCAACAAGTGGAGCTTTCCTCAATTTTGACCAATCTTAAAACCTCTTACACCAATGTAACATCACTTTTTTGAAAGTTGTGTGATGTTACCAAGTTTACAAAGGAGATAAAGAGAAAACTAACAAGGATTGATGAAGATTTGAAAAATAGTGCACAACAATTGCAACTTGACTCTTGTTCAAGCTCTGTGCATCATATGAAGATTAGATCTTGTCAAAAATGCAAGCACAGTTTTGAGAAAAGAAGCAAGGATCTAGTCTACACAGATAGATATTCAGAATATGATCCTTCTCATCATGGATATAATGTAGAAGCATATTTTTTATTCAAATACATTGATCCATGAAAACTTCTCCATTGTAGATCATGTGATAGAACTCTATAGAAGTGCAAATTGCTCTCCATACATGCAAGATTTTGCAAGAGAATTGGGATAAAACTCTAGCACTTATATTTAAGATGCATTCTAAGTTTCTTTCTCATTTTGGTGTCTCCATGTAAATAAATTTTGAATAAATCTTTGGCATTATTGTCAAAAAGGGGGAGAGGGACTTAGTATGCTACATATGGGTAGAGACACTTATTATGCTATGTATAGTGAGATACTATGTATATTGTATGGGGGAGAATCATGCAAAGGGAGAAAGTGTATATAGTAGAGAATTTGTAGATATAGTATATTGTATATACTTACAAGGACAAATTTTGAAAAAATCAAAAATAGTATACCATACTGAGCTAGTATCACATTGTGATGTACATAAGTTTTGGTTGATAAGTGTTTTTTTCACTAATGCCAAAGGGGGAGATTTTTGACATTCAGTCAAGTTTGCTATTAGTGACAACACTTCTTCAGATTCTATATGGCTATCGAGCTCATTAAATAGTCTACAATGTTTGCCATGTAATTTAGTAGCCATTGAGCACTACACACTAATAGATTTGGCATCGATTTGTGACGGCCATGTGTCGCAATTGTGACAGCAATGTTTTGCCACTACGACAGACATAGATGTCGTAGTTATTTAGTTGCAATTTACGATGTCTACCCCTTGCCGTCACATTTGCAACACCTATCTGTCGCTATACAGCCACCTTATTGTGAAATCAAAATCCCTGTTTGCCGTCGCAATTATGATGGGGTTGTTGTTGCATCTATAGCAACCCCGTTGCAATTTCTAGGGTTACCAATGCCAATTGCGACGAGGTTGCTGTAGATGTGACAGAAACCCCATCGCAATTTTCGTCACAATTGTGACAATGAAAGAAGTAAAACAAAAACAAAATTCGTGCACCATTAAGCTTCCCCAAATATGACACCATTAGAGACCTACAAATCATTTTTCTCAATTATTATATGTCTCATATTTGTTAATGTATGTTACTCGAAGCCTAAACTAGTTTGAGGCCTTTCATATGGATTCTATAAAAGCTCTTGTCGAAAAGCAGAAGAGATCATTAGAGAAGAAATGGGTAGCTTCTTGGAGGATTTCTTCACATTCCTTACCATGATTGCTTTGTTTAGGTTAATAACAAATGGGTCGAAACGAGAGCAAGCAAACTGGGTCTTCCATTAATTACCTTTTGAATTGAATTATCACCAATAGATCACTGTCAGGAATGAACTAAATTGACAGTTGGAATTTTGAATGCTAAGAATATTAATTTATATCTAATTAAATTTAAATAACACTCTAACTTTGTGTAACCATTTACTCATAACTAAATCCTTGGCTGCTAATATGGCCTGTGGCAAGTGCTTCTCTCTGGGAAAAATTAAATGACCATCATAGTTCCTAGTTTGTTACATACCTTACAAACATTTCCTAGATTAAACATTTCTCAGTATTCCTCTGTTTTACTCGGTTTGTGAGTAGCATCAATAGTTTGACAGATACTACAAAAGTACGTCGATAAAAGATATTATTAATATATTACATGGAAGCACATACAAAGTGATAAATGATTGTTTTTCTTAGCAACAAAACATAGAACCTATTGTTGCATTCAGTCACAAAGCTATATGCATTTGATCTCGATGCTTCAAATGCAGCTGATTATGACTTGCTTCTTAATTATTTTTCTCTCTACCATCGGCTTTCACAATGAGATTTTTATATCTTGAAATTAAAAAAAACTAAAACAAAGACTTCAACGAAGCATTCAGTCATGAAACTATGAGCATTTGCTCATGATGCTTCAAATGAAGCCCTTTATAACTTATTTCTTAATTAATTTCATCTCTATCACCAGCTTTTACAAGGAGATGTATGCATCCTATATTTATAATAAAAAAATACAAACAGACACTTCAAAATGTCAAATATTATTGTATTAGTCCAAACAAAATAAAATATATTCTACCACGCCTTATAAATATCCTAAATAATATTTTGTCATTTTCCCTGTCTCAACAGTTCCTACATAGGTAGCTTCTAGCTTCTCTGAAAATTCAAGTAGTCTTGGATTTTCATCTAGTTTTGCCCTGCCATAAAAGCAGTAAAAGCAATTAAACACAGAGAAGATACTGGAAGTGAATCTAGATCATTCGTAGGATGAATGCTTGTCAGATTTGAAAGAAGTTAGTGGATACACTATCATGTAGATGTTGGTCAAAGCCACAAAGCTATTGCCCAGCCTGACCACTTTTATTGTACAGGAGTACAGTAAAACCTGTTTCAAAATGACTAGAGATTTTGATGTTACATTGAGTTATTGGAACTAGGTACAAAAGAGAACATTTAGAAAGTCTAGGCAGTGACATATTTGGAATTCACAACATCTAATTCCTTAGTAAAAAAATATATCAGTGTCATATTCTTCATACCTAGCTTCAGTAGTTGTTGCATCTTTATAAGTTTTTGTGTCTCACAATTTGTATGTGTGTAATTATATATATATATATATATATATATATATATGTATATGTATATATATATATATATATATATATATATATATATATATATATATATATATATATATATATATATATATCAAAGTCACTATTTATATTTGTGCACGAAACTCAACAGCAACACAAATTGTAAATCCTACAAAAATAAATGGTTACTCTTGCCCATTGTGTGTGTGTGTAGTAAAAAAAAATTAATATTTGTTAAAATCTAGTTCTGGATTCAATAAAAAAAAATTTGAACCACAATTGAATCCAAAATCAAGTTTTGAACATCTATAATGGATTGTGGAGGCTTGGTATCGTTAGCTATTGATATTTGCGCACAAAATTCAACAGCAATAGCAATTGTAAACTAAACAGGTATTCTTGCATCTTGATCAATTTTCGCATTTCACAAATCTCTTGCTGTGAAGTATGAGTTGGAAGTACAATGATCTGCTATTAGAAAAAATATGGGAAGCTTATATTCTATATCAAGATTATACAAAAGTGTTGCCATCAAAATTTGACTAAACATGCAACTAACTTCATACCTGGGATCTTGGGAGGAGATCCATGATCTCCATAACCCAATTTGGAAGGTATCTTCAATTTGTGTTTCTCTCCAACACACATTCCCAAAAGTCCTTGGTCCCAACCTGTGCCATAACATATGATTATGTAGACCATCAGGCTTCCATTAATCCCTTCTTTATCCACAAAAGTTATTAACAACAAAAAATTGATCAATTTCATAAATGATAAATTAAAAATCAGAAAGCTGATTTTCCTTCACAGATGTGCCTCTCATGAATACAACTTCATAACTAGATTCTAGGGACTAACCTAGACATCCAAAACTTAAAGATTTGTGAAAATTATTGAAAAAACTTGCAATATGAAATGTGAACTTCATGAAACATCATTAGCAGGGTTGTTCATAAATTGTGTAGAAATCCAGGGCATGCATCAGATGTGATAGGAAAGGAACAACTCAAAGACTAAACATACAAAAGTCACTTAGCTATTATCAAAGACTCCATTTCCAAAAATGCAAATAAGTTTGGGGTAAAAGCACAAACCTGTGTCACCTTTTATAAAGAAATGTGATATCAAAATGTGACAGTTCAACATTAATGACAAAAAAAAATAGTATTTGTGTTTAAAATATGAAGATGATGTAAACTGATGAAATGTGTAGAATTGTATAAATTTTATGCCTATAATTTTCATAAATTTTTGACTAAGAATTTTTTCATTTTATTTTATTTTGAAGTCCCTATTTTAACTGTAAAAAATATAGGATGTAGTTCCCGTCAAACAAGTATGTTCAAATCATCTTTTTTTCTTCTGATTTGAAAATATTTTATAGATGACATGTATAGCTAGTGAACAAAAAAAGAAATAATTATTTTTGATGTATATTTTCTTTGTTATAAGTGCTCAAGTTTGACCTTGTCAGAATCCAACAGTTCTTTCCTCCCATCAAAACTTCCCTATCAAATCTATACCTTCTTGAAAAAAAATTATATATTCATGAAGAGGATTCTCTCCTCTAGTGATAAATATATTTTTTTTATTTTTTTGATATGATTTACTATTTTTTTTCATTTTTTGAGAGAGCATCTTCTAACATGTTGAAATATCGACTTATAATATTTTGAGATTATAACATATTATAACTAATAAAAATACTCAAAAAATTATATAATGATGATATTGAATCTCAGATCTATAAAAGGGTATTTTTAGTTTTTGAAAAAAATTGAGTTTTGATAGAGAAATGAGATTTGACCAAAACAGGTTTTTGTATCACAAATGGTGACACAGATCCGTGCTTTTACCCTTTGACATTTCTTCCAAATAGCCTATCATCAAATCACTGGTCACTTTGAGGGATCGTACATTTGATGATACAGTGGCTTAAAGTAACATTATTCAAACACTAAATCTATTATAATAGTATAGATCACTATCTAAAGATGCCTGATTTTGTTTTAAAATTTTACAAATATGAATAGTAGTGTGAATTAAGTTACTGGTTTGATCAATAAGCCTATGCTCATACTTGTTCATGAATCAATCATTGAAAGAATTTATTGCATGCCCGACAGAATCAAGATAATCAACATTGCAATCTTCATATTATTGTGCCAAGAAACAAAACCAACCAGATTCCTGCTGCATCATATTTAGCTTTCCAACTAGCCTCATATACCTCCTAGAAGATATCTTTAAGCCTACCAATTTAAGTCACATATAAAAAGAATCTCTGAGAATATGAGGATCCTTAAGCTAGAGAATCATAAAGAATGATAACATGGGAAGTAAGGTGTGTTAGAGAAAAAGGTGAAAATAAGATCATCAATCCTTGTATTGATTTGAAAACATACCTTCCATCATATTTTTTTTAAAATTGTGTTTTTAGTACTCAGGTAAAGTGCCCATTTCTTCTCATAAGCTTTTGCCATTGATGCATTAGCAAATGCACGAATAGACTACACAGAAATAATTAATCATAATTGAATATTTGAGATTTGCTCAATTAGAATTAGAATAGGAAATTATATTTGTCATAAAAGAGAGGACTACATACCTCATCAGTATTGTACATAGCTAATGCTATTCCTCCATCTCCTTTACAGTCATATACCTCCAACTCTGTAGTTTCACCTCCATTCTCTGGAACTGCATCACTTGACAGAAGTCACTATTGCATCCTACAAAGAATACTAATGAAAAAAAAAAAATAGATGTTTTTCAATCTCTGACAGTGAAACCATAATGATATTCACTAAGCTGAAAGACAACAAGGACGCATAGCATCTAGTTCCTGCTGATTGAGAATTTGAATGGAGAGTTGTGTACTTAAAGTTCTAGTAGCATACAGATCCAAAGTCTAGGGAACTAGCCAGAAAGTTTTTCCATTTTAAATTTTCTATTAGTTGAACATTACCAACAAAAAGTATAATATATACCAGTAGATCTATGGAAACCTCCCTCAGGACAAGCAAGAATGGGTTTACAGAATCAACCATGATACTAAAGATTTATATTAATAAGGCAGGCTTTACAATATACTTCCTATTCTCAATCTGGCCTTTATTGCCTTGTTTGCTAGAGTTTGGTTGTATACAAGAGGAATTAGGCCACAGCCCTGACATAGGTGCAAGAAGAAAGCCTAGTACCCAACCTGAGATGATCTCCATGACACCTTGTAATTGACTCACAACTTTGCATCAACACAACGTTAGCTATAAAGTAAGCAAAATCCAGCCCGGTTACTTGATCTTTGTTTACATCTATTGAACATAGATTTAGCAATTGGGCTTGAAGTAATTATGAACCCTAAATTAAAAGAGAAATCCATGAGTAGTCCATAATGGGTAACAATCTGTTACTTCAGATGACAAGATTCATTCTTGAAACAGAGCATCATAAGCATCATACCCATGTTAAGAAGTTTATCAATAGCTATGACCAATCACGGAACACTCTAAACAAATCAAATCTACAAATTTTACCTTCTTATCAGCCACCTAGAAGGGTTTCAAGGCTACACACGAGCGCTCCTTCTGACCAGGCAGTGTAAGACATGTGGGCATCAAACTAGCTATATATTTACATCTAACATGAAAACAATAAGGTCTATCTGGTTCTGATGTTTACTTACAAGTCCATGATCAAATTAGGAATGAAAAGATACAAACTTTGGTCTTCACAAAAATTTAATACACACAAAACTGAAATACCAGCAATATCTATTGTGGGGCTAGATGGATTTATACCTATTTGGGCCTAATTGCATCTTCAAATATGGGATGCTTGGAAGATTGAAACTGGGTTGAGGACACATTTTGCATAGGAGGACTACTCATTTTCTCATAGCAATGGATAGAGAAAATAGAAATAGAAAGATGAATCTCATCCTTAATCCAAGATTAAGTCTTTGCACTGTGCTTTTTATTCAGACCAGGATTTGATAAGAAGGGAGACAAGGCTTGAGAAGGCAATGGACATGGAAAAGAAGAAGAAGAAGAAGATCGATTAAGCATAGGCCAAAGGGAAAGAGAATATAGTTTCCAAAATCCACCAAGAGCCAAAACAACAAATCTCAGTTGATGGCTTCCACAACCAGTGTTAGCCCAATGCTTGAGACATATGTTTTCCCATAGCTTGTTATCTTGTGTGTCTTTATGCCATATCCTATTAACACATGAGGTTGTTTCCAATGTTCTTGCATCCATGTATTTCATCACTTTGGATAACAAATCCCCATCTAAAAGAAACTGCTCCATTTGATCCCTCGATAAGTTCTCACACTGATCCTGAGATTGCATCTTTTCAGATGTTTTGTGAAACAATGGTGCCTCCAAGTCTCCATTGGGCTTATAACTATGATGATTATAATTGATTTTACACTTGCTGGGTCTTCTTATTGCCAATCTCATTGCCCTTCCAGATAGAATAGGACAAATGAATGTGTATCTACAAATAAATAGACCTTGTACCTTAAAAAACAAGTTGGATAGTTTCATAAATAAGCATCGAAAAAGGATCTGAGTCTCTAAATTTAGGCAGAAACACAGAGATAGACATGGAGACCAGAGAGCATAGCTTCAAAAAAAGGTAAAGTTATGAAATGGAGTAGAGCACTACCAGAAGGAAAATTTCTAATAAAAAAGGAGTAGACGATGAAGAAGATGGGTTCCTAATTTAAATTAGATCCTAAAAGTGATTGATAATCATTTAGAGACTTTACCTTCATAAATATAGTTTCTACCTTTGGAACACTGACAAACATGTTGCCCGCAATGTGTTGCACACCTATAGCACAAACAGATCATAAACAACCAGTGAGGATTTTGTTACCCAAAATCTGTAAAGAGACAAAAAATGAGTTCAAACATTGTGTTTAAAGCAAGTACCAACATAACTGGGACCCTCTAAGATGACTTCAGGGAGATCAAAATTAAAGCATTTGATATTAGGGAAGGAGCGGGAAATAACAGATCTTGCACTTTGAGTGCATTTTACATCATTTAGGGGCTTTAATAGCCTATTACATCATGTAAACACTACCATCTACCCATAACTCTTCCTAGGAAACCCTAGGACTTCAAATGACCCCTTACATCATATTGACTCCTATTTGTGCCAAGTTGAGCTTCACTTTATTTCGAGAATAGTTTAATATTCTCTACTAAATAGGGCCAACCATGTGAAGGTGGAAGCTCATTTGGCCTCACCCCCCTCCCCCTAACATCACTCTACATTCCCCGTTAACATCTAACATTCATTCATTCTTTCAACCATTAATAAAATGTAACATTTAATCAATATCACATGATAACATTCATTAACACATTAGATTCATAAACATGCAACATTCATCAATATTTTGCATTAACACATAATTCATGAACATTCATTAACACATAATTAAATTCATTGAGACATGAAATTTAGTCATTATCAATTAAGGTATGTAGATGACAATCATTTCTTTTTTTTTCTTTCTATTTCTTTTTTCTATGTAAGCTCTAAGAGGAGCATCAGTGTCATCATCAATTCCCCCCTCATCAATTCTTTTCTATGTTCTTGATGATCTCAAATTCCTATGCTATTGCAAAGGGGGGTCCTCTGCAATAAGAAATAAAAGAGTTAAATTAAAAATAATTTATTATAATTGTTACAAGTATTTAATTATTTTAAATAATATAACTGTGGCGCTCTTTACTTGATCTAACCACATCATTTTTTCTGGACTCAACGTCAACACGCTCATGAACATCGACGCCTTGATCCTCTACAGTTGCTGTACAAAATGTTACGTTAATCCAAACACTAATTGCAATTACATATAAAAAATTTAATAGCAAATGTATACCTCCACCACTGGGATGCACATCATGCGAACCTTCAGCATTCACAGATTGTGTAGAAGGATTGTCAGGCTGCATTCCAACATCCTACGCATTGTTATCATTGCTTGCTTAAAATAGATATACTCACTTTATATTGGAGCTTAACATCAAATAGACTAATTGCTAAAGTATTCAATTTGAAATAAATTTCATTTAGCTTATTTACCTGTGGCTCAGATGCATCATTATTAGAACCTTCCACACTGATTTCAGCTCGTAGCCATTTAGCCATGGCTCTATAGCCTTGTTCGAAGCCAATTCTCTTATCCTCTTCTGTGAGGCATCTCTTGAACTCTGAGCCCTGCATTTTTGCAAGGTATGGTGAATTTTACTTGCATTGTTTCATAAACCAATGGAGGGTAGTTAAAATATCAAAAGGAAATACAAAAGTTGCAAAAGTTGAGGATCAAGAATACTTACAACTCGTGCTTGAAGTTTCAAAAAACCACCAGAGCCGAGCTTGTGTGTCTTGTGCTTTTCTAGTCTTGCCTTTGTTGCCTTTGATGTGTCAGGCAATTTATGAAAATTTTGAAATATGTTAGATATTATAAATATAGAGGTTAATTAGTACATAATTACATTCTTAACATTATCACATACCTTGGTGGTGTACTCTCTAGTGGTGTAATTGTATTTTTCTTGTCAGCTTTATACTTTCCATCCAAAATCAGAGCCTGCCACTCAGCCTCAGGAACATAGGGTGGACGCTTGTACCTAGGGTTATCCCGTAAATTTTTTTTGTACTAGTCCCTAATATACTTCAAACATAAACCAGCTTTTTCAAGGAGCTTGTTTCTCTCAAATGCACGAGGTCCAAAGAGTTGGGTCATGCTCTCTATAAGATCATCCTTCAGCTTTTTGTCTTGGAGATTCCACCTTTTAAGTAAAAAAAAACATGTTAGACTCATAACTGAAGTGAACCTACCTTTAATATAGTTCAAGAAATGGATGAAAAAGAAAACTATTCTAGCAATGATATGAAATCAAAATAGTGGTTTGGGGTTTTAGTTAGGATATGATGTTCTACTAGGTACGCATGGTGGGGTCAAATATTCACAAACACTCATCACCAAGTTTTTTCCAAAAAACATCATTCCCTACAAAACAATCATGGGATCATTAGTTGATGAAGAGTGATCAAAAACTAAATTACTATTATATCACTATAGAATAATAACTTTAAAGTACCTGGAACTTTGGCTACTTTTAATGGAATGCCTTCATCGTCGCTGACGATCAATATGACATCCTTCACCGTTCCCATGCTAGGAACATAGGAACATCCAGGGAATGATGCTCTAGCTCCTATTGCAAAAAGTTTCATAAGTTTACAAGTTTACAAGGTTACAAGGTTACATGAATAAGTTTGCAAGGTTACATCAATAATTCAGAAATGGTTGACTTGCTTTCTCGCTGTTTCTCAAGATGTGATATGCAAATTCTTCAGGTAATTCATATTAAGCAAGCTAGCTAGTTGTTGGTGCTCAAGATCTACCACCCCTTAACCACATAAGTATTCTATTGCTATTTTGTCACTAGGGTAAGTATGAGGACATCATACATTAATGAATTTGACTTAAAAAATTACACGGCTAAATCCTGATAACAATATCACAAATTGACTTGCTATGGAAATATGTCCTTCTTATGTATTGAAATTGCTATGCTGTGTAAACATCAGTGAAACAAAATCAACAATTAATGTATTTTTCAGTCTTATTTTCTAATATGTCTTGCTAACAGTAATTTATCAAGTAGTAGCTTCAAACTTTCAAAAAAACTTATGATCTTTCCTGTTCAATGATTCCCATTCTTAGATTTGGGGGACGATTGTGTGTAGAGAATATACAAGGAATTAAGAAAGGAGGCAGCATAAGGGTATGAGAGAAGCCTACATCTAATTGATAATATTCATAGGTTTATGTGGAGAAGTTTGTATTCTTTATGCCATTAATTGTCAAATTGTATGGAAGGAGACTCTACATATTCATATTTTTGATAAAGTTGTGCAAGGTTGAATTGCATATCTTAGTCAAGTGAATTGTAAAGGAGATTATTATCAGATATATTCTGTTTATTGATTTTTTTAAATTTCTTGTTGCTGCAAATATATTGTTTCTGTGTATCTATATTGTATTCTGACATTTGAAGTGATTATGGAATGTTGTTTGTGTGGGAAAGTTATTTACTACATTACTTTAGTTTTTGTCACAGAAGATGTGCTTTATGAAAATGAATTTATTTTGTTTTAGTTCTCGTCATCATGAAGACAAGTTTGGATTTTGTTGGTGATTGTGGATTTCATTTCCATCAAATGGTATTTGAGAGCCTATGTTCCTAAGTGTGCAACCATCTTTGTCAAAGGGAGGCAATTTGCACCAGGATCTGCGTGTCAAGAAGGGTGAATAGTAAAGAAGTTGTGCAAAATAATTTGTCTATCCTCTAGCAGAAATGAAGCTAGGTAAGATGTTTGCAAATTTTTTCCACTGAATGGAAGTGAGTAGAAGAGATCTTGGAGAGGTACCTCTTCTAGAATCCTATTGGTTATAGAGGATAGAAGTGAGAACAGTTGGAAAAGAAGGTAAAAAGGTGAGAGTTGGAAAGACTTGAAGTGATTGATGGTGAAAAGAAAGAAAAAGAGAGGATTTGTCATTAGATGGATTTTGGCAATCCTGTGTTGGAGAAAGATTGAAAGAAGAGATAGATGAGGCTGAGGAAGTGGTAGAGGAAGATTTGTGGGCATAGTTTTTCACAATAGAGCATGAGTGGATGGATAAACTTGGAAGGTGTAAGACAGATGGGATAGTGAAGATGAGGAAGATGTGATTGCAGTAGTGAAATACAGAGAGCTTGTGGATGATGGAGCAACGTAAGAACATGGTGCAAATTTTGATGAATTTTGTGATAAAGAATTTGGTTTACCTTTGTTGAAGGTAGGGAAAGATGTTGGAAAATTTTCTTGCGGGATTCAATTGATTACATATAGAGAAAGGTGAGAATGTTATAGGGCATCCATGGAGGTGGTCATTTTGCAGTGGATATGATTCCACAAAGAAGGGGAGGAGAGGAGAGATTATGTGGAGGAAAAGAAGAGAAAAGTATTTGGAAGAGGAGGTTGGACTATGGTGAGCACAAGTCCACAAGAGTGAAGAAAAGAAGAGAACAAACTATGTAGGTGGATGGTGAGAATCCTGGCCAAGTGTTGGAATAGGTAGAACTACCTCTATCTATGTCAATGATAGAGTTTGCTGTAGTTTGACACAGTCTAAAAGAGTAGTCCTACTACGTAACTCCATTTGTGAGCCATTCTCACCAGTCTTTACCTAGTTGGGGAGTTTGATGTAGGAGCATCTGATGCGAATCAACAAATGACCTCAAGGAAGCTGATCATCCCTTTATGTTTGAGGAACTTTTATTGCTGGGCATCTCATGTTCATTTTGTAGCTATGTTTGTTGTATGTGGACAGCATTTTGCAAGTCCAGAGGTTGTCCTAAGCACTTGATGCCTCATTTTATTAGTTTCTTTTGCATTTCCTTAAGTTTTTTTTTGGAAAACTTTCATCTTCTAAAAGCCTCAAAGATGCCCCTATTGCTCACTTGAGGGCTCGTTCTTCAGTGTGATGAAAACATTCTAGTAATTAAGAATATGTTTTGGAACAAGGATTAGGATCATCACATCAATATAATATTGCTAACCATACATATTTAATGAGCCTGTAAGTTGATATATAATGTACTCAAAGATGACATCGTAAACACATAACACTTAAACACATAACAAAAGAGAGAAAAAGAGGGATTTGTGTACCAGTAGATGGTGCAATGGTCAATGCCTGTAAGCTGTGTGTTGTCAACTCAACAGTCGGAAAGAGATTTGTGGTTGTCTTGGATGGAGGTGACATCATCATAGGATTTGAAGCTGAAGAATAAAATTGTTAGAGCATGCATAAATATAGAACGCGTGAATAAATTCAGTCTTAATTGCATGTATTGTCAATGATTATGATAATTCCTATATATATTCAATGGAAAACACAAGTGGGGAATGGAACATGCAATTTACCTGAACCACCTGCAGCGCCCTCATCATGGGAATGGGGCTCAAAATCACGCAAAAAACCTTGTAAAGAAAATGCATCCATATTTTAATTAATTTCATAAAATAGCATAACATAAAAATGATTATTAAACTCTTGTTATAATTTAAAATTTCATTAATACTTACTTTTAAGGTTTCAGAGGTGTGCAACAATTCAGCTGCCCTATTTTTTATTTCCTGAGAAGTAGGCTTAATGGTTGCCAAACGTATAATTTCTCTGCTAATTTTCTTTAGCAACTTTTTAATCGAACCGATCGGGTCATTGGTCTCTACTAAATCGATATAAAATGGGTCCTCCTCAGGGGCAAACTGCTAAGGGAGTGCAGGTTCCTTTCCGTCCCTCCAACCACTGGCCCTCTGTGACAACAATAGTATTAGTATTATCAAAATTACTCCAAAAAAATGAAGAAAACAACATTAAAAAAATAACATTTTGCTTCTATCTACTTTGCACAATTACAATGAGTTTTACCTGCTCATGTGTAGATGATCCGAGAACATCGCCAACATCCCCTCCCAGCGGTGGCTCCATATTGTGCCCCTATGTCAAAGACCAAAAATTTATTGACTAAATGGTATGTTGGAATCATTGATTAGAAGTTGGTTTAATAGTATGTACCACCCCTATGATAGTAGCCTTATTTGTATCTATGCAGTTCAAATTGTAATCAATAAGAAGCTCTTCCCTGCACGTATTAATTTTATCGCACAGATGAATACATGATTTCCCTCACGCACCTCAAATATGCAATTGGGTTGCTTTATGGTTGACCTGGGTTCTGTACTATTTATAAAACTCGCAATATTCTCTGTTTCTTTTGGCCTTCCATCAATGTATATAGCCACACTTTTACTTTGATTATTGTCTTGCCATTGTATATAATTTTCTGAGAGGGCATACCTACGCATACTTTTTTTATATTGAACAATATGCATCCAACTTTTGTAATCGTAACATGGTCCAACATACTCCATCAATTTAGAAAATTTTTTGTAAGACACCTTTATGCCATCCATAGAAAATAGGCCCAAACCATCTAATGATGATGGTGTTATGTGATATATCCTCTCGTTAACAAAAAAAATTAGTGTTTATTGGAGGAAGTTCCTTGGGTACCCAATGTTTCTATAGATGTTGGTACCTTAAGGGCACCTCAATGTCACCTTCTATCTCATCATCATAAGAACATGAACCCCCTTGAGCAAGAAAAAATTTCATGTGTTTATTGAATTTCCTTCTAGTCCTTTGACCTCTTGTTAATCTCCCTGTTCTAGATAAACTGCATGTCTCACTTTCCTCTTCTATTCCTATATTTCCTTCACTTGAGGAAGACACTTCTGAAAAATACCTATTCGTTGGTACTTGAAAATGGGAGAGATCTTAGAAGACATCAATTTTACTATTGATAAGTGTATTAAACAGCCTGTCTATAAGGAGTATTGACTTATACCTGTCGATTCATGAGACTATGCAGGATGCTCTTGAAAGGGGTTTAGTCTCCTACAAATGTAATTCAATTATCATGAGCATAATCACATCATAATCATAATCACATTAAAAGGTACATCACATAAAAATTAAAAACATTAAATTAGTGAAGGGCTAAGCACTTATATTATGTTTTCCCTATGAATTTTATTCTAGGTACAACTCCCTTTTATAGATATTTAATGAATTCCCTTTTCTAAACTAAACACTTACAAATGCTTTTGACCTGAAAGAAAATAAGGCTCAATACATTCACGCATCAATATTTGTTTTAAATAGTTTTATTTAATTAATTTAGATTAATAGTTAATTTAGATTAGCACTATTCTATTTCTAATTGAAACTTGTAGCTTTTAAACCGATAATGAATAAACTATCTAACCATATAAGACAAATATATTTCTATCAAGAAATTAATATTAAATAGATTAAGGATTGATTGCATACCTCTAAATTTCATCATCATCATCCTCATCATCATCATCATCATCATCCTCCTCCTTGTCATCATCATCATCCTCGTCATTGTCATCATCATCATCATCATCGTCGTCGTTATCATCGTCATCATCATCATCCTCCTCACCATCATCATCATCGTCGTCATTGTCATCATCATCAACATCATCATCATCAACATCAACATCATCTTCATCATCATCATCATCATCAGAAGCAACATCTACATCATCTTCTACTTCTTCGGTATCTTCTTCTTCCATCGCATTATACTTTATTGGCCTTCCTCTCAGTTCATGTCTAACAACAAATGACCAACCCAATTTATGTAGAAACTCTGAGTAAAATGCCCGCTCACATTAGCTTGGAAGAACATAGGGCTCATCCCCAACTGGCTCAAACGTCCTTGTATTAACCATTGTAAATCCATTATCATGTTCAATAACAGTTCTATCAGGATCATTTGGATTAAGTCATAGCCTGTACCATTTGATAATGAAGAGTACTAATTTGAAGGAACTAAAGTCACACTCTAGTATATCATCCAAAATGCCATAGTATTGATTATCAGACTCTCGAGGATGTAAGTCATTTCTAGATGAAATATTAGTCACTTGAAAGACTACAGTTATTCCTGAATCACAAGCTTTCTTCGTGGCATCCAACACTTTGACGTGAAATTTTTGACCATTACAGAACATAGCCTTGTGGTGTTTAACCTGCAATAATATGTGAAACATGTCAAAATTATTGTATCATGAGTTGATAAACATACGAGTGATTAATTAATTTTTATGTACCTGGAAATCTCTTAAACCATGTGCTAAATCTATTTCCCTTTGCGTAACATTAGAATCTCCATTATGATGAGCTTCTTTAACCAATGAAGATACACCTTCCCATGTTAATGTTCGACCAAAATGTTGACATCGTTCAATCCATACCGTCATCCAATCAAGATTGTTTGCAATATACAAATGTAGTGCATCCCACTCTCGAGCACCTGTACAAAAAAAAAAAAAAAACTTACAACCGATTTATTTTGAAAATTAAGAAATAATTTATTACAATAACATCTTATAATTTATTACCTCTCACTTTCCTCAATATACCTTTCCCCATCAAGTACTCCCCTTCTAATTTTTTAAAAGCCTTGAGATCCCAAATGCGATCTACATGGATATTTGATGCAAACTTAGGAAGATATTCAGTAATATACACCATAGTCTGGTATACCATATATCCCTCTACCATAGAACCCTTAGGATGTGCTCTTTTTTGAACCAAAGCCTTCAAAGATTTCAAGTGCCTCTCAACCATCCACATTGACCTAGTGTGTACAGGTCCACACAATTCAATCTCCTCAACTAGGTGTATGAGGTAGTGTTCCTGTGCATTGAAAAAAGTTGGAGGTAGACACTTTTGCATTTCACACAGTAAATGAGGAATTCTTCTCTTCCAATAGTTTATATCTTCTTTATGGATTTCTTTAGATGACAACCACCTACATTAAGAGATTCAAGTCACAAAAAATATATAGATATGAGATTTTACAAAATAATATACAATAGATTACATAGCAAGAAAAAAAAATCACAAATATAATAAATATATACAACAAATTGAATAGATATTACTGCTTACCTCATGTATTTTCCAAGATCGTATATCACTTGTTTGATGTTATTGTTGAAGGGCTCTGGGAGAGATAGAGGAAGCACATACTGCGATAATTATAAACCAATCATTTCATTATTTTCTAACATAACATAATGAATAGTACACATAGTTTATGAATATATTGTAAATACAAAAGAACATAACTTACCTTGATGAAAGTATGCCAATCGTGCATTTTGAGCCCTGGCCCAAATTCACTTTTTTTTGATATGAGATTGTTTATGTTCGCAGAAAATCCTGTGGGAAATCAAATTTTTCGTATGACTTCTTTTATGGCATCACTTTGCTACTCCTTAATAACCAAGGAAGGGCATTTATATTAATCTGATCTCTGTTGCTATTTGAGTGAATGAAATTCTTCAATGCATGATTGGATTCATGAATGTCATTACAAATTTTGACAATTTTTTCTTTGTCACACCTTCCATCCAATATTTTCCACAATGTCTCTGTTATATTCTTTCCAATATGCATAGAATCAAATAAATGCACAATTTGTAAGTGCTCGTAGTAGGGCATCCTGCTAAATTGTCTGGGATACCTTTTTAGTCCCTTTGGAAGGTTGTCAGTACTACCTTGACGACCTTCACGATCATCAATTACACAATTAGTAAACAAAAATCACAATAGAAATATATAAATTACAAACATAAACCATTAAGTGGAATGACATTACCTCGACGATTAATTCTATTATATTCCAACTTCCATAGGCGAGGTGTCATTCTTCGTGGCTTTGATGTAGTCTCTTCTTTCCCATTGAAAAGATGTTTTTTCTTACTTTGATACTTATGATTCCTGTGGAGGAAGTGTCTACACTCATCAAACACTTACTTTCCTAAACTTTTTGAATGACAAGATTTCATTTTAGGACCACAAACTGGACATGCAAATTTTCCCTTTGTTTGAAGACCTACAAGATAATGATATAATTGGATTATTAAATATGTTGATTTTTATAATTAGAATTATTGTGCGCAACTTGAATTCACTATAACATACCACAAAAATGTGTTAGCCCTGGGGCATCATGTATTGTCCATGCAAGTATTGCATGGAATTGAAATTGTCTTTGTCCTATTGGTCTAGACACGTCATACATAGTGACACCGTTCCATAACTCCACCAACTCGTCGATAAGAGGCTCAATATATACATTCATATCTTTAACTTGATATTTACCTACTTCAATGAACAGTAACACTACATAATTATTGTGACTGTTTTACTGCAAGATTTGTAAGTACATGTAAATTAATAACTATCAAATGATAAGATACCTAGAAAAATCATTGCCAACATAATGTGCTCCATCTTTATTGACATCCACAGAGGAATGTTATTGTTGATAACAAAAATAGGCCACACCGAGTAAATAGATCTCATCTCTCCAAATGGTTTGACACCATCTGCTGCCAATGAAAGACTGAGATTACGAGGTTCTTCTTTGAAGTGTTGCCACTTTTCCTCTATGTGCATAAATGTTGAACCATCTGCAGGGATTCGAATAATGTCATCTTGACTTCTATTGCATGCATGATAATCCATAAATTGAGCCAAGCTACTACACCTGAATAATTGTCGCATCCATGGAATAATGGGGATGTAACAAAGAACCTTTTGAGGCACCTTTTTTGTTAGTCAATCTATTCGATATCTAATTGTATGACATACAGGGCATTGTGTTGCAAATTCATGTTCTTTATAATATATAATATGATCATTGGGACAAGCATGTATTGCTTGATAATCCATTCCAATATCTTTTGTAACAGTAGATAATTCTCGATATGAGCGAGGTAGAATATTTGATGATGGTAACAGAAACTCGCCTATCAATCTACAGGAAAAAATATAAGTTGTTAATATAAACAATATTAGTGGTACATTATTCACCCTTTGTTAACTATAAAGACATATATGAGATACCTTAACATACGTGGCATTGTTATGTTGGATAAGCCACTCATAACCTTCAAGTTCAACAACAACAATACAACAGAGAGAAGACTTGTTTGGGAGTCTTTATATAGGGGCTCGTATGCCTTCTCAAGTACAGGTACATCGAGGCTATCATCATCATCATGATTAGATACGCTTGGACTAAATGTGTCATGGATCAATGTATTTATACCATCATCTTCAATTGTGTTTTCCAGCGCATGATCGTCATCTTCCATGGGATCATTATCTTCACCTTGGATATTTGCACCTCCATGTTCCTCCACTTTGAAAACTATATTCTTTGGATTGTTGTGGTTCATATCATGTACTTCCCTAGGGAGATCAACCTATATAAAATTGATTAACATAAATAAACCATGATCATCAACTCATTGTCAAGTGATTTCATATGTATATAGTTTGTTAAAATGATATAATGAACGAATTACCAGTGGATGATAGTCATGCCCCCCTTCAATGTGACCATTCTCCCTACAATGTCTCTTAGTTGTTTTGATTAGCAGTCTTCTATAATTTAAGCCCTTACAAATTTTGCAAGGACAATAACATTTTCCATCACCTTTTCTTTTCAAGTTAGACCACAATCTAGTAATTGTATCCATTTTTTGTTCTTCACTTATATTATTTGACTTGATCGTTCTTTGCAGAAGCAAAAAACGGGCTATGAAAACTTTGGTCTACAACTTTCAAAAACTAAGCAAAACTATCAAAAGTACACAAATCTTCTTAGACCTAGCTAAATACTTTAATATTTTAAAAATACTTTCTTTGACTTTATTCCTAAGACATTTAATCCAATCACCTTTTATAACATTTAGTCAATTGCTCTAGGAAAATTTCTAGATAAGAATATTTGTAAAACTTTGACCAACCACCTGAAGGTCTTATTTCAAGAGACCTTACAACATTAAGCCACTAAAAAATATGCAATTTTCATACCCGATCGTGCGGCTATATAACTCGTGCAATGGCCTTCTTGCTTAGTTGTAGAAGCTCTCCAACAATCAAATCATACAAGCTACAAGGCCTAACAGCAATTTCAAAACATATAAGCTAAAAGTCTAGTTAAAATATACATTAGATTAAAAAATATGCAATTTTCATACCCGAGTGCGTGGCTCTATAACTCGTACAATGACCTTCTTGCTTAGCTGTAGAAGCTCTCCAGCAATCAAATCATACAAGCTATAAGGCCTAATAGCAATTTCAAAACATATAAGCTAAAAGTCTAGTTAAAATATACATTAGATTAAAAAATATGCAATTTTCATACCCGAGCACGCAGTTATATAACTCATGCAACGACCTTCTTGCTTAGCTGTAGAAGCTCTCTAGCAATCAAATCATACAAGCTACAAGGCCTAACAACAATTTCAAAACATATAAGCTAAAACTCTAGTTAGAATATACATTAGATTAAAAAATATGCAATTTTCATACCTGAGCGTACAGCTATATAATTCGTGCAACAGCCTTCTTGCTTAGCTGTAGAAGCTCTCTGACAATCAAATCATACAAGCTACAAGGCCTAACAGCAATTTCAAAACATGTAAGCTACAAGTCTAGTTAAAATATACATTAGATTAAAAAATATCCAATTTTCATACCCGAGCGCATGGCTATATAACTCGTGAAACGACCTTCTTGCTTAGCTGTAGAAGCTCTCCAGTAATCAAATCATACAAGCTACAAGGCCTAACAACAATTTCAAAACATATAAGCTACAAGGCAAGACATATTATATGGCATGGAAAAAGGAACAAAATTTACAAGTTTTAGCAAGACATATTAAACGACATCATAGTGCTAGAGAGATCACAATTATGAGTCAAACATAGTCATGAAAAAACACATAAATTATCTAGTTATTGATTTTTTGACATATTGTTGTTGATAATGTTTTGTTATTATTTGGTTCAGAGATTTGATATATACTCATTGTTGTTGTTTAAATGCTATTGAGATCCACCCTCTTGGCATGTTGGCCAATGGAGTCATGTTATTATATTGTTTTATCATCTTGGGACTTGTACTCTTGGTGAAGACCAATCAAGTCTTTTGAGTTTATATTGTTACCTTCTCTGAAAAGTTTAAGTCATGGGTGACTTCTGAAAAGTGTATATTGTTACCTTCTCTGAAAAGTTTATGTGGATTGTATAATAATTGTTTTCACAAGATTCTATACGTGAATATAGCTTTGGTGGATAAGAAACAAAAATTCTTAAAAATTCTTAAAAATAAAATCTATAATCTTAATGACCTACGAGTAATTTGAAAAGCCTTGTTTTTGATTAATCTATAACTAGACATCACTTTGGTGTCTAGATTTTGATTGTAGTCTTTCAAAATTGTGTATGGACTATGGTAGTATACGCATTACATAAAGACCATTGTTATGATAGATTATAACATTTTCATTTATGTTTTATGCATGTGAAGAGGAGGATATTGCAAATTTGAAAAAACATTGTTGTAAAATTGACCATTTGTAATTCTACCTAAATAGGTGGAATTGGAATATGTGTTCCTATTTCAATTTTATATTTTTTAGAAACTGTAAATTTTTGGGTCTGTGAATTCCCCATCAAATTTTGACTCAACCAAACAAGAATAGAAATATGTATTCTTATTTTCTATTCTAGAATAATAATTCTAGAATATGCATTCCTATTCCCACATTCTTTTTCCTATAGCCAAACAGATCTTAAGAGAAAATGATACACACATTTCCCTTGGTGACCATGGAAGAAAATTTGAAGGCACAGTGGGGGAGTATAATCTTGGTGGCACATCTATTGTGCCAATAGGAATAAGATGTTCACTACCATGTTCTGTCTCCATCCAACTTTGGGTATTCAGGATTGTCATCATTCACTTTTACTACTTAAGCACAAATTAGAAGTAATATGAATAGCTATTATCTACTCATCCTCTAACACCTCTATAAAGAATATGATTATGTAATGAACTTAATTTATGCTACAATACCAAAAAATATGTATGTATCTTCCCTTGATTATTTATTATTGTGTCTAGCATGACTTTTTGTAAGAAAAGATTGTGCAATATCTTTGCCTCTATGTGCTCAAGTTTGCACAATCTCCCAGGGAATTCAACATCCCCTTCTCTTGAGATGTATGTGACTTAGATTTTTGTCCTCCTATGGGTTAAAGTCAACATGCATGATTTTCTAAAATCCTCTACACTACCATTTTGCAAGCTCATTGACAGGCTCTATGATAAATTTTCTTAATCATTGATAATGATTAGATTGTCACTAAGTGTGTTGAAGAGATTGTGGTGATGTTAATGAAGGTGATGGAGAATAAAATCCTCGACTCTCCAAGTTCAAAGAGGCTAACCTCAAGCATAGGTTTTTTCTTTCTTTACATTGTAAGGCATTTAAATATATGATTTTTGGCTTGAATTTCATAATGTTTTAAAGTTTTCATTGCTTCAATTGATTTGAGATGTGTCAATGTTGAGTAAGGGTTTCAATATGTAGTTTTTCATCTCAAATCAATGTGGATATTTTTTTTCTTAATTTTTTAAAGCTGATTTGAGTTTAAGGAATTCTCATCCCTAGCCATACATAAAATCCCTTTTACATCCACATTGTTCTCTCAAAGTTGTTAAATCTTTAATTTTGAATTCACAACATTTAGAAATAGATTTGAGTGAAGGAGTGTTCAAATTGCTGAAATTTATGGCATGTGGGGAATGTGTGTGGATCAATAATTGAAGGAAAATATTTTTCTTTTAAATGAGGTAGTGGAAGACCAAATCTATATTGGAGGAATAAATGCCCCCAATCGTAAAGATGAAGATAGATAAAGCCCATTATAGATGGGATGATATTTGGTGTATCAAGCTCACATTACAACCATTGAATCAATTTCCAATAGTCAGTGAAAAAATCAAGTGATATTTAATGGTTTTTATATTTCATCCAACTTTAAAGAGCACTAAAATTTAGACCTCCACGTCTTTAAATACCCTCTTCTTGAATGCTTATTTTCAATCAACAAAAACTCATATTATCACATTTCTCCCTCTAAAATATTTTTCTGCAAAAGAGAAGTATTTCTGATTGTCTTGGAAATCTTTCAAAGGTTTCAGAGCTTGGTTTCCATTGTAAGCAACAGTGTGAACTACATTTTAATAATGAAGCCCTTCTTTTCTTTTATTATTCTAATGTTTTGTCAGTTTCTCATATCAGATCTTGGTTTAGCTTCTCGACCCATTTCTGATGTGAAGCTGTTGAGTTACAAACCCACTTCTCAGAAAGGAGTTGTGGTCGAAAATGAGGTAAAAGCATTTACATCTACTATTTCAAACGTTTTGGAGAGCCATATCGAGAACTCTATCGAGAACGTTTTGGAAAGCTTGAAGAAAATAGTAGTACAGATGAGACATTGTATAAAACTAGTTATGCTCTATTTCCACAAGTATATAGCTAGATAAACAAGAGAGAATGTTACGCACCCCACCTCTGGTATCAAGAGAAGTTTGAATAGTACCATATTTCATTCTTGGAAATGATCGTGGGTAGATAAGTTGTGCTCAGAGTCTGGCCCTAAGGGGTTTTTTCACTCTGGGAGATCTGATTCATTGGGTGCTCTCTTAAACATTGTGAGCAACGCGCCCTTTTTTTTTTGTCCTATAACTTGACGACATCGCAATTGCGATGTCATCAGGTTATAAGACAAAAATAAATGCCAAATACACATTGATGTCACAAATTAATGTCACAAAATACTGCCAAATGTATTAGTGACAGTTCCTACTGAGCATTTTAGTGGTTACCAAGCTTTGCACTTTCTACCAAGCTAACAGTTCATGTAAAGCAAAGTTAGTATTAACTGAGTTATATGATGATTAGTGTTTACTGAGTGCAGTCATGGTAAACATGTAGTTTAGTTATACTTAGTTACACAGTATCTACCGAGTCACCAATGTAGACCAAGTTCAATATTAATCTAACATGATTAGTATGGATTGAGCTTCTACTTCTACCATGTGCATGACGATGCCAAGTAATGACAGTGGATGCCGAGTATCAGAACTTCACCAAGTTAGTCTTTAGAACCTGAGTATCTACATATGGGCCAACTTTGTAATATTGGTGTTAACTTGTATATTGGTTGACTTTGTAATTATGTAAATTGGATTGATATATATATATATATATATATATATATATATATATATGTAATGTATTGTATCATATCCAAGTGTGATAATAATGTGAAAAAGAAGTATGCAAATGTAAATCAGCAGCAGACAAAGTGTATTTAAGGCCATATCAGTAAATGAGTAACAGAGTCATATCTATCACATAAAGGTGATCAGTACTTCAAGGGATCTCTATCAGCAATTCAGTTGTAAGTTAGAGATCTATTGCTTTGTCCTAATAGGTGAACTAGTCCAAATCCTTTAAAAAGGTACACTTAATAGTCTCTTCTCAAATCTCTTTTACCGAGTACATACTCCATTGTGTGTTTGTAAAACCTCTAACAAGAAGGACCTAGTAGTCCTAATTTCTCCTAATAGGGCAGATCATTGAAAGTGATCATTGTAAGCCTTAACCAGCCAACTTTATGCTGCAGTATTGAAGTTTTGTGGGTATCATCCCCACCCTAGTTTTACTTTCCATTTGGGAGTCTTGTGGGACACCAAATTATTCTGTTCAAGTGTTATGAATATTTTATGTTTTTTAGTTTCTCATGCATGCAATTAGATCTGATTTGATGAACTAAATGGTAATTGGATTATTACAATTAAGATCTAAATTTTGTAAAGTTTTTAAGGTTGTTGATTCAGCCCTCCTCTCTCAGTAACCTAGCTAGTCTTGAATATTTCCAATAGTGAGATGATGGTGATAATGATGATGACATGGATGAAGATGATGATCAATGAAATGTCTATCTAGGTACAATCAATGTCAACTATGATGGGGTCATGTATGCCTATACTTTTCTTTCAAAACCATATCTGCAGATATAAATATTAAGTAGAACATGTCAAATATATTTTTACATATGACATATACACATTAGTTACACCAAATTTTTGGCTAACTTAAGATAAATGATTTACATATACAATCTACTTTATTATTAATATTTTTTTTGGTAAGTCTATTACTTTCATTTTGTTACTAATTGCTAAGAATTACTAATCTTTTTCATAGGGCAACATGGGTAGACCACCACATGATCACACAGGCAAGGATGCACCATCTCACATAGCTTCTTCAACAGAGGTAAACCATAATTATTGTAATAGTTCAAATTATATAGAAATAAGTGTTGTATTGTTATGTTCTTTCAAAACCATAAGTGCAGATACAAAAATTAAGTACAACATATCAAATACTTTCATTTTGCTGCTGATTTCTAAGAATTTCTAGTCTTTTTCACAAGGCAACATGGATAGACCACCACGTACAGGCGGCGATGCACCATCTCACACACCTTTAGTGGAGGTAAACATTAATTATTATTATTTTTATTGTTATATAGAAATTTTTTTTGTATTATTATTTTCTTTTCTTTATGTCTTTGGAGTTATTTTGATGAAATTTTACTGCTATTGATGTCACAAATGATAGGAAAAAGCTAGAATGACAGCATATCAAATGTGATCAAAAATACAGGCATCATTTCTACATTACATTGCCTTTAGTGTTGAACCTATGTTCATGACCCAAAAACTCAAACAAAAATACATTGAAGAAATTGTTAACATTATCATTGAGTGTAATACAAGCAAGGAGAAAGAGGCACTAAAAAAAGAATTGAACCGTAGGGTCCAATCTTTTAAGGTAGGCAGTAATTAATCTAAAGCAATAATAGAAGTTCAATAGATGTTAATATTTGATAGTATCTTATGGATCATGATCTAAAATATTATGTTTTCTTGTATAAAAATATGTGATAGTTGTGACATCATGCAGTGAACATGGTGAGGGTTATAGCACACAACCTTCGTGTAAGTAACACTTTCTTTGTCTATTTTCATCAACATTATAACACAACTTTCTTTTTAGATGCTTCTAGCTAGTTTCCCATTTTATTTGTATCTATTCCAAATGTATTTGCTAACAATATTGTATTCTTTAGCTCACAATGAAGTGTGAACACCTCCTTCAGTTGGCGGTCAAATATTTTCCTTGTGCATTATCAAAAACAAGGAGCATGCAAACATCCTCATCTATGTCCACTACAACCAGTAAAACTTTGTTTTGATATATTGTTTAATGTGATAATCATGCATTCTTTTTTTGTTGGGTGGCTTTTGTACTCATCTACCTATTTTTTGCACTAATAGATAGACCTTCAGTTGATAGAGCAACAAAGATGTGTACTACTAAAGCTGATCCATTTCTTGGAGTAGTCCATGTGACTAGTGTTGGTGTTTAAAAAACTAATGAACAACAAAAGCTCAATACTAAAGTAATAATACCCACAAATATAGGGATTAGCTACTTCCCATTAGCAATGATGTGTGCATACCATTTTGATCCAACTTCAACAAAATCAAGATTGGTTTTCTACTCTTTAGGCTCTACAAAACCAAGGTGGGTATATGTAGGGGATGATTCAAATGAATACTATTGTATGAGAATTATATTAGTTTCATTTTTATTCTCATCTTCTATCCCTAACATATACTTAGCTTATCCATTTCTTGAAATTTTTAGATGATATGCATCCCTCATAAGCAGATTTGGTAACAATTTTCCTTAGGTTTACAAATATTTCTAGAAATAGTAGCTACCTAAGACTCAAAAATCATATATAAATGAGTTATGACTAGAATTTACAACCTCAAACAAATGAAATAAAGTTTATTTTGATTTTATAATTGATTAGATGTGTAATGGTAGGATTTACTCTCATTTACTTCTGATTTATATGATCAGTGCCTTATCCATTTTTCCAGAAAGTCAAAAATTGGCAAGGGATCTAATTCAAATAACTTGTAGATGAATTTATAAATTGTAATCACCCATTCCCATTCTTATGAAATATCCCTTTTATAAACTCATAAACTCTACTGATTTACTAAAGCACTTCCTTAACTCCTTGAATTAAAAGCAACAGTAGAACCAATATACAACCTATCCAAATTGCATTCAATCAGTTAAACCTTATCCAACAGATCTCAAAGAAAAAAAACTCACAAAATGGAGACAGAAATTGGTAACATAGATATCATGTAAGTACCCCTTTGTATTATCCTTTTAAAAGACCGATATAATGACCAATAGAAACTCAATGAAAGAATCATCCAAATCTTGCTGATACTGTCATTTCTATATGAACATCAGAGAGTAAAAAATTAAAAGTAAACCCAAAACAACTACACACAAATGGATTGACCTTACTTTTCTTGAAAAAGAAAAAAATATACAAGCTTTCATACCCTTTCTCTAGCCCTGGAATCTCATTTATATTGTGTGAGATGCAACAAGATTCGGGTATAGAGAACTGACAGCTATCCTTTTGGCAAAGATATTTACCCTTTGCAAACAAATACAAAAGGACAAAATTTTGTATAATAGAAAAGATTTTACATCACAATATTCCTTTTAGGTAGGTTAATTTTCTATTATACATCAAAACTATTAAATCAATGATTTGTACTCATGCTATTCTGATTCTTTGGAGTATGTGGCTATTAGGCTTGAGAGTGATGTGTCCTATTCCATTACCTACAAGCTCACCTCAACTCAGGGGTTCTCATTGTCTTCATCATTAACTTTTAAAGTAACAGTTACCTCTGCATCTTCCTCTATGCCATCATTTTTTGCCATCTATTTTGTAGACATAAATTGTTCTTTCCACTCCTTGAAAGCAGTGTCATTAGGCCAATCAAAATTTAGAATTTCCCTTTTCATTTTTATCACAAAATTTCCTACTTCTATTTCAACAAGGTCCTTTCTAATAGCATTATAAAATAATTGCACTTTGACCAGCTCTTCATTGGTCATTGGTCATTGCCCATATTATATGCCCTTTTTCATTTATAAAATTGTTCATTCTTTGGCACAGTATCTCATCTAACTCTTTTTCCACTCTTCCTTTTCTTTTCTTTTATCAACCTTTTTGAGAGCACTAAGGAAAAGGTCAAACTTCTCAGCTGTGTACTTGGAGAGGAAAATCATTATTCTTTTCTGAACAAAAACTTGTTTATTATCAAAATCCTCCAGCCTATTAAGTAGATCAAAAATATTTTCTATTTGGTGACATGGTAACTGGATGATAGATATGGACATAGTATTAATGTCATTATTCCTTTCACTCCACTTCTATACAATGAGTTTCAATTTATCTTCATCTCCTTTTGTTTCATCCCAAATAGCTATAATTCTTGCCAACTGATCATAAAATGTTGTCTACTCTATAGTGCCTCTCCCATTTGACTTCTATAAGTCATCCTCATGGATGCAACCTTGTTGATCTTTAGTTTTGATGGATCATGATTGTGACAATGAGTGGTCTACACCGTAGAGGTGATTTGATGTATGTTTCTATATTAGTTGCTTTGATTATGCTTTGACTAATTTATGAGATTATGATGTGATTTATGGTTCACTAATGTTTGTGCCAATGCTTACTGGGATTGATGTGGTATCATGAGGTTGTTCCATAATTACCCTGAGATGTGTGCAAAGATTGCATTGTGTACTATTACCATGCTACACTAGACTAGGTTCCTATGGCAGTGGTTAGTCATGTTTATGACTATGCTCGCTTATGTGTTTTAAGTTCCTCCTTGTTGTTGTTTAAATAACCATTATTAAATGCTAAATAGTTAGAAATGGATTGTCCATGTTGGATTCATTGGTTATGTTCTTCAAATATTCACCTTGTTATATTTTTATCTAAGAGATATTTGTTACTCATGTTATTTTTTACATTTCAGATGACCCTAGGGTCGGATATTATACCTTGATTTCAATATCATAGATGTTAGACTACTATGTTGTTTAGTTAATCATATTGCATGATGATGCCATTTTGAGATGACAATGTGTTTTATGATGATATCTGGTTATCTGGTATTTGGGCATATTACTAATTATGTTATGTAATAGATTTAATGCTATTGTTATTTACTTCATTCCTGTGTTGTTATGCTTTATGCAAACGTGAGTGATGTAAATAGATTATTTTAATATAATTAAATAAATGGTTAAATTAAGTGATTTAATGCATTTATTGCTTCAACTATGTTATTATATGCAATTGCACTTGATCATGTTGTTTAGTGTGTAGGATATGGTAGTGGCACATGGAGTTAGTGATTTAGCCATTCATATTTTACCAATGTCATCCCTGTATGGTCAACGTATCCTTAACTAAATTTTTAAATTAAACCTTTCAATGATTATTAAATCCAAACTCATTTGCATTATGTGATTAGACTAGTGAGCATGTATGTGCATTTAGAGGTTTGCATAGTCACGAAAGTTGTTAAAGAAATTTATGTGTTTTTGAGTTTTTGGGCTTTTTAATTGATTTATTTTAATTTTTGGCAGTTTCCCCATACATGAATTTTTATTTATAGGAATAGCCTATTTTTGTTTGGGTTGATTTGGGGTTCACTAGGTTGGCTAGTTTTTTCCCTAATCGATTATTCACTCAAGAAGTGAATAAATATACAAGAAAGGGATTAAATTCCACACTTCTCACTTTTGAATTAGAAAGTTGGAGAGTAAAACCCAAAATCCTCTTCATGAGGATTTACTATTTTGTTCATTGTCAGAGCTATGAGTGTGAGATTGTTGCAAGATCAAGCTCGTTAGATCCAGCTTAGGGAAACCTTGGATTGCCACAATTTTTAGCCACTTCTACAATCTATTTATTTTATGGTTCAAATTTTCATTTTGCCCTTTTGACTGTGAGGTAGGGCTTTCTTGTTTTATTGTTTTGGCTTTGTTTTTGCTCCTATTTTTGGTAGCCATTTGTTTGGAGGTTGAGAACTAATGTTCCCCTCCATTTTTGTATGCTAGTTCTACCCAGTTAGGTGGGTATGAACATTTCCCTATTTTTTGGGCCGAGGGTTTGGGGTTTTGCACTGTTATGCTGGTCATTTTTGCATACAGTGTTCAGAACCAATTACTTTTGGATTTTTGGGGGTTTTGTACCCAAAGGCCCAATGGATTTTAATTTCAAAGGTTTCAAAATTTTGGGGTTTTTACCTCATTTCGTGTGTCACCCTATTTTCTTTGCTTTTCTTGGCACAATGTGGGCCATGGACCTGGATGATCCAATTGGATATCAGTTAGACCACTATTGCACTATTGTGTTTACATTGGGATGTGTGTTGCATCTGTACTCCTAACTTGTGTTCGATTGAGTGATTTTTAAACCTAGTGTTATGGTTTCTTTTGGACCTTTGCTTTTGTTTCGTGGACACTAGGATTCGTGTAGAATCCATACTCCCAGATTGAAGTGGATAGAGTGATTTCATGATTTATGGTTTTATTTTTTATTGGGTTTCGTGTAGAATTCATCCTCTTGAGTTGTTTTTGGTTGAGTGTTATTTTACATTGTGTTCTCATCCAGTCCTTGTGTTATGATCTTTGTGATGGTGGTGTGCCATGCATGAGTATGTGTGTGTACATTTGTCAGGTGACTTGTGAGGCCTGATCTTTCATGGTACTTCTGGAAGTTATGATCATTGGGGTTGGGATGGGAGTACACAAGCCCACGGGTACTTGTCATAGAATGAGTATGGGTAGGGTAGGGTAGCATATAGAGGGGCTTCTATCTTGCAGCCTACTATCTATTTCCTAGTTGGTAAAGGAAGTTTTATTTAAGTGGTAACTAGAGAAAATGTGTGAGTGGTAATAAAACTTAAGATAATTAAAATTGGATATGCATCTTCTATTGGGAAGAGCAGCGGCCAAACTAGATATGCACCTTCTGTTGGGGAGAGTAGTGGCTAGACTAGCTTGGGCTTGTCGATGCCAAGCAACTCTCCATGATGTCAAGCCCTACTTAGTAGCATATTGAGTTACTCACCAGAACCTATACCCCTTGCATTGTCTTAGCTTCTTGGTTACAACCATCATACTATCTAGTGTGAGTGTTAGCCATGGATGTTGTTTTTGTGTCTTTGTGGTTGGATCATTATCTCCATCAGCACAATGGGTGTGGACCTACAAGTGCCACATGGTTGGGAGTCATAGCTACCTTCACCACTACTAGGGACCAATGTACAAAGATGGTCTTTTGTCCTAGTACAATAGTTGTTGGATGTTTTCACTTAATGCTTCGAGTTTTGACGTATGCTTTCTTGTGATTTATGCTTTGATTAAAATACGTGGATATCATGTTTAGATGTTGTTAGCTTATATGATGCATTCCTATATTATGATGTTTAGCATATGTTTAGATGACGTGAATTGATTTGTTGGTATATCTATTGCTTATTGATGTTTAGCAAGTGATAGGTGATGTTATCTACTTGTAGGATTATCTTATGCTTTACTACTAGTATGTTAGATTTCTTTGTGCTTATATTATAGCATGTTTTATTAGTGATGCCCCTATTTTGATAGTACTAACAATCTGATCAGTGACTTGGAATGTTATGCATAGGGGATGGCTAGGATCCACAATGGTCTTATGAAGCTATTGATGGCTGGGAGGAACCGTGTGCTTAGTTTGGTTGTTTTGCACTTTGTGATGTTATTTTTGTTCACTGTGATGTTCCTTTAAGTACATTCTTTTATTGATATGATATATATGTATAGATGTTCCTCTTTCATGTTTCATGGCATATTGTTGATTATGCACTTGATTTTTTGCTCCTCAATCTATATGGTTCTGGTACTCCCCAGTGTGGAGGTTTGTTTTCCCATTTCATTCCTTGTTTTGACCCTTAGAGTAGTTTTCTTGCTTTCTAGGGTGACCATGTGTTAGCATGGTGCGATACAATAAAGTGTCATATGCCCATTGGAGTTTTGGCGTGTGTTCCCTAATTATGTCGCATGCCTCTTGTAGTTTTTTCATGTGATACTTTCCAATATTGCACCCCCATTAAAGAAGTATCATAAGATAGTTGTAAAGTATCATACACCCTTAAGAGAAGTGTCTCCCAATCCCTGAAAGTGTTGCCCTCTTTCTTGAGAAATGTCGCACGATACTATAAAGTATCGCCTACTGCTAATTTAAAGTATCGCCTGGCTTTTGTGAAAACCTATGCTTGCGGACAACAGGCACTTTTCGATAAGACCTAGACTTTTTAGGAAGAGTTTTGGGTAACCTCTTAGGTTTTCTTCAATCCTTTGGTAATGCACCTTGAATTTAGAATGTTTTTATTTGGATTCAGTTATGCATTTTCCATTGTTTATCATTTTGTTTAGTAGTGGCGTTTGGAGATTTTTTGGTTGCTTGGATTATTGGTGAAGTCTTCTGTTGTAATCTTTGTGATCCCTATACTATGTTATCTTGTGCATTCATACAGTTTGTTTAAAAAATATATATCTTATCTTGAATTGAATAGCTTGCCTAAGATTTTCTTCATACTAATTGTTCAGTTCTATATGCATTTTCCTTATTTTTCCATTTCCTCTTCATATTCCTCTATAGTATAAAACTTAGGCCTTTGTGGGGTGTCTGGTATTTCAACAATTGGGGTTGACTTGAATGGTTCAAATAGGCATCAGGGTATACAATTCTTGGCCTACTAGGTTCTCCCATCTTTCTCTTCCCAAGCTGCTTGTCCATTTGAGATACCTGATTTTCTAGTAATTGTATCTTTTTTCCCCTTTCCTCATAGGCCTTCAGAAGTTATTCAAATTTAGCATTAAGTTCTAAGAACTTACTCTATTCTTTTCCAGACCCCAAATTTTAACATTTCTAAAGTCATTCCAAAAATTTGTTGGCTACTTACTTCATCAACCCTATATACTGTAAGAGTAGCAGTATGTTCTTTACTAGAAATTTCTTTGCATTCTAGTTTTATCTCTTTTTTCAATTGACAAAATTACTAGGGCTTGATGATCATCACGAAATCTAATTCCTCTATGTTCCTATAGTATTTCTTCCTCTATTTTATATTGTGCATTTTTCTTTTTTCTAATTGAATCAAAGATCATAGCATTAGCTATGTCCCACTTAGGAAAAAATAGGACCCCTGACTCCTTAACTAATTGCCTCCTGGCCTCAAGTGTTAACTAGGAAAAATCACTCAAAAATTTAGATTTTAACTCTTCCTCAATATCAAAGTCTAGTTTTTTGAGTTGTTTTGCCTTTATTTTCTCACATACCTTCTCAAAATTTCCCATATTCCTTCTCCATAAAAACTGTGCAAAAGCCCTAGATTTAACAAAATTTCTATCATTTATGAACTTCTGTAAAGCTTGGGCAATGATTGGGTATATCTCCTTACCTTGATAATCAACAACTGTGAGGTCTAAGAAGGGCATAGGAGGCTCTTGAGGTACTCCTCTTTCCATGTCTACAGAAGTGATAATTACATCCCCTTCTCCACCCATTTATCTCAGTTGCTATCTTAAGGATGCTTCATCCTCTATTCTGATTAGGGTTTGGGTTGGGGAATACTCTTCTACACAAGAAGAGGATCCTTGTTCCAATTTTTTCCTTTTTGGAGCACTAGCTACAAGTGGACTCTATAGCCTTGGTCTTCTATGGGGGGGAACCTATTGTATGTTCTGAACTACTATGTGACCTGCCCTCTTCTACAATGTATACTATCTTGGAGCAACTATCATTTTTCTATTTATTCTTCTCTCCACCTTTGCTAATCTATCAAGATAGGCTTTAACATATGTAGCTTTTTTTCTCATTCATAGTTTGCATTATTGCAGCAAAATTATTCATCAATACATTCTTTTTGGCTCCCCAATATTTTTTTTTCTTTTAAAGGATCATAATCAAAGTCAAATGCATTAATGAATTCCAAAATTTTGTTGAATACTATCCATTTCACTTTCCTCACCTCTTTTTCTTGTAAGGAGAAGATATTCCTAATAATATCTTTAGGGAAATATACTTGTTGTGTGATAATTTTGGTTTTTGTTATTTCCCTTAGAAGATCAAAGAATCCCTCTAGGTCAATATACCTTGCATCGGATTATGCCATATTGTACTTATTCAAAAATAAACTGAGATGTCTCCACCCCTTCCTCAAAAACAAAATCATGTGCTAGAGTGAAAATTGGGAAGAAAGTGCCCTTACCCTTACCAATGATATATCTTTCCTCAATGGTTCCGATTTGCTACAACAATTATGCTATCCCTATCTTCAATGGCACAAGGAAAGGTAGAACATGAGGTTTCCCCAAAAAACCATCTACTCTAATTACTATAGAAACATTATATGGAATTTTATTGCCCCAATTATGACTAAACAAGAGCCCTTTTGATTGGTCTTTGGGTTTGATCAATTCTAACAATGATTGTGGGATTCTAGGTCTATCCCCTCTCAAAAGCAATCTAAGCCTAGATGTAAAATACCTATCAAACCTTACATAACTGGCATTCCTAGCCTCCAAAGTCATATCAACACTCCACAATTGGATTGGTTTCTTTTCACCATCTCTTGTCAACTCCAGTTCCATACCCTTAGAGAAAATGGTAACTCCCTTAAAAAGACATATGTACATGAGTAGGGAGTACAAGAAAAAGGGTCTATTTACCTTTCCCTTTGATATTCCTACCAAACCATTATGAATTTCCTCTGTAAGGAAAGAAGGAAAATCCAAAATATTGCTCATTCCAAAATATAATGTTTGAGCCATAATAAGAACAATAGAACAGGGATGTATCCCCCTTCATCTATCCCAAAGATTTGGCAGAGCAAAAAGTACAAAGCTTGAGCCCTAGGATTGAAAAATTTCCTCATCAGTGGCTCTAGGGTAGTGGGTGTAACTAAAGGTAATGTACCAATTCTGGTGAAATGTTGTTGTAGAGGCCTTGCTCTTAGGTACACTCTCTGTGCATCATACCTTGCTTGAAGGTCATCCATGTCAATAATCTCATGCACAACATGGTTAGGGTTGAGGTTGAAAACCTCATGAATCAATTTAGGAGAAACCTAAATAGATTATAACCAGCATAATTCTTCACTAACCTAGTAATTTGATCATATTTCTTAGCTAGGTCAACCAGTAGATCACTATCAAAGAAAACCTCGAGGACTACTAATTTTATAATATTGAATTCCTAGACATTACTCAAAGGGGTATCTAGGTTTCTTTCAACAAACCATTTTTTGAACAATTCTAACCCTCCCATGGAAATCTAAGAATCTCTCAAATAATTTTTCTTATCATAAAAACCCTCACCAACCACCAACCTAGGGTTCTTTGGAATGAGATCCCTAACTATTGTTATTTCATGCACAGATGGGGTAAATTTCTCAAGAAAATTGTCATGGACTGACCTCTTGAAATAGTCAATGTGTCTAGAGAATTCCTTTCATGGAGGAATTTTTTAAAAACTTTAAATTTCACACAACACCAATTCCTTGACTTTCAGAGGATGCAAATTACTTAGCTGCTGAATTGTGTCTCTTTTCTACTAAATTTTGTTGTAATTCACTAAACAATTGGTAAAATTCTATCCCTCAGCTCTGGAAAATCCTTGCATTTTGATAACCTTTCATTATTTTGTAATTTAATAATGGTGGATTAATTAATTATACCCAGATATTAAGATCACATGAATTAGCTCTGAGTGACAATAACTTCCATTAGCCATTATTTTCATGTCGCACTCAAATTTGAATCTTATCCATTGATCTCATAATATTGAATGGCTTTGCTTCAAAAAAAAAAAACTTCTTTATGGCTTTAAAGATCTAGCCATGTGTCAAATAGGAACTTCCCTGCATTACTTAAAGTTCTTGTGTCTTCATAATGCAAGCAAGCACCAACCCTCAATCTCCCTCTAAATCTATAGTCACGAAAATAAAACATCTTTGCAGTAACATCTCAAAAAATGAAATCCAACTGGCATAATAACTCAACATCTATTTCTAGCCTATCATAGGTCAACACACTTTCATTGCATTTGGTCCCACTTTTCCATGTGTCAGGTTAGCACTTCCTTTCATTACTTAAAGTTCTTGTATCTTCATAATGTGGGCAAGCGCCAACCTTTAATCCTGGTCAAGTCGATGATCACATAATTTTATATTGCTATAACACCTTGTCAGCTTCTCTAGCCAATAGAAAATCTCTACATAAACTAGTAATTTATGACAACTTCCATGCAAGTAGCTTACATGTTACCTTCTTAAAAAATGGGCCTATAATGTCATCCTTTTCCATGCGTTAGATAGGTGCTTCTCCACTTTACCTAACTGTTGATCATCTTCACAATGTAGGTAAGTGCTAGCTATTGATCTTTGAAAGATCAATGATAGAACAATCAAAGTGTTTGGATAGTATGAAATAAAAATAATGACATTAGCATGGACACATGTTGCTAAGGCACTTCCCCATTTTATCTAAAACTCATGCACCTTCGTCAAGTGAGAAAGAATTGTCCGTTGATCAATCCTAGATCAACGGTGGAGCAAAAGATATTATGGAAGACCATGTCAAAATATTTAGCCAATGATAATATAACACCTGTGGTATGGAAAGAGAACAACTATCGATATCAATGAAATATTTCACAAAGTGTAGCATTGATATCATCATGGACACATGTCCACAAGGCGCTTCCCTGCATTACTTAAAACCTTTGCATCTTGATCAAGTAGGAAAGCACTAGCCATGGATCTTCCTTTAGATCTATAGTGGATAAGATTCATATTAAGGTCTACTCATGGTACTTCACCTATCATCACCATAGATAGGTGTCAACACAACACTTGTTTGCTTTGTCTGAAACTCGGTCAACTTCATCAAGTGGGAAAGCACTGATCATTGATCTGGAACAATCAACAGTGCAATAAAACTACAAAAAGAAAGACCCACGTTGCAAAGAAAAACCAATGAGAAAGTGCATAAGTGGAAGAAGTCAGGACTCTATAGCATGAACAAGGTTACGCGTCATCAATGGATAAGTGTCACAACAACGCTTCCTCACTTTACTTAAAACACATGTATCTCCATAATGTGGGTAAGCGCTATTTGTTGATCTTTCTTTAGATCTATGGCTAACAAAACCATCCTTTTAAGCACAGGAAACATGCCCTTGATCAAGGTAAGCTTAGAAAATAAAAGGCTTAATCACAAAAAATAAAAATAAAGTTATCATTTTATGCAAAAAGAAAAACTTAGGGTAAAATGTACTCCTATGCCAATTTGAAAACACTAACCCTTTTGAAAACTAGGGTACAAAATGAGGATTTTAACTTATCCTTTAGGAACTTGAACTGGGGTTTTGATTTAGGCTCACTAGATCAACCAAAGGGCCTTAGTTTTTCTTTTATGGGGACATTGAATTCACTAGATTCAAAATGAGGCCTCAAATTTTTGGGAGAACAGACCACACAACAAACTTTCCATAAAAATTAACAACTCCTGAGAGAGCAACAACAACAGGGACAAGACTATGCACAGGAAACTATAAAAAGATTAAAGGATATACACATGCATAGAAAATCTAAAACTACTATTCATGGAAAAATAGACATTTCAGTAGAAATACCTCTTCAAGAACTATCCATGAATTGGCAGTTCAAGAATGCTACCTGATAGATCCCTCAGCACATAATAATCCTTTCCCCAATTATCTTCAATTAGATAGGGACCTAACCATATAGGGTCAAATTTTCCATGTTTTCCCTTTTCTTTAATTCTTGCATTCCACATGAGGATCAAATCTTTAGATTCAAACTTTTTACTCACTATTCTTTTGTCTTATAATGTCCTAACCTATAATTGTAACTTTCGGTTCTTGAGAGATGCTTCTATCTAGGTTTCTGCTAGTCCTACAAGCACATCCAACCTTTCTTGATATCATTAGTAATATCTTCATCATATAATTGGATGTAATTATAAATTCCTACTAGATTATTCTGAGGCATTCTTGCTTGAATTCCATACACCATATCAAAACGTGCTACACCAATGGCTTTCTTCACAATCACCTTGTCAACCCATATAGCTAATTGTAACTTAGAGTCCCCAGCTTTCTTATTATCATCCAATGTATTTTTTATTATTTTCAACAAACTTTTATTTGTGGACTTGGCTTGTCCATTCCCTTCTGGATGATAAGGGGAAGAAGTTGATCTTGAAATTCCATACTTGTCACAAAATTTTATGAACTCCTCAAACCTAAAGCACATTGCATTATCTGTTACAATTTTTTGAGGACAACCAAATCTAGAAATAATGTTATTTAGCAAGAAATTATTGACAACTTTACTAGTTGCATTTCTTGTAGGGACTGCCTCCACCCACTTTGTGAAATAATCAGTTCCAATGAGTATCCATGAATAACCAGTACTAGACTTAGGAGAAATTTCTCCTATGAAATCCATTCCCCATTATTGAAATGGTGCTTGAACCTCTACTGACTTCAATGGAGTATTTCCTAAAAATTTTAGCTCACCTATTAATTTTGATAGATATCACATCTTCTAACCATTACCTAAGTATCTATAAAAAGAGAAGACCACCAAAAATTGACTCTCATTATCTTGTGTGTTGTGGTCCTGGCCATATAATGTCCTCCACAAACTCTAGAATGCATTTCCTTTAATATCTCTTTTGATATTTATTGATCAAAACATTTTAGTAGCTCTCATTCAAATTTTCTCCACCATAAATCATTTTGGACAATAATATACCTGATAGCTTGTAATTTGATACTTTTTTTTTCATTCTTGGTCAATTGGGAAGGAACTTCCATATGCTGTAGATAATAAATGACACATTCACAATGATTCATGTCAAATACACCTAATATTAAGTCATCTACCACTATATTAATTTGATTAGCATCTAAGTTCGATTGAGCCATAAGCTTAGTTAATCCTTGGCCTTTTACCAATTTTGTTATCTAAATTTCAATATTAAATTCTTGGATGCTATTGATCCATTTGCATCTCCTACCTGATACCTCTTGTTGGGAGAAAATGTCCTTGATAGCTATACTAGGTACAAAAGAAATAACAATAGAACCTACCAAATAACATCTAAAAACCTTAACAACTTTCACCAAATCATATGTTTGCTTCTAATTTATCTCATTATTCAGTTCAGCAGGTTGTAGTGACTTAATAAATAAAGCAATAGGTTGTTCATATCCTTCCTCATTCTTCTACAACAAGATTGTAGCTACAATATGGAAAGATGCAAAAGAGAATATGTGCATTGTTTTTGTGTTATCTAGAGTCCTAAGGATTGGAGCATTTTCTATGCTAGTTTTAATATCCTAAAATGCCTATGAAGGTTCACCATTCCAATTGATAGTAGCTCCTTTCTTAAGCATTTTTGAAATAGGTCTACTAATCTCAACAAAGTTAGTAACAAACCTCCTCAGAAAGTTAACTTGCTCAAAGAAAGATTGTGTTCCCTTCACATTATTTTGCTTAGGAACCTTATCAATGGTTACCACTCTCTCAAGATCTATCTTTACACCATCTTTTGATACTATGTGTCCTAATATTTTGCCTTTAATTATCCCAAATGTACATTTTTTAGGGTTTAATGACGCTCCATATTCCAATGCTTTGATAAAAATCTTCTCCAAATGCCTACAATGGTCTTTAGCCTTTTGGAATAAGCTATAAGGTCATCTTGGTATACAACCATAAAATTATTGATATACTCATGGAAAGCTACATTCATAGCCCTTTGAAAAGTGGCACGAGCATTAATCAACCCAAATGGCATTCTTGCATATATATGAGTTCCCCATGGAGTTGTAAATGTTTTCTTGAACTACTCTTCTTCTTTCACCAAGACCTAGTTATACCCTAAGAACCCATTCATCATGGACATCAACTCAAAGCCAGTCACTTGTTGTAACATAGCCTCCATGTTTGGCAACCCATAATTATCTTTTAGAGAAGCAATGTTTAGGTTTCTAAAATCTACACATAGTCTGATGTCCCCATTCTTTTTCTTGATAGGTAATAGATTTGAGACCCAAGTGGAATGCCTAATAGGCTTAATTATCCCTCCATCTCTTAGTTTCATTAGTTCTTCTTGCATTTTGGATGCTAAGGTGGGATTTACTAGTCTCTACTTCTACCTAAAAGGTTTTACATTATCCTTTAATGGTATGACATGTTGAAATAGATCTTCTCTATAAGCTTTTATGTCATCATACGACCATGCAAAAAATGCCAATATTTTCCCAGTAGGTCAATCAAATGCTTTTTGATTTTAGCTAACAAATTTTGACCAATATAAACCTTCTTGGGTGCTTCATTAGTACCCAAATTTATCTCTTCTAGATCTTGAGGTTTACAAACTTTAGCCCCAAGCCTTACCCTCTTGGTTATCAAACATGTTCTCCAAAACAACCAAACCCCTAGGTAGTTTATTAGTCTTTAATTGTATGGCCTCTTGAATAAATATTGTTTCCTTCCCATCTATGGTTTCAACCCAGTCACTATAGTCCAATTCCTAACCATGTTACTTATCTTCATGCAACGAAAAATTCACAATGCCTTTGTCATCTTCAAATACTTGCCAATGTTCAATATTGTCAAGTATTGAAGGTCTATTCTAGACTTCAATCTATGAAATTCCTACAAATAATACCTCCTTTGGTTTAATTGCTACATTTTCTAATAGGTTGTCCATCTTATTCTGAGTTCTGTCTCTCCATGAAATACAAAATGCATCAAAGAATTCTATCTAATCCCAGACAACATTTCTATATTATTTCAATCTTTTATTTTTAGAGGCATATTTTTCCCTTATTTGTGAGACAAATACTATTCCTACCCCTGCACCTTCTTTAGATCTAGCCCCATCAAAATACATGGTCCATAAAACTAGTGAATCCATACAACATTTAACTTCATGTTCAATCACAGTAGGCAATTTCTCAACTTCTTGACTAGTTAACTCTGCCCTAAAAGCAATCACACTAGTGTCCAAGAAACAAGTAGAATCTCTATCAATTTCTTCCCCCAAAATATGACTGACCCTTGGCTCTCTATCTACTTTAATATCTTTTTCTCCTATGTGAAAAGTTACATAGGTTAGGTCACATTGTAGGCTACCTCCCATAGCAACACTCCATTTTTTAGAGAGCAACATTCCATAATGTGGAGGAATATCAACTACAAGGACTGACATAGTCAATTCTACCTCAGGATATGTAGCTATCCTAAATGGTAAAGCATTGATAGTACCTATAACTAGAACTTCTCTAGCATCCATACCTCTACATTTGCCTTGCTTAGTGTCTACTTTCAACCCTAGGGCTTCCATTACTTTGAAAGGAATGATGGTGTTAGAGGCTTCTGAATCTATCATGCAATTTTTAAGGGTTTTTCCTTTTATAATGAGGCTAAGAAAAAATGGGTAAATATCTTCTATATATGCTACTGATGAATCATCCAAGAACATTTGGGGAATTTGAGATATAATACCACCATCTTCTACTACCAATGGGGTTTGTTGAATGGCATTTTGTTCTATATTGTTATTATTATTTCTCATCCCTCCCAACCATGACAAGGATTTTCTTTTATGCTCTTCAATTCTAAATAGTTCAGATAAAGGTACCTTTACTGTTATTTTGGACAACATAGACATCATATCAATAGGTTCAGACATCGTGGGTTTTACAAGAATACCTTGAGTTGAAACCTTTTGCATAGCAGGCACTATTATGTGCTTGACAATATCAATCCTAATTTCTTTTCTTGCACAACTGCTTTCACTATCTCTTTTGTTTGGAATTGAACCTTCTTCTTGGGTTCCCACTTCTTGATTTTGATGTCTTTAACCTTAAATGTCTCTACATTAGCCTTCTTGTTTTCATCTTTCATCTTGTGTGTAATATCCTTTATGAATATACCAAAAGGCTTCCTAACATCATTATTAACTATTCAATTTCTCAAATTGTAATTGCTATGCACTTGGGAAATCATCTCTGCAGTGATTCTATCAATCTCCTCTTTAAAGGGCATTCTCAAATTTACATGGCCAACTTCAAAAGATGTAACACATACATGATCTTCATCACAACCCTTGTCATCTAAGAGAACTTGTTGATGATGTAACTGATGAGAAACTCTCTTATTTGCAAGATCACTTTTAGTTTCTCCCAAATCAAAATCCATACAATCGTCACACATGCTAACCATATTACAGCTCACATAATCATGGTTTTTTTCTTCTTCCTCATCATTTTCTGCACTTTGATCTGAGGCAATTGATTGAGTAACTGTACAATAATTTGAAGAGTGAGGTTATTGACATATGATGCACCATGGTACATCATCATTCATATTTAGAGAGCTTCTTTAGAGAGGATCTTGGGTGCCTTTATCTTTTACATTCAAGGTTTGGCTAGGAATTGGCTTACCATCCTTCGATTGAGTGGTATAAGGGTAGTTCTGCATTCTGGGTTGTCAATTGAAATTGTTTTTGTTCATTGGGGTTTTCTCACAAAAATTAGGCTTATGTGTATTGAAATTAGTTGGGTTCATCTTTTTCAACAAGTCCAATACTTGACCTATTGTGGGTTCTTCAGGTTTCTTACCTGCAAAAGTTTTATCAAATTCCTTCTTATTGTTATTCTTGGGATTGAATAATTTTAGGTCATCTCTCCTACCAAGCTTACCAGATACTTTTCTATTATTTTAAATAATTACTATAGTCTTATGAGCATCTCTCAAAGTTTTAGGATCTTTATCCCTCAATTGATAAGCCATCTTGCTATCAAAAGCATTAAAGTAAGTTGTAAGACAAACATCCTCATTCAACCTCATAACCTGGAACAATTTGTACAACCCTTTTTGGAATCTCACATTGAAATTGAATTAGACTCTTTAGGATTCTTCTTGATGTTATTGAAATCATTCAGCATAAAACCAACATTAGTATTATCTCCATATTGTTCATTGAACAATTTTTCCAAATCACTTCATGAGCTAATGCTTTCATCATGCAATCTTCTGAACCAATCCCTTGCATCTTCTATTAGTGAATGAAAAAATAACTTCATTACAACATCTTCATGCTCAAATTTGAAGCCATTTAGCATATCTATGAAAATTCTCAAGTGCTCTTCACCACTAACATCATTATTTTCTAAGAACTTGACAACTTTATCTCTTAAATCAAAAGATATAGGGTGTGGAGCACCAGGGAAAACTACAAATGACATTTGTCTATATTTTTCCATGTAGATGGGCTTCTTCTAAAAACTAGCAATATTTGAGGTGCTTGCTATATTGTCTTGGTTGAGAACAACACTTTGAGATTGTTGAGGTTGGATGATAGGGACTTGAGTACTAATGGTAGATGATGAGGTAGGGGTAGCTTGAGATATACCTTGATTTGAACATACTAGTCCACAAGTACATACAATAGTTGTAGCTAGGGTAGACAGGTTTGGCCATGAAGCCAATGCAAAATTACATTTTATGAATTGAATTTTTCTCCTAATTTTTGCAGGTTGGGCTTCATTCTCAACTTTTTCGAGTTCCTTTGCAAGATCTTCTTTCTCTTTCCTTTCTAAATCTAACTTTGACATAGGGGTGTTTACAAATTTATTTGTTTCTACTTAAGGCTTATTTATTTGGATCCCTATAGCTTTTCCTTTTCCTTTATCTGTCTACTTGACTGTAGGTTCTACTTGGTTATTTTTGATAGGCTTGTAGGGTTGAACTTGGGCAATAACAAGTTCTTGTCTTTGTCTTAGGAGTTTTTCTTGTTCTTGAACCTTGGTTCTTAAACTATCTACATCTCCAAAGACATCAGCATGAAGGATTGAAGTTATTTCTTGTAACTTCTTATTTTTTTCTTTTAAGGTAGCCATCCTCCTAAGCAAGTTGTCTCTTTCAATAATGGCATTTAGGGTGGCTTGCTCTCTTTCCTTTTCTAGATGAACATGTTTAGCTTCTTCCTCAACAACCCATTTCTTCAAAACTCATATCTCTGATCATATTTCTTTAGGATCTATATAAGTGGCTTCTAAATTAGTAGGATCATCTAGATCTATAAGATTAGTTTCCAATAAGGGACTGCTCCAGGATTGAAAGGATCTTCAAATGCACACCTAAATCCTAGCCTATGATTCATCTCAACTATCTAATTTGGCCTAGGGGATGCTTTCCCTACTGGTGACATATCCTTGTCCTAATAATTTCTTTCATTTAGTAATGGGGTACTCAATATTCGTCCTAAGAGTCTTGTGGTTTTTGATTTAGAGCTGAGTGAAGAAGACTATCTCCCTACCACCATTTGGTATAAATAATTAACTAATATGCTACCTCTCAGTTTCGAGGTGGGGTTTTGGGTCTAACTTTTTTTTATTCAGGTTCTTCCTACCACCTTGAGGTAAGTCAATATACATTGATACATCAAGATTGGCTCTTGTGTAAGCTTTTGTATTTTTTCTCTTGTCAGCCATTTTACTACTTATCAAATAAACACTAGCTCCAAAACCTTGACTGAGTTGCCACCCTATTCTAGGGAAAATACAACAATTAAAATTACTCTCAACTTAAAGGAAAGGACACTATATACATAAAAACCTACCCTATTGGGAGCATGCATAAATAAACAAAAATTAGTTGCATATGTATATCAAATATTCAAAATAAAACAAAATACAACTAACAATATGCTTGAGTTTTACAACTCAATGAAACTGAAAAGAAACATCCTCATGCAACCTCAAAGAAACTCAACTAGGGCACCCATAAGAGGCCTTTTTGGTGTGCTTTAGATTGGAGGGATGTGGATGTGCTCTCCCAAAACACAACTATTGAATCCCAATGTTAATGATAAATGACATGCAATATGAGATGAGTGAATCTAAGACTAAATGAACGGAGCATACCTTCAAGAAATGGCTATGAGTGAGCCAATCCTCAAAGGATTCTAAGATGTGGGATGAAAAATGCAAAGAACCAAACTTAGCAATGATATTCTAGAATGAGATTCAAGCATAAATGCAATAAATCTAACATCTATTGAAATGGTTAGTAGAATATATGCAAATCACAAAATCACTAAAGAGCTCTAACACTAAACTAGCATGATAATAATGCAGATGAGGGAGTTCGAAAATGCTTGAGACAAGGGCTCTATTTATAGTTTTGAGAGAGGCCTTGGGGAGGTGGCATCTATGTGGCATCCACATAGGCTCCACAAGGGAGACACATGGGCTAAAGAACAAGCCATGCAAAAGTCAAAAAGAGCCTTTAATGGTTGAGAGGCTCAAGGTGTGCTCACACATGTGTGAGCAACCTTGGGGGAAGGAGTGGGGGACAAATGTGTAAGAGGAGTAAGAGGTGAAAGTTTTATTGAATCATGAGCTTCTCACACATGTGTGAGTAAACACTTAGGAGCTAAAATGTGATTAGAAAGGTGTTTAGGATAATAAAGTGGGATTAAGTAGTGGGTAGGCTTAGAAGGACGAGAGTGATGGGAGTAGACTAGGTTTTAGGATAGGATTAGGATTAAATTAAATAAGATTTAACTTAATCATAGGATTATATAAATTAATAAAGAGGAGGGAATTAAATAAATTGAGATTTATTTAAAAGGGGATATGTGGAGTACTATGTATCAAATAAATTTAATACATTAGAGGGGATGCATTTAAATTAAATTTAAATACATGAGGAAAATGAAACTATTTAATTAAATAAACTTAATTAAATATGTAGAAGAATATGACAAATATAATTAATTAATTAATAATTAATTATAGTGTCAAGGGTGATACTAAATCAATTAATATAGTGTTTAGGACAATTTTAAGTGTCTACATTTTGTGCCTCTTTGATGTGATGTTGGGACAATATTATATCAAAGAAAATAAAATATAGGTTGCCCTAGAGAGGATAGAAGTCCTAGAAGTCATGCCATAGTGATGACAAGGGAGGAGGGTGCCTCCTCTAGGAAATGGGGTGGAAAAGGAATATATTTTGCCCCATTTTCTCAAAAATAGACACATGAAGAAAAAAGTAAGGAGAAAGGCTTAAAGAAAGGCCTTGCATGACTTGTTGGTAAGATCTAAATTAAGTAGGGTGATTTGGATAATTATTAAAATTAAATGCATCTTAACTACATGAATGCATGGGATTCAGTTGTGTTCATATGGGAGAGCACACCATAGTTTGATATTAAAAGAGGAGTTATGCATCAAATGCTATAGTAGCATAGATGACAAGATTCCTTGGTGTGGACTAGACTCTCAACACAATAGATGTAGGTTTTAGAGTCATGATGGAACAAATGACATATATGCACTAGAGAGGTCTGGGCACACCCAAAGTCTTGATAGGGATCTTGGTGAAAAGTGTACTAAACTGTTGTCCCTAGTGAGCAATGCATAACCATAACTCTAAATTAGCATAGATATGCTAAAGAATCATGAAAATAGATCATATCACAAAATGAAACGTGTAATTAGGTTAAGTCATTCAAATAATACCAAGACATTGAAGATTGAGGCACACATGGGGAGGCTATTACTAACACAAAGATAAAATCAACAAAAGACCTTATGACCAAGTAGTCATTCAATCCACAATTCTTGCCATGAACTTTATTCTAAGAGTAAAATTTGTTAAGCCTGTGTAGGAAGGATTCATCCTATAAGGCAAAAATTGATTGTTTGATTGAATTGTATTGACATATTTGTGTTTTTTTGCTAGCAATGATAGTGAAAGGAATGATGTTCTCAAATCATTTAGTCTTAGTGTGAATTTGTGTAAGTTTGTTTGCAATCACTATTTGATAAGTTCAGTTTGATGGGTTGAAGCTCAATGTCATGAGATAAATAGTAGAATTTGGATAAGATATGATAAGATAATGGAAGAACTTAATTGAATGAGATAAATGATGTTGATGAGAAGAAAAAGGAGACTTGGATAAGATGTAAATTGATTTGTAGGAAATGATCGAAATAAGGGAATTTGATTAGAGTAGAGAATAAATGAATTGATGGAATTAAATTTGAAGCAATACAAATTGATGGAAGGTGGAATAGATTAGAACCATTGACAAGGGATAACCAAGGAATGGTAAATGGATGGGAAGGGTGGGGATATTTGAAAGGAGGAATAATAAATGGGTGGAAAGAATGGTGAAAGGAATATGGGGGACCAAAGGATATGCTATCAAACAATGGGGAGCCAAGGACCATGTTTCAAAGGAGTTTAAATGCCCCATACCAAGGATAGGAAAATGGAAGAAAATATGGTGGGAAAGGATGTGTGGAAATGGAAAGATGGTGTAAAGGCTATTGTATGGAGGAAGGGAAGGCATGTGTATTTCCAAAGCATGTATGAACATTTTTTTGTTGGGCCTCTAGTATTGATCACAAGCATAGGCCTGAAAGTGGAATGAATAAGGGATATGCGAGGGAGGGTATGAAAGATGGATACTAATATGAAGAGTATGGATGAAATGTGGGATATGAAGTGGATGAAATGGATAGGATAACCAAGACCAAGGACACATGAAAGAAGGATGGAAGTATGTAGGAGTATGGATGGACAATCAATGAAGTGAACATGACAAGGACTATGGGATGCAAGATATGGATAGAATGTCAAGATCCAATATATGAAAGAATTATGGGAGTATATATGATAATGTATGGATAATGTACAAGGGATATGTTAAGTAAGCATATGGATGGATGGAAATAAATGATATTCAAGATCAAAGATGGAAAAGGATGATGAAGGATAGATGGAAGTATGGAAGATATGTAAGGAAGTATGGTATGGCTGGAGCTTGTCCCTAGTGTAGAGTGCAAGTGGAAGAGAAAAAATAAATGGATGAATAAGTAGAATTGGAAGATAATGGATACATGATAAGGAAAAAAAAGAGAGGACTAAAGCATTTAGTTACCTGGATGGGATCCCTTCATATCTTTTCCTTTTTTTCCTTTGTTATTTTGAAGGATTTTTTACTATCTTCTCATAGATGTTGGTAGGATAGTGAAAAGAAGGTGAAATAGGTTCAAAAATTGGAGGACAATGACTTATGAAAAAGTTTGAATTAAGAGGGTGGAGTGGTTGGGAGGAAGACATGGTTGATGGATGGTAGGTTGGAAGACTTGTGCATCAGTGGATGAAGGAGGTGGAAAGATCATCACGGACACACACATTGAAGGGTGATGGAAAGGAGGAAATTTCAGAGGATATGTAGGAGAAAGTTTGAATTTTGGGATATAGGGACCCAAAATGGATGAAAGAGACAATTGATTTAGGATGGTAGATTTGGGTATATAAGGACCCAAAATGGATTTGGAAAGCAGATTCTTGGATGATTTATGAATGAGGGAATTCTTTGGATTAGGAAAATTGGATGTCATTTTGAATCTTTCTTTGAGATACATTGCTTCATTGAGTAGCTTTGGGATCCACATGATTTTTGCATTTTGTATTTTCAACCTTTGTGGCCTTCTAATTTTGTTTTGGATCATATTTTTCTTTTCTTGAACATGTCTTTTAGAGGGGACATGTTGATCCTTGGATTTTTGTGGATATTTGTCTTGATTCACTTTATCTTTGGCATCCAATTTGCTTCCATTGGCGATGGTAGGGGTGTATGAGGATAAATGGTATGGAGAGCTTATGGATGGTAAACATTGGAAGGAATTCAAGGATGTGTGCCTTTATTGATCTTTAATAGGTATATGAGGGGATGAAGTGGAATAATTGGATATGGTGGATGGATGTATGTAAGGACACAAAATGGATGAAAGGGATGAAGGGTTTGGCTTTGGAACATAAGGACCCAAAATGGATGGAAATAAGGAAGGAATGGGAATATGGATATAAGGGCCCAAAATGGACTTGGAAAATGGATGATGGGAAAACTTATGTTTGGATGGAGGAAATTTAGTTTTGGAAGAAGTGGAAGGTGTACTAACATCTTGAGACAATATTTCTTCAATGGGATATTTGTTATTTTCAATACAAGATGCGAGTCCATGTGGACTAGATAGGTATGATAAGATCATGTGGAGGATTAGGATCATGAGGGGGATTATGAGGGATAATAGGATCTTAAGATGGAGTGGGATCGTGAAAGAAAAATCAAGGGGTACTTTGATCTTGACTTAAAAGAGGATCATGTAGTGGAATGGAAGGAATGATTGGATCATATAATGGAATAGAATCATATAATGGAGTGGATGGAATGGAATTATGAGATGGAACATTTTGATCTTGACATGGAGGAGACCTAGTGGATGGAGTGGAAGGAGCATCTTCATGAAATGGAGGATCTATGGATGCTAACTCTTGAGATGGAATGGAATCAGTAATGTGCATGGTACATGGAATGTCTTGAGCTTGATTAGGAAGTGAACATGGTAAGGGAATAATGGGATCGAGAAATTCTTGGATCTAGAGGATAATAGGAATTTATAATGACATGATTTGGAACAAGTTCTTGAGATGACATTGGATGTATGACTTTGGTTGATTGGATTGCTTCATTTTTAGTTTTGTATTTAGACAAGCTTTCTACCAATGATTGTGGGAAAAAGAAATACTTATTACAAGGTGGAGATAATGTTGATTTTATAGGATTAGGTGTGGAGGTGGAGGTATGGGTAGGGGAATGGGATGATGGTTTTGGATATTAAGCTCAAAGTATGTGGAATTACATGGAGGATTTGGGTTGGATGAGACATGAGGATTATGGTCTTTGAAACATGGGGGAAGAGGAAATATGTCATGGAAGGTAGATTTTTTCTTTTAATTTGCTAGGCCCAAGATAGAATTCTTAACTTCCTCAATTTCTTTGGTAATGAAATTTCTATTTGAGGAATTGTGTGGGCTACGAATGGAATTGTATGTGGTTGAAGGATAATGAGGTGGATTTCCCTTGTCAGAGGTAGAAGAATAATGAATGTGAGATGGATTAGAATTAGATATGAATTTTTGAGGATTGATTTGATACATAGGTTGAAAGACAGGTATAACTCTGGATTTCCTTTGAAGATCTTCAACCATTTTATTAAGCCAATTATTATCCAAATATTTTAGACAAAGAGTGATGAAAGATTTGACGATGGATGGAATATGAACTTGGGACTAGGAGAAATTTTGGACTTTGTGTTGACATGATTTGAATTGGATTTGACTTGATATTGATTTTATTTGATTTGACATTGATGAAGGTTTGAGATGACCTTGATAAGATTTGGGTCATTCAAGATAACAAAGATTATAATGGTGCTCCTAAGTCCAAAGTAAATGATTTTATGAAAGTTAAATTAGAAAATTTTTTGAATAGATGAGAAAGATTGATTGATTTTGGGTGAAGATACAAATGAATTGGATTAGGAATTGATTAGAAAAGAATGAATTGGACAAGGGATTGGATTAAGAATCATGAGGATGAATCATTGAATGAGGGAATTTGATCTTGATATGGATTATGAATCATGATTAAGATGATGATTAGGGAGATGAGGAAATGACTCAGATGATTAGAGATGATTAAGATTTTGAGGAATGATTTGAATGATTAAGAAGGTGATTAAGACAAGAGATCCATGATGGTGATGAATTTTATGGATAGAAGAAGTCACGGGGAAAAACAAGAGCTTCTTTTTGTTATTTTTATTATTTTTGAAATGTATTTAAATTTTGAACTTTTATGATGTTTTTGGATTTTTTTGAAACATAACATGCAAAGCATACAATGAAATATATACATGAAAAGTTTAGATGGTGTTTGTCCCCTTCAAATGGGGAGGTTTTTTAACATGTAGCACGTCAAACACACTAACAATCCTATAAGGTTTTGACTAGGATATACAAGCTCAGCTAGGGTGTCCTCGATATACACAAGGTACATGAGGCCCAAATCTGTAGATGAAAGAAAATAATGCCACACAATCAAGAGGAGGCAGTAACCCAAATCTCCACCTTCACTTCCCAAAGGTATAAAGTTCTTTGGGGCTTAGCCAAGAGTGACAAGATTATGCTTCCAAGAGAGGTGTCTTTTGATTCACCTTCCAATATTTATACTTGTCCAGAATGCTAGAGTTTAGGTCATCCCAAGGGGTGATGAAATCCCCAAGTAGGTCTCCTAAAAATTGTAAAACAAGACCACTTATTTCTTGTGCACTCAAAATCACCCAAAGGCACGAGAGGAGTGAATACATAAGTGGTCTTGGGTTTAAAAGACACTTGTTCTTTTTTGATGAAGCTTTATGTTTTTATCTACTTTTAAAGACACTCGTGTTTATAGCATAAAATGTTCTTTCCAACTTGACAACATCCTCAACATAATAAAAATTGAGAGTTTCCCAACATCAGAAAATTGAGCATTGTCAACACAAGAAATTCAATAAGGAAAGAGTCAATTCCTTTATACTTTCAAGATTGAGTAATTATTTATTTTAAGCACCAAATAAAAATTTTCATTGTAATGTTCTTTGATCCTTAAGCATTCAACATTTGATGAGATTCATTTTAAACCCAAGTTAAAATGTGTATCATAGCATTGTTCTTTGACCTTTATGCATGCAAGAGTGTATTTGACTTCTAAGAATTCATTCCAATTTTTTTTTAAAAATTTCCTTAAGGCATTCAAGATTTTGTTTAAACAACATTCATCCAAATGAAAAGTTTTTCTCAATTGACTATGCATTCAAGATTGGATGTACTTGTTTTACGTTTAGCCATTCAAGAGTGTGCTTGATTTACCCCATTAAGTGCAACATTCATTCAAAGACAAATGATTAAGGATTCAAGTTCATTTCCAAGAGTAATAAAATATTAAGGAAAATCTACAAGGAAATATGGTTAGGTGTTTGTAAAATGCTCTCATCTGCAATGCTATAATAAAAAACTTGATTAGCTTCAACAAAATCTCAAAAAAATGAAAGCTAACTATGGGAATATTTATTTTAACTTTTTTTGTTATTTTTTCTATATGTAAATAAGCTTAGAATGATTCCAATCCTACAAACCCACTAAAAGTCACAAAAATAAAGCATCTTTGCAATAACATTTCAAAAAATGAAATCCAACTGGCACAATAACTCAACATTTATTTCTAGCCTATCACAGGTCGACGCACCTTCGTTATAGTTGGTCCCACTTTGCCACTTGTTAGGTTAGTGCTTCCCTGCATTACTTAATGTTCTTGTATCTTCATAATGCGAGCAAGAACCAACCTTTGATCTTGGTTAGATCGACAATCACATAATTTTGTATTGCTATAACACCCTGTCAGCTTCTCCAGCCAATAGAAAATCTCCATGTAAAATAGTACATTTAAATAACCATCACATAAGAAACTTATATGTTACCTTTTGGAAAAATGGGTCTATAATGTCATCCATTGCCATGTTTTAGATAAGCACTTCCTCACTTTACCTAACTATCAATCATCTTCACAATGAGGGTAAGCACCAGCTATAGATCTTTGAAAGATCAATAGTGGAACAATCTAAACATTTGGACAATATAAAATTAAAATAATGACATCATCATGGACACATGTTGCTAAGGTGCTTCCCCACTTTTTCTAAAACTCATGCAACTTCATCAAGTGAGAAAGCATTGTTCGTTGATCGATCCCAGATCAACAGTGGAGAAAAAGATATTATGGAAAACCATGTTAGAATATTTAGCCAATGATAGTATAACACCTATGGTATGGAAAGGGAACAACTACCAACATTAGTGGTTTATTTCACAAAGTGCAGTGTTGATAGTGCTTCCCCACATTACTTAAAACCTTTGCATCTTGATCAAGCGAGCAAGCACTAGCTATAGATCTTCCTTTAGATCTATGGTGGATAAGAAACATATTATATTCTACTTGTGGTACTTCAACTATCATCACCATGGATAGGTGTCAACACAACGCTTGCCTGCTTTGTCTAAAACTCGATCAACTTCATCAAGCGAGAAAGCACTGATTGTTGATCTAGAACAATCAATGGTACAACAAAACTATGAAAAGAAAGACCCACATTGAAAAGAAAAACCAATGAGAAAGAACATAAGTGGAAAAAGTCAGGACTCTGCAATGTGAACAGGGTTATGTGTCATCAATGGACAAGTGTCGCAACAACACTTCCACACTTTACTTAAAACTCGAGTATCTCCATAATGTGGGTAAGCATTATTTGTTGATCTTGCTTTAGATTGATGTGTGACAAAAACCATCCGTTTAAGCACAGGAAACACAACCCTGATCAAGGTAAGCTTACAAAATAAAAGGCTTAATCATGGAAAATAAAAATAAAGTTATCTTTTATGTAAAAAGAAAAACTTAGGATAAAATGTACTCCTGTGCCAATTTGAAAACACTAACCCTTTTGAAAACTAGGGCACAAAGTGAGGGTTTTAACTTATCCTTTAGGAATTTGAACTAGGGTTCTAATTTAGGCTCACCAGATAAACCAAAGGGCCTTGGTTTTTCTTTTATGGGGCAATCATCCGGTACATGCAAAAAATCAAGCTAACAACTAGTGCTAGTTCATTTGAAGGGACATTGTTGCTAAACAAGAAAACTAAATTTTCGTTAAAATTACAAAAGCTTTCAGGTGCTTTAAAATCGTTATTATTTAAAGTGTAAATTTAGTTTACTTATACATAACTCATTTTGGATTGATAATCCCTTTATTTTTTGTCGGTAATAATGTTTTCTTTGACCATCTTTTTGATATGACATTGAGGCTATTTCTACCCACCATACATAAAAGGTATTTAGTTTCATATCATTGTTACATAATTTTCTTTTCTTCCATTTATTGTACTATATTAAATTTATTGAACTAACAATTTAATTTTTTTTAAGGTGGAATTTACAAGCTTCTAAATTAAAAAATCAACTAATTACATCTTTTGAGGACCTATTTGGAAAAAACATTTTTAACACTACCCTACTTCTAAAAAGAGCATCTAGGCATATAAATACTATGAGGGATCAATATAGAAGGGGTCTTAAGGGGAACCCAAAGTATAATTGTCCTCCTATGATTCCACTGATGGAATGAAATGAAATAATAGAAGATGCAAAGGAGAAAAGGCTATGTGAAAATAGAGTAAATGAACCAACACATGGAAAAAGAAGGTATGTGATGATAGTATTAAGTACATTGTAATCATGCACTAATTAGTAATCTTTGTAAATATATAATCTAACATGCTTGAAACTATTCATAGACTGTAGGATGCATCTATGGCTACAAAAGCAAGACTAGAAAAGGTTGGCCAACACAAACTTGGCTCTGGTGGCTATATGAATCTTTAGTCTTGACTTGTAAGTATCAGCAATCAAATTTCATTTTTTTTTTAATATAATGTTGCAAACAATTTTTTTTAATGAAACCATACATGAAAAACTGATAATGTTTAGCAAAAAATATAGGGTATAGAATTCAATGTGGAGCTCATAGATGAAGATAGAAAAATTTCCTTAAAAGAAGGTTATAAAGGCATGGCTACACACCTATGCCAAGAATCTAAAAGCCTTGCCCAAGAATCTAGTGCACCAAATGAGACATAGGTAAATTGGTCAGATGAAAAGTAAAGGAAATTGAATAGTTGAGAAAATTATTTTTTGGTGTTAGTTTTGAACATAAATTGACTGCATAACAATGCACATATAATTTTACTATAGCCTTCATATCCTATCATAGAACCTACTCATAATGAAGGCCAAGATGTGCATTATAGTGGTGGAGGTGTTAATTTTTTATTGGAAATTAATTATGCAAATATAAATACAATTTAACATCTTCAATTGCAATTTGACATGTATCCTTTTTTTGAATATTTTAGAGCATGTTGAACATCATGGTAAATGATTGGAGCATGTTCCAAGTGTTCAACATGTTGAAGTGGTGGTGGATCAAAATGTTAATTTACATGATGTGGCATTTTTAGGTAAGAAAATTGCATGTTATGTTGTACTAGTACTTAATTATAGACTTGTAGCATTTAAAAAAAGAAAAAGAGCATGCCAATTTAACCCATTTACTTGTTCTTGCAATAGAGCCCCCTTTAGTGCAATAGCCTCCTACTCCTCCAAAGAGGAGAATCCATCATAATTTCACAATACATGTTCCACAAGAGGAGGACAATGAGCAAGATATTGATGCTCCTATCAACCTTTTTCTTAACAAAGCTAAGAAAAACAAAAAGAAGAAATGATGTTTTAATATGGTCTTTGATAAACCTTGTTGGATAATGAAATAACTTTGTTTTAAGTAATTATCTATGAATTTTGAGTACTAATATTGATTTTTATTTTATGATAATGAATAGTGTTATGTCTTATTGAAGTCTTGATTAGTATTGTGTATTAATGAATTTTATATCAAATTAATGAATGTTATGTGATTGTACTGATTCAATTTTATAGTTCATAAATGGACAAATGAATGAATGAAGTATGTAGTTAGATGATAATGGATAATTTAGATTGATGTTAGGGGGAGGGGTGTGAGACTAGATGAGCTTCCACCTTCATGTGGTTGGCCTTGTTAAATAGAGAATATTATAGTATTTTTGAAACCAAGTGAAGCTCAACTAACATGCCAAGGAATCATAAAACCCAAATCCATCTACCTCTCATATTCTCATCCCAATAAGTCATATTTTTTGCCACTTTTTGCATATTCAATATTCCATTATTTATAATCTTGATAATGGTAGCGTCCATCTCGTCGGTAAGTTGTTCCTATCCTATCCTTTTATTTTTAAAAATATGTCTATTTCTCTCCTACCACAACTCCCATATGACAATAGATGGTGTTGCACTCCATAATCCACCATACAAATAGTCCTTATTTCAAATAGATGTTTGTCTTTGGTCTTATCTATTTTGTAATTAGGTAATTATAGCCCTCCTTAGTGTTCTAGTTTGTAGTATTCATTTGATAGTTGCTTTGAACAACCTCAGCTCCATAAGAAATTCACAAACCATAGTCAATGAGGACTACTAGAGCAACCTTCATTATTGCATCCAAACCAAGGTAACCCATTTACTTTGTTTTTGTATACCAAGGAAAGATTTGTAAACTTATCTCCATATTCCAACTTTATTAAACTAATTTATCCTCTTTCTCTTTTGGTGCTTAGAATTGGTATTGTTATTCAAAGACAGTAGTAGAGAAAGTAGTGTGTGAGTATACAATGTTTAAAGGTAGCCTTCATTTGATAACATTACTAGGGTATGTTTAGTTTTGTTTGTTACTTTTTTATCTAATTTTAAATAACTTTCTAGGTTTGCATATATGTTTATAGAATTCAATAGAATGGTCCTACTCAAACATAATTCATGTTCATTCTCTATGGTTTTTTATATTAGCCCATGGAATTGGTTTAATGTGACTTTAGGAAATTCATCAGTAATGCAACCAGAATTTCCTTCACCTTGCAGTCCAATAAAGAAATTGCCTATATTTGAGAACCATGTCCTAGAAATCAATTTTGAGAAAGGTGAACATCCAAGTCTAGTGTTTGTTCTTGATTGTCCTTTCCAAGAATATTTTTCCAACCCAAATGAGTTCAAAGAAATAAGTTCAGGGTAAAATCATAGATCTGTGTCACCATTTATGATACCAAAACCTATTTTGGTCAAATCTCATTTCTCTATCAAAACTCAATTTTTTTCAAAAACTAAAAATAGCCTTTTATAGATCTCAGATTCAATAACATCATTACATAAACTTTTGAGTGTTTTGATTAGTTATAATATGTTATAATCTCAAAATATTATAAGACAATATTTCAACATTTTAGAAGATGCTCCCTCAAAAAAGAAATAAAATATTAAATCATATCGAAACAATTAAAAAATTATATTTATCTCTAGAGGAGAGAACCCTCTTCACAAATATGTAATTTTTTTTGAAGAAGGTATAGATTTGATAGGAAAGTTTTTATGGGAGGAAAAAACTATTGGATTCTGATAAGGTCAAACAGGAGTAATTATAACAAAGAAAATATACATCAAAAATAATTATTTCTTTTTCTATTCACTAGCTGTAGATGTCATCAATAGGATATTTTCAAATTTTTATTTTTATTTTTAAAAGATGATTTGCAATACTTGTTTGATGGGAACTACACCCTATATTTTTTACAATTAAAAAAGGGACTTCAAAATAAAATAAAATGAATAAATTCTTACTCAAAAAAATTATAAAAATTATACACATAAAATTCATCCAATTCTACACATTTCATTATTTTACATCATCTTCATATTTTAAACACAAATACCATTTTTTTGGTCATTAATGTTGAACTATCACATTCTGATATCATGCTTCTTTATAAAAGGTGACCTAGGTTTGTGCTTTTACCCTTCAATTCTTCATGGTATGTGAGATTTTTTCATTAGCTTAATTTTTTTCCAATGAAATCTAGAGCATATTTCATGTATTGTACACATTCTGAATTTATGTATTCAGCAGTTCTGATCCCCATGCTTATGTTTTAGAATTGTGCTTACAACTTCATCTACTCAAGTGTAAGAGGTCAAAAAGGCTAGTGCATAGGTCTAAAAATTTCCTATATGGGGACAACTTACATTTCAAAGATCATAAAATTGGAGATGAGAAAATTGCAAGGGAAAATACTTGCAACATGCCATCAGAGGATGGAACACCCCATATGTCCAACAATATATTTTCTACCATTGAAAGTTTAATATTGAATCTTTAAGAATGCATGGTATTTTTTTTTCAAAGGAATAGTTGCCTGATCTACTATATGTTAGAGATGTACTTGTTACTTCTAGTTTTATTGGGGATTCCAATACAATTTTTACCAGATGGCATTCCCCCTTCAATCCATTGGATCCCAATTTGTCAAATTGGTCAAATGTATGTGATCAAGGAAAAATTCATGTTTCTAAGTCACATTTGAAGTAAATATATTAAATGTAACCATTTTGGGTTGATAGAATGGTTGGAAGAGTAAAATGCAAAAGTTGCACAAAAGTTGTCAAGTGACTTCATAACTTATGTTGACAACATTTCACCAATGGCTAATTTTAGCTAAAAATTTGGTTGAGAGTAGTTGGGAAGGCTTAGAATGTATTTAAACACTCATGTACATGCCCAAAACAATGGTGTGGAAGGATCTGGGTTGTAAGACAACAAATCTGATAATGCAAAATTTTCTTTGCAAATTGGTGGTCGCAAATCTTCTTTCTACTTGAAATCATATTGGACATAATAGAATATTGTTCTAACATTCATTTGGTATGATTTTAAGTTGATTTAAAACATTATGTTCAATTCACCTTAACTATTCATGTAGACTATTATATTTGATAGTTTCTTTGCAGTTTGAGGCTTATCATGTGGATATGACGCATTCCACTTTATGTGACAACTATTCCTTGTGGAATGGATTTGGAATGGTGTATTATAGGATGTTATAATAAAACAAACTTGGTAGAAAAAACTTCTTTGTTTACCGACTGAGCTCGGTTAACACTGAGTCCTATGTTAATCGACCGAACTCGGTTAACACTGCATCCGTCTTTACTCGGTTAATATTGAGTTCTTAATTAACCGACCGAACTCGGTTAATGCTGAGTTCTTAGTTAATCGACTGAACTCGGTTAACACTGAGTTCTTAATTAACCGACCGAACTCGGTTAATGCTGAGTTCTTAGTTAACCGACTGAACTCGGTTAACACTGAGTTCTATGTTAACCGACTGAACTCGGTTAACACTGAGTTCTTCTTTACTCGGTTAATACTGTGAGAAAAGTGTTGTCACTAATGGCAAATAACTTTATGCCAACAATCTCCCCCTTTGGCATTAGTGACAAAAACAATTATGTATCAAAGTTTATGTACAGAAATTGACATACATTTCAAAAAGTTTCCAAAATTGTAGATCTTATTAGATGTATGTCTCCCCCATACAATATGCACAGTATTTACAGATCAATACATATATCTTTGCACGGATAGCTCTGAAGTTCTGAAGTTCTGTCTCCCCCTTTTTGACAATAATGCCAAATAACATATATTTACACTGAGATTTCAAAATGAGAGAAAAATTCTGAATGTACCTTGAGAATAAGAGCCAAAGTCTTATCCCAATTTTCTTGCAAAATTTTGCTGGAGGAGAGTGCAATTTGAATTTCTGCAGAAAGTTCAATCATATGATCTGCAACTGAGAAATTGTTGTCATGAATCAATGTTCTGGAATGAGCAATATGCTTTTGCATTGAAGTCATGACAGGAAGAATCATATTCTGGATATCTATGAGAGTAGACCTGATTCTTGCTTCCTCTCACAGCAATTCTGCCTGTTTCTCCGACAAAAATCTTATTTTATGATGATGGGATGAACTTGTACTGAGGTCAGATTGCAGCACTTGGGCACTGACCTTCATATCCTCATCAATTTAATTCAACTTTTCTTTTATATCCTTGGTATACTTAGTAACATCACAGAGTTTTCCAAAAAGTGAAGTTACATTATTAAAAGAATTCTCAAAATTATTCAAAATTGTAGAAAATTCTACCTGACTTAATGCAATATGCTGAGCAATGTGCTCAAGCACCTTATTGTCAAATTTCTTCTCTGCCTTTTCAATCAACTTTTCTTGGTTGGAGGTATCCTCATTGAATTTGTTTACAGCCTCTTCCAACTGAATCAAAATGTGTTGAGTAGAATCTACTTCAACACCTATAGCCTCTGTTATAATATTTTTAGCACTCTCAATGATGCTATATTCCAGATCTCTTTCATGCCGTAGCTATTTCTGCCTAGCCTTCTGCTCTAATAGCTGACTGAGCATTCTCATTTCATCAACTGATGTTGTATCAAGATCTATTTTAGGAAGGATAATGTCCTTATCCAAATCAATTTCCTCATCCAGTGTCTTGCTAGAAAACATGTATCTTTTTGCTTTACCAGCAAAGACTTCATCTTGACCCTTGTGAACTAAGACTATAGTTGATGAGGCAGGGCTGGCTGATAAGACTGGAATAGGACTATGTAAAGGAAGACTAAGAGATGTGCAAATGGTATCAAAAATTGATGTTGCTGTACAGGATGGAGTGGAAGAGCTAATAGTTGCAAAAAAAATTTTTAAGAGAAGTCAAAATTGTAGTATTTGTAGGTACACTTATTATACATTCTGCAGTAGAGGTTGATGTGCATGATGAACTTACTGCAGAGACTGATGGAGACTCGGTTAATGAAGGTGGCTGCAGCTCGGTTAATGAAGTGATTGGCACTTGCATAGATGGTATACGGAGCTAAGAGGACTTACCAGTAGAAGCTATTTCCATAGTTGATGTAACTGTTTTGGATGGAGAGTGTGGAAGAGATGCAATGACTTCAGCTGTAATTTGTACTGGATCTTCTTCCACCTTTGCTTGTTCTTTCTCCTCCATTTCTTTTTCAGCTTCTTCTTCCTCTAATTCTTTCTTAGCCTCTTCTTCCACTTCTAACATGATTGAATGAAGATCCTCTGGAATATCATCAATATCATCATCATCTTCATCATCATCACTGTTGTCAATGTCCTTGATTTCAACAGTATCATCACTGGATTTGTGTAGATGATAGATGTTTTTCCACATGTTTGTTGCATCATTTACCACATGCTCAATGTCTTTGACAAGTATCAAACAGGTGTGGAATCTAATCATCATATTGCCTTCGTGATCTTTCAGTGATGCTTTCACTTCAGCATTAGTGAAACTTGGCAGGAGATTCTTCAATGTCTGATCATAGATGTCTTTTACAGTCTTGGTTGTAGCTTCCCATCTGATTTGCAACTTCTCCAATAGTTCTTTGGAGATCTGGGAGGCTATCTGGTCCGGTGAGTATTTCCATTTACCCATCTTGTTCAGTACCAGTTCCTCAATCTGCATCTTTTCTTGTTCTGTTCTGGTTTCAAACTTCAATGCTTTGAAGTTTGTGAAGCTAGCACCTGCTTCTAATTGCTTCAATCTATCCTCAAATGTGAGTGGAGGCTTAACAAGTATAGGTTCTTTCTTTCCTTGTCTTGTTCTCCTGGAGAAGACTGCAGAGGCTTGCCTTTTAGGTTTGGTGATGATCACCTTGCCTTTCTTTTGTTGAGGCTCCTTTTCCTTGTCTGACTCGGTTTCCTCTTCTTCTTCTTCGTCTTCTCCTTTGCCTTCTGTTATCATAAGAGAGCCAACTTCCGTCTTCAGTTGGGTTATCTTTCTCTTTCCTTTGTTAATGGCCTGAGGAATTTTAATTTGGAGCTCAATTCTGGCCTTAGCTTGATCATATGTTCCAAAAATTGGTTGCCTTGGGTCTACTGGTTCATTCACCAGTGCTTCTATGATATCCCTGGCTTTGTCAATTTTTACCTCATAGGGAAGAGGTTTCACCCATGCTACTCGAGGCCTGGCTGCCTGAATGTATACCTTGTCGCAATCTACCATGAAGCATATGTCTTCCTTGTATTCTTCAACTAGTTTGGGTGGAATTCGGAACCTATGATTCATCTTTTCCTTAAATTCTTCAAAATAGTTATCCAAAATAATATCAAAATTTTCACCTAGTTCTGCAATGAACTCATTTATCTGATAAAGAATTGGTATATCTTTTCTCCATACTACTGATCCCTTTGATGGAAAAGATTTCTGAATATAGAAGAATAAACAAATCAAAAGCGAACCGAATTTGCAGGGATTGTTCTTGGAGGTTCTAATGCTTTCCATATTTTTATTGAATTGGGATAAAAGTAATTCTGATAAATCAAATTCTAAATTCTTCTTCACTATTTTGTACGCCAGATCCACAGCTTCACAGGGTACACTGTTTGGACGGCTTGAACTATAGATTTTGTGAGCAATGACGTGAATGCCAAATCTCAATTTGACGTCAGCTACAGTATTCAGCTTAAGTCCCCTACCATCCCATTCTACTTGGGTCAGTTTCTGCAATTCCTCCCGACCTAGGGTTTTGGTAGTCTTGGCTTTGCTCAGCATGGGGAGTCCAGTAATATTGTTAATCATTTTCTTTGTGATGAGCACTGGTTGCTCTAACCACAATTGGCCATTGTGAACTCGACTGAGTACATACCTAACCCATTTAACTTGAAATTTTCTTGGCAAGTGCGAAATGTGGGTTAACCCTTTTGTTTCAAGATTCTTATGTTCGGGTTTTAGGTTTCCATCTATGCTCATTTCACCTAGGGCATTATCAATTTCTAGGTTTCCAAGTTCTTGAATAGAGCATTTAAAATGAGATCTTATATCATTGACAAGAAGTACCTTTGAAGGAATTTGGGATTGAGCACCATTAGGGTCCAGTGATTCTGCAATAGCTGGTGCTAATTTGAAGTTCGGCGCCTTCCATTCCTCTCCTCTGACCAGCATTTCTGAGCCTTTCTTAGTCTTAGAGCTTCCACTTCTGAATGCCATTGTTACTTGATAGGTGTAGAAAAATTCTGAATTGATTCTTTCGCTCTTTTGAAAAATTCGCTCGGAAATGTCTTAAGCTCGCTCTGAAATTGTAGAAAATACCTTAGCTCTTTGTTCACAGTAAAAATTTAGATCAAATTTTGCCCCTTTTGATAACAAATTTTCCATAAATGTTTGTGTACGATGGCAGAAGAAATGACAGGTTGTCATCCACTAGCTCGGTAGATATTATCAACTCGGCGATCGAAAGAAAATATTGAAGTACCGACCTTACTCGGTTAGGTCACGAACTGACCTTGCTCGGTTGACACAACATGGTCAATGAAACTTAGTTGTGACCGACCGAACTCGACAAAGTCTCTTACCGACTCAACTCGGTAACTGCTACTCGGTTAATGAAGCTTTGTTACATCCAACCAAACTTGGTAAAGTATTGAACCATCTTGGAGTCAGAGTGTATCTACAATACTAATTTGATCCATCTTCTTCCTTTGGAGCTGCATAGGATAAATCTTGGAAAATGCAGTTCCAATGTTTCTTATATGAATACTAATTGGAAATGGTAGAGTCACCCACCTCTTGAGTGACACTCCTATCTGACTTATCTTGTTCGGTAGATTTTGGAATCCATTGCTGCTTCATTTGCTTTCGGATGTTATCTGCTTTGATTTTCTTTTCATCTTCAATTCTTTTGATATTCATTCAATTTTTGGCTATATGACCGAGTTCTGTACATGTATAGCACCTTACAGTTGTGTCCTTTTTCCTTAGGTGATGTCTGGCACAATTCATGCCAGTATGTCCATATTCTCCACAATAGTGACATCTGCACCAGGTGTTGTAGTCCCATCCGAATATGGCTTTGACAAGTTGTTCAGCTAGATTGAATGATTTGGATTTGCACTGGAATGCCTTGTGACCATGCTTTTTGCATTTGTAACAATTGCCTTCAAATTTTGGTTTTTCTTTACACTTATTTGCCTTGTGACCATGCTGATTGCAGTTGAAGCACTTACCATTGAATTTTGCTTTCCCATTGCTCCAGCATTTGTTTGATGTATGACCTATCTTGCCACAATGATTACAAGTGGATCTTTTATTCCTTTGTTCACCTTGCTTGGAGGATTCACCAACTTCCCTGTATCCAAGACCAGCTTTGCTTGTTTGTCTTTGAAGATTCTGCTCATTCAATTGATTTACGTCTACCTGAGATTTCATCATCCTTTCATTGACTTGCCTTTCAGAGATTAGGTCATTTTCCAATCTTTCATTGATTTGTCTTTCTGATCTCAAGTCATTCTTTAGACTTTCATTGATTTGCTTTTCAGTGTTCAAATCATTCCTTATTCTTTCATTTTGTGCTCTGAGAATCCTGATTTCTTCATTTGCATTGGTGAGTTGGTCTATGAGATCTTCATACTGATGAGTTTGATTGCGGATTTCATGACTTCTATCTTCTAGTTCTTCTTGTGCTTTGTTTCTTTGATCCAAAGCTTCACATAGCCTGATTGACTATATTTCTTGTTCTCTCTTAAGCTTTCTTACCTCTTCTTGCAGAGATCCATTCTTTTCTAGAAGTTCTTTGATTGCTTGGTCAGCTTCTTCTGAATTGCTTGATGGTAATAGGTCTTCAATCTTCACTTCAACATACTGATGATCATTCATTTGTTTTGCAAGATCCTTTCTTCTTTTTAGGGATTGAGAAAGATGTTCCTTTGCTTCTTTAAGTTGAACCATGGCCATTTCAAGATCTAACTTTTCATTTTCTATAACTTTCTCCAATCTGAATATCTCCATTGACTTTGATCTTTGCTCAAGCTGTCAAGCTTTGTCCTGAGAACCAAGTTAGCTCTGATACCAATTGTTGGAAATATTCAAGATATAACAGTTTACTGAGAGGGGAGGGGTGAATCAGTAAACATAAAATCTTAAATCAATTCATATTAACCAGTAAAATATTTAATCACCTAATCTGCAGTATGTAGACATTCATAACACATAAGCACAGAGATTTTGGTGACCCAGAAACCTTCCAAAATAGAAAGTAAAACTGGGGTGGGGATGAAACCCACAAATCTTCTTTACTGCAGTAGGAAGTTAGCCGGTTAAGGCATACAATGATCACTTCTGGTGATCTACCCTGTTAGGAGCATAAAGGATTGTTATATCCACCTTGTTAAAGGATTTGAAACATACTTCATAAGTATGCACTCTGTTAGGAGATTTGGTACAAAGACTGTTAAGTCTACCCTGTTAAAGGATTTATAAAAATTGATTCACCTGTTAGAATGAAACAGTGGATCTGAATACAACTGATTGCTGATAAGATCTGCTACGCTCTGATTGTCCTTGATATGACAGATAAAACTTTTCTGCTCCAATGCTGACTTTGCTGAAAACCTTCAAAATTCAGCTTACATGCTTTCGCACACATTCTTCACATACTTCATATATTTCCCATACATCTAGAATGATACAATACATTACATATTTATACCATCCTGGTTAAAATTACATGCAATGGTCGGCTGAATAAAAGTAGACAAAATTTAACTGAGTCGGCCGAATATCAAAACAAACTCGGTAGAACAAACTTCTTTGTTTACCGACTGAGCTCGGTTAACACTGAGTCCTATGTTAATCGACCGAACTCGGTTAACACTGCATCCGTCTTTACTCGGTTAATATTGAGTTCTTAATTAACTGATCGAACTCGATTAATGCTGAGTTCTTAGTTAACCGACTGAACTCGGTTAACACTGAGTTCTTAATTAACCGACCGAACTCGGTTAATGCTGAGTTCTTAGTTAACCGACTGAACTCAGTTAACACTGAGTTCTATGTTAACCAACTGAACTCGGTTAACACTGAGTTCTTTTTTACTCGGTTAATACTGTGAGAAAAGTGTTGTCACTAATGGCAAATAACTTTATGCCAACAATTAGGAGTGTAGAGGAGATCATGGGGATTACATGTCAATACCCTAAGGTAGAGGGTTAAAAGGGTAACTATGTATTCTCAATGCCATGTATTGGTCTGAGTGAGATCATTGAATAAGAGGGTAACTTTATGAATGATTATGTTTGTGAAGATGAAATACAAGGTTTTTGATCCATTGGTAGTACCTTGAAGTGCTTGGAGTCATGAGATTTATAAAGCCCTAGTTTTTTAATCTTAAAAGGGAGGGTTTTGTGGTTAGGTGTGAAGATGGGCATGAAACCACTTGATTCCTAGGAAATTTGAGGTTTGGCATTGTAACAAGATTGTTTTTTGGTCTAGATATTTAGAGAAAATTATTTAGAGGGTTCACTTTGTAAAAATGGCCTGATTGGGCTAGTTGTAACGGTTGCAGGGAATTGGTTCTGGGTGATGGTTCAAAGTACCTATATTTGAGTTCTAGATATATTTAATATCTCTAAAAAGGGTATTTAAACTATAGTTTTTTTTCCAAGTGGTTTTGAAGGTTTGTGAGTGGCTAAAATACCTATTTAGGAGGGCTAGTAGGGATTAAGGCCTAATAAGAGCATTTTGGGTCTTGGAGTTATAACCCTATGAAAGTTAAGTGTAGAACTTTGAATCAATTTGGTTTTAATGTTTTGATGTCCCTGGAAGTGTTGGGAAGGTCATTGAAGTTGGAATACCTATGTGAGTGAGGGTATTGGGTGAAACCTATTAAGGTGGAAGGTAGGTGTAAATTGGGAGATTGAAGATTTGATTGTAGAAGGATTGTTCATTGTTCATCGTGAATTAGTTAGGACCAATAACCTCTGCATTAGCTTGCAAATGATCTATATATCTTGTATGCTAGTTTGCATGAGGTTTTGGTTTCTCTTTGGTGATAGGAAGACAAATAGTTGGGAATTTTGATAGTGGTGTTAGCTCCTTCTATTTTTATTACCAAGTAATGCTTAAAGAGCCATGATAGCAATAGTAATGCTTTAGGTTTTGTGATATTTGTTTATTTTACTTAGGAGGCTGATTCTCTATTTTGCATTCAATTGAGTTCTATGTTTGGTGATGTTACTATTAAGAAATACATATTCCATTTGAAACTGGTTCATCTACAAGCACACTAGCAATGGTGCAATTCTCAGTTTAGTGATATTTATATTTTCACCCAGTGGGCTAATCTATATATCTTGTATGCTAGTTTTCATGAGGTTTTGGTTTCTCTTTGGTGATAGGAAGACAAATAGTTGGGAATTTTGATAGTGGTGTTAACCCATTTAATAGTTCACATGTTGAATGTTTAAAGGTTCTCTCCTTTCTCTTGTCTTTAAATCACATACTTTTAGTTTGTACTTTTCTTTTTCTTTCATGTTCTTAGCTTAACTTTGTTTTTATTTACTTGCTTTACCTTATTGTAACTTCTAATATGACCATTTGTAGCCTATCCATACAAGATGGAAATGTGTTGAATTGGCACCCTAAATCTCAATTGTAGTCCTTTGAGTTATGTAGGTGTCTTGGATAAAGAGCTCACTTAGCCTACTAGTTAGTCTTAGTTGTTTGCTCTTTTTTCTATACCCTAAATATCCTTACCATCTTGTATCATTGAGTTATTTCATTAATCATTAGTTAGTATTATAATTAGGACCATTTTATTTAATCTAACCAAATCTACCTAGCTTTTTAGAACACTATTATAAGTGAAGTGGTGTTAGGCCATTCATCAAATTGAGTTTTCTATGCAATAGATTTGATTCCCCTCTTATTTCTAATTTTCCACTTATGTACTTGCCATAGTGTCTTAAGCTATTGTACATCCATGATCCATCCCCAGTCAAAAGTTTCAGCATCATAGAAGAAACAAAAAATGGCTCATGTGTTTCCATCTCTACCAATACCACCACATTCAACAATGCATCCTTTGCCAACTACTGTAATAGCATAGCTTTCATCATCAGCAAAAAGGGGAGCTTCTCTTGAACTAAGAACAAGAAAACAAAAGTAGTGAGCAATTAATTTCTAAATTTTCTCAATTATTATTTTTTCTATTTCTTTAAATATTTTCTTTCTAAATTGTTCCAAGTATTTATAAGTTCTATAATAAAAGAGAATTGTTGTTTACTACAAAGTCAAAAAATGCCTATGTTGTCTGCCCTAATCAAGACTCACTAATTACCTCCTACTCTTCTAATAGTAGGGAGAGGACAGTTTGGGAACTGAGGACCATCAAAGCCTTTGGGTTTGAGTAAAGTTGTAGCTCTTGACCCCTTGGTGGGCAATAAATTGAGGACAAGGTGGCCAAAAGACAATACATTTTATGAGGCTGTTAGTACCAACTATGATCCAATTAAGGTATTGAAATTATTTAAGTTTAATGTTAATAATTTGATTTTTTTTTATGGAAATTTATGATATCTATGTGAAATATTGCTGCTCGGTAAAAAAAAAATTGTTATAACACAAGGCCACTGAAAAAACCTTATAGTTGAAGAGGTCCCACTTCATATATTGTAGTGTTGTTGCCACAATATTTTGTTTTCTACTTGGTTTTTTTTCTTGCAAGGTTGGGGTTTTAAAGATTACACTACCACAAATTTGGTATCTTTTAGCATACTTTCGTTCATTATGTGTTATTTGAAAAACCTAGATCCATGACTTATGTTTACCTTTTTAGTATAGATGACAAGTTTGAATATTATTCATGATTACTAAGGATCTGAAATTGAAAAAAATTATAGCAATTTCAACCAAAATTTGTCAAAAATTGAGTCCAAATTTACTAGTGTAATGTTATCATGTTTTGATTGTCTTCAAGTTCAATAAATAGGATCTCAAGAGTTGTTTCCCTATGAATTTTTGAAAAATTATGTATGTTGTTTTCGTACTTTTGAAAGGAATATTTTTGAACTCTAAGAAATGATAATACTACCTTCATAATAATGTTCATTTGACTGAGTTTATATTTCTAGCATCAAATATCTTTAAGGCTTTGTATCAATATCTCTTATTAGCTCAATTTAGAAAATTGTGTGACTGAATTCATGTAAGGTTATGTAGATAACAGAAAATCTTACAAATAATGTAGTGTCTTTCTAGCAATGCCATCTTGAATTGTGGGCATGCCTAGTTCTATCAAATAGCATCATTTTAAGTCATAAACATAGATCAGGCAACCCTTGTTTTGTCTCACTAGCAATGTCATCTTACATTATGATAATTCTGAGTTCTATTGATTAACATCATTGTATGACATAAATGTTGGAAATAATTGCTTACATGTGCCATTGAAGAGTAGTTTTTAATAATTTTCACATGGGCTTTATGATGTGGTCATAACAATCTTGCTCTTTTTGGTTGAATATAGGCAGCTCCTATAAACATTATTGTAGGTTCTCAAGTATGGGTGCAAGATTTTGAAGTGGCCTGGATTGATGGAGAAGTCCTAGAGATCAAAGGTCAGTAGGTTAAAGTTTAGATAGTTGATGGAAAGTTGGTAAGTATACAGATTTATTTTGAATGACAATCTATTTAGATCTCTTTTTTAATTTATTGTGACTTCTTACAATTGGTTTAACAAAATCCTACCAATGGCAATAGGTTTGTAGGAAAACTTTTTTTTTTCAGAGTGGTAAATGCTTTGACCTAGAGCTATGAACTAGTGAGGACACAAATAAGGGACCTCATCCCCATTAGATTTGAACCTTGATGGCAAGGATAACAACTCAACAACTTAACCATCATAACATGCCACTATTGGCACAAGTTTGTAGGAAAACTAATGGCTTATGTCTAGGAATATTATTTCTAGTGTTTCTTTGTGGATTGTTTATGCTTGCTTTTTGGTCAATGGTTAAATAGATTCTTTTTCAGAGAAGCTATGTTGCACATATTTCTTTTTTAGGACTGCTTTCATTTCCTCCTAGCAATATAATGATACTTTATGCTTACTAGCCTTGTTCTCCACATTTATGGTGACCACACAAGACATCAACATAGCTCTTTTGGCATCAATAAATCCACTTTTTGTAACGCATTATTAGATATCTTGAAACTCAACAAAGCCAAGAAATCTGCTCTAGTTGTATGCTTACTCCTTTCACCAAATATCCTACACTCCCTTCACTCCCAACACTAATTTTTATAGAGTTGCTAGGTACTAGCCATACAAAGTTTCTTTAAGGCAATGACTAAGATTGAGCAAAGAGAAATGGGTTCCAAGAGCGTTCTTACAACTTCAGACCATTCCAACCATCTCCAACAACCAATGGAATATCAATACTAGACAGAGAAACATTTAACTGAACACATGCACTAAACAATAGCTAATACATTGTCATACACCATGAGAATGCAAGCTCAAAATAATAATCCTTCACAAATGTGGCCACCTTACTTGAATAAATTAAAGCATGATGATAGTGCAAGCCTATGCGTCACATAGGATGGGCTACTATTTAAATACATGTTGAATAGGAAGCAAAACCATTGTCGCCTTGGGAATTTTTCCAAAACTAGAAAATTAAAGGCATGTAAACACACTACAATCCTCATTGCATACAACTCTTTTTGTCTTCTTTTGTATGAAACTCTAACTTTTTCTAACCATATTTTTAAATGCTAGGCATGGTTTCAGTATTTATTTCACAATTCACAAAGAGATCCGCCACCTTATTCTCTTCTCTTAGGACATTGTTGAAGAAATATTGTAAATGTATTCTCCATGTTAATAAGCATTAGAGAGTAATACCTTAGCTTTCCTATTGTTACATCTCCTATTTTTTAGATCTATAATTATAGTCTTCAAGTCCCCTTCCATTTTAAAATTATGAATGTCATTCACCTTCCCCATTTGAAAGCCTCCAATCACCACGAGCCATTCCACCTCATTAGTAGAATTCATTCCAGGGAATAAAAGATACCATGTGATGAAACTTCCACTCTTTTCATGAAATTCAACACTAGAAGGCTTGCTTGGATTAGCCCTAGGACTACCATCCTAGTTTGATATCCTTGAAGTAAAGGCTTTCAATACACATTTTTATGCTAATTTGTTTTTCTTTGAACCTATTAACTGGGGTTCAGTGATCATAAATTTTACTCATATAATATAATTAATAATGCTACCGCTAGTAATTCCCATATAATTAGCTATCTATATTCTATATTTTTAACTAATATAAGTTTTTATTATGGCTTTGGATGTTTGAAGCTATATGCCAAAAATTAGTTATATTCTAATCTGTGTGACTTATTTTCAAAGAAAACCTTGCAATAAAATTCAATCCAGTGACTTGGGTCCAGAGATAACTATTTAATTAAGCATTATCTTTGAGGATATAATTTCTATAATGAATACTTTATCTTATCAAAGATAAAATACATAATCATGTTTCAACAAGTTTTAGATAAAGGTAAAGGTACAAGTAGCACTATCAACTCTCTCAGAGTCTCAGCAATTGTTCTGAAAGGGTGTTTCTTCATCTGCATCATTTGAAGTTGAGAAGAGATGTGGGGCTACTTCCAGGTTTTATGTGCTAAATGATAGATAATTTAAGAACTAAAACAACAATGCTGGTAGTTCCTGTGCTATGTCAGGAATTCTTTAGCTCCAAAATGCCAAAGCTAAACTACTCATTTATTTGTAGCACAAACACAAATTACCATATGTCATCATAGAAAATGTGTTTATCCATGTTGTGCATTGTGAATTCTTCAAATCATCATCAATACCATCAATAAAAAAATGTGCCTTGTTTGAGGTCTATTAAAAAATATTGGAGTAATGGACACTTTTTTTTATCATTCCTAGTAGTTGGAATTGTGAATGTTATCCCAAAAAATTATGGTTATTACCAAAATTCAAAATAGGATTGTGAGCTTTTAGAATTCAGATATGCTTTTGGCAAGTTCAAACATGTTTTATAGATCAAAAGAATTTTCCATATAGTTTGCAACAATATAACAACTTTGTAGTTAGGGTCATAAAATAAGGTGACCAATGACAACCTATGGATTTTTAAATTTCGTCTCTGTATGTTTAAGCTTTGGCAGTTTTCATGTCATTAATCTTCTTTGACTAGGCCCTTTACTTTTGTTGAATTCAATTACAATACCTTGTAAAGTATAAACAAATTAAAGCTTTGGACTGTAAAATTTTTCATTTTTTTTGTATTTTACTTTTCCTTAGACACTGAATTGTTTGGTATTAGTTATTCACATTGTCAACTTTTCATGGGAATCCCTTTTCTTTTGTGATAATCTCAAGATTTTTTTTCATAAGAAAAGTTTTTAATGGATAAGTTGGTTACATCTTGACTTGTTGAATCTTTCTCAAGTTCTAGTCACTTGACTTTGGCCAATTTTACACTAAGATAATCGAAATGCTATGGTCAATGCTCTTGCTTTGCATTTTGTTACTTGTATGAAATTATGGTATCATAAATGATATTTAAAATAGAAATTAATATATTATGTGCAAAGAGAAAGTTAAGAAATGTGCACATTAGTTACACAAACTATTATAGCATGACATTTCTAGTGCATGGTTATTTGTTTATTGATAGGTGTGTTTTTCTTACAAAAAACTTGGCTAGTACATTATGTTAAAGCATAGTTGTATAGATCTATTTCAACTCAATTACCATTTCCTGCTATCCCATCTTGAACAATATAATAATTTTATAAAAATCATCCTATTATTTTCTAAAATGAGCACATCCCAAAGGTAGTTAGTCCAATGATGACATAGTGATAATGATTTGAGAAAGATCTCAATGTAAGTCTTTTGTTGGGTATCTAACATGCCCAGTCCATAACCCTTAAATCAACAATGTTGACCAAGTCGAGATTAGAAACCTTATTCAACATGCTTTCACTTATTTTTTCTACTTCAGCTTCTACATCAACACTCATATAGGGGATAGGAGCCCACGACAAAGATGAAGACTATCAATCTATGGTGCAAGTTAATCAATGATGAAGTGGGCAATGAAGAAGTGCCCTCTCCATAGCCCTTACAACCACAATGTTGACCTCATGGAGATTAGAAACCTTATATTAATTGGTGGCTTTGACCCCAAAAAAATTGGCTACATCTACATCACTCACATAATTGATGGTGCCCTACCCATAAATGCCCATTTGTTCCATGTTGTATCAAGCAATTGTTTCTTATCCAAGCCATTTAATTTGCAACCTTTTAAATCTTTGCAAAGATAAATTTTGAGTAGGAGAACTTTTCTTCTCAAAGGTTCCTTTGATTGTAAAGCATCCATTCCATTATCTGTTGAACTAGATATGTCTTGTTTGTTGAACAAATAATGGAATGGATACTTTAAAATTAGAGGACACCTTTGACAGGACAAATTTTCCTACTCCTGCTCTAGCTTTATCTTTGTAGAGACTTAAAAGGTTGCAAATTAAATGGTTTGGATAAGAAATAATTTCTTGATATATCGTATAAAAGAAAATTGACCAAATAGTGGTGGAAATTTTGACCAATTCTTGATAGTTTTCTACCAAGAATTGGTCAAAATTTCCACCAATTTTTTAAAAAATTAACCAACATTGGTTGAAATTTTGACCAATTCTTGATAGTTTTCTATGAAGACTTGGTCAAAATTTCCACCAATTATAAAAAAAATTGACCAAACATTGGTGGAAATTTTGATCAATTCTTGATAGTTTTCTACCAAGATGTGGTCAAAATTTCCACCAATTATAAAAAGAAATTGACCAAACATTGGTGAAAATTTTGACCAATTATTGATATTTTTCTACCAAGAATTCATTGAAACTTCCACCAATTCTATAAAAAATTTGACCAAACATTAGTGGAAATTTTGACCAACAATGGCAAATCAGAGATAGAATTTTTTTTTAAAAATTGACGAATGCATTCGTCAAAATTTTGACCAACCTACAAGTTGGTCAAAATTTTGATGAGAAAATTTACTACGACCTACTTGGTCAAAATTTGACCAACTTGGGTCAAAATTTTGACCAATATTCATCAAAAATTGAGTCCAAATTTACTAGTGTAACAACTCCCACTACATGTGCAATATTTATGTAGGAGCATCCAGTGGCATAAGGAAAATCTTGTATCACCCAATAATATTCTTAGCATTAGTGTCTATTTAATGTGTTTTTATATTTGGATGCCCATTTAGTCCATATAGAGATTCCAACTCTCATAGTTCCACTATTGGTTTTCTAGGTTAGTGTTTTTTAGAACCTTGAGATATGTGCTAGTGAAGAAAATAGGTTATTTTTGAATTGAGCCACAATTATGCTGAGTTAGAAGGTATAAGTTTTAGGGATGATTGTATTTTTAATTTCAAGTACTCTAGAAAAAACAATCAGGTCAAAAGGCTTTATGGTTTGAAAGTTATTATAGTTTTAAGTTGCCTGGAGACCCCTTAAGATTGCTTCAAAGTCAGATTTGAGGCACTAAATGGACTTGTACAAGACCAAAAAATTGGGGATAAAACTAGTCCATATGGCTATAGAGCATTTTGAGAGATTTCTGAAAATGTAAACGCTTTGTCAATAAAAGTCCTAGATCAAAAATTATACCTCCCAAAAGTTGTACTATTTTTGGATTCTTCTAATTTTGCACCAACTTTTGACATGTCTTCCAGAACATTATACTTTGGTGGTGGATGCCAAATGACATATTCTAAAATGTATTCCTATCCCTAAACCTAATTCAGGTTACTTAAGGCTATTTCTTGCATTGTAAAGGCAGATTTTGTGAAGTTTGGGAGAAGGTACTATGAGAAGGGATTTTCTCTAGAATCTGATATCATTGTAAGCCCATAGAGCATGTAGTTGAGTTTATTTTTTTTGTACTAAATGTAATAGCATATCATTTCTGATAATAAAATTCTCCTTTTCCTATTTTGTTCATTTTGTCTTGGGTTGTACTCTCATCAAATATCTAGCCTAGTACATACCATGGCATACATCAAACTTCCTATAGTTGAAACATAGGGTACCTTGGATACTTTGTCCTCCTCTTCTCGTTTCTTGGGACACATCTCTGTAGTCAATTTTAAATGACCAAGTAAAGGTGTGTTGATAGTTTTAGCATTCTCCATAGAGAAATGTTACAACACCTTCTCAATATAACTAGCTTGAGATAAAGTCAATTTTCTAGTTTTTCTACCTCTACAAATCTCCATTCTAGGGATTTTCTTTTCTTCCGCCAACTCCTTCATAAAAAATGAATGTGCTAATTTTCATTTTAACCCCTTAATGTGATCCATGTTAGAACTAGGTGTAAACATATCATCAAAATATGAACATAAAATAACATACATATCATCATCTAACCTCTTAAAACAAACACAATGGTCTAAATGACACAGGGTGTAACAATGCTCATGCATAAAACTATCAAATTTTAGATACCACTATTGAGGTGCCTTCTTCAAGCCCTATAAACCTTTCTGCAATCTTCACACTAAATTCTCCTTACATTTGACCTCAAATCTCTGTGGTTGTGGCATATATATCTCTTCATCCAAATCACCACAAAGAAAGATTATTTAGCACCAAGTTGCTCCAAATGCAAATCTTCAATAGCCACAATACTTAAAATAGTGCAATTTGAAGTCATTTTACAACAAGAGAAAATTTCTCATCAAAATCAATGCCTTTTTTCTATGTAAATCCTTTTTTAAATAACTTGTCTTTAAATCATCTCTTACCTGCATCCTCTTCTTTCAACCTATACACCCATTTATCCTGTAATCCCTTTTACCTACAAGCAACTTACATAAATCCCAAGTCTTATTTTTCAGCAAGGAGTTCATTTCTTCTATCATTGTTGACTCCCACTAAATCTTTGTATCCACCTACAAAACTTCATCATAGCATTTAGGTTCATCAGCATCTGTTAATAAAATATAAAACAAAGAGGGAGAAATTTTTTCTGGAGGTCTATTTAGCCTTGTTGACCATATAACAATCACTAGAATGTGTGGTATTTTTTGTTATAGTTTTTATAGAGCATGAGGGACTACTGTAACATCATCCTTTTGGGTATCATCCAACCCTACATAATCATTTTCTTTCTTCCCATGTTTCTACAACAGATCTTTGTACAACACTTTCTCATTGAATATGACATTCATGCTTCTTACAATTTTATGATTTTCAAAATCTCAAAGCCTTTAACCAAATTCATCATTTTCATATACAACAAACATACATTTCTTTGACTTAGCTTCTAGCTTGGTTCTATTTTTATAATCTATATGTGCAAAGCTTCATAGCCAAAGGTTTTGAGAAAATAATAACTCACCTTCTTACGAGTCCATGCTTCATCTAGAATACCACAACCCCAAGGAGTAGAGGGACCTCTATTAATTGAATATACAATAGTATTGACAACCTTTGACCACATGCTTAAGGGAAGCCCAACATGCAACCTCATGATCCTTGCATGCTCCATTATTATCATGTTCATGCATTCAACCACTCCATTTTCCCATGGAGCCCTTGGAATAGTTTTGTGTCTATGAATACCATTAGTGGAGAAATAATCTTCAAATTTATAACTACAATACTCACTACCATTATCAAATCTAAGACATTTTAATATTTTACCAGTCTCATTTTCAACCAAGCATTTCCATTTCTTAAAGGTTTGAAATTTATCATATTTTTGTCTAAGGAAATAGACCCATACTTTTCTATTTGCATCATCAATGAATGTAACATAATAATGAGAGCCACCAAGAGAAGATGCATGAGGTAATCCCCATACATCTATATGCATAACCTCTAATTTATTATTTTTCTTTTCATTTCCACTCTTCACAAAACTCACTATCTTTTATTTTCTATACACACAACTTTCACCAAAAATCTATATTGACACATTTCAAACCTAGTAAAACATTCCTAACCTATACAAATATATAAGGTGTCCACTTTCACACCTTCTTTTACTACAAGGGAATATTTTAAAACCTTCTATTTTTTTTCATTAAAAGCAACTACACAACCCTCAAACACCTAGTTGCCTTGCTGAAACTAAATTCCTACTTAGACTTGGAACATGTTTTACCTCTTGTAGTGACCAATGATTACCATTCTACAACTTAATCTTAATTTTTCCTTTTCCAACAATGTGACAAGGTTCATTATCCCCCAAATAAACAATCCCAAAATCCCCTTGGACATAATCTAGGAAATAACATCTATGGGGAGTAGCATGAAATGAAGCCCCTAAATCTAAAACCCATGAATAATTAACACTTTCAAAAGAAAGAAGAAAATCATCCTCATCAGATTTATTACTTGCCATATTTTCCTCCTTGTTCATGTCTTGTTTACCTCCTTCATTGTTCTTTCGGGTCCAACAACATTTCTTCTTTTTCTCTGGTTCTCCATAGTACCTGCAATCATTTGGTCATTTTGATTGAGACCTCTTCCCCTTTAATTTTCCTCTTGATTTCCCACAATTTCTAGAATTGTTTCCTCACTCAGTCCTTATACTTCTTCTTTGTGCATTCAAAACACTTTATGGTGTAGATCCACCTAAGATATTTCTACGAATTTCCTCACTCAGAATAACACCAATCACATCATCAAATTTTAGGGTATTAGATCCAAAAATAGAATTACTCACAACCATGACCAAGCCATTCCATCTTTCAAGCAAAAAATACAAAATTAAGAGGGCCCTAATTTATTCATCAAAATTAACATTCACAAAAAATAACTAACTAGTAATCATATTAAACTCATTTAAATGATTTTTAACCAATCAACCTTCTGCAATCTTCATATTAAATAAATGCTTCATGAGAAATACTTTGTTTGAAGTACATGGATTTTCATATAATTTTGCTAGGGTTTGTATCAACTCTTTGATCATATTTTCTTTTGTAATATTAAATGCCACTAATTGTGCTAAGCATAAATGAATACTTCCAAGTGCCTTTCTATCCAAAATCTCTCAGTCCTCATCTATCACATCAATTTGTTTCTTATTTTTTCCTTGTAATGGCTGCCATAAATCCTTCTAATAAAGATATTCCTCTATTTTCATCTTCCATAACTTAAATTTTTGCCAATTAAATTTCTCAACCTTTAGCTCACTCTCATCTATCATCACCCCCACTCAATTATGAGACTTTCCAGCAGAGGATAACTAAAACAATTAGGCTCTGATACTACTTGTTAGGATTTAAACAGATAGAAATAATAATTGCATGCAAATATAATCAATATCAAAAAATATAAATCACATACAAGAGAAAACAAGAAAAAAAGATTTAACATAGTTCATCCAATACCTAGGTTATTTCCACCAACAACAAGTCTAATATTTTATTATCCAGTGATTACAACTTGATTACAATTTGTAATCCCTTATAGCTTAATACCATTGCAGGAAGCTATTATTGTATCACACATTATGAAATACCTAAACCTAAGCCATTTATACAAGTATTTTTTCTGCTTCAGGGTTATAATTAGTTACAATATGTTGGCCCAAAAATGCTGATAAAATAGCCCCCAAAATAACTTCTCTGGGGCTACACCCCCAAACTCCTGCTCAAGGCCTAACCTGACCCTAAACCCCACCAATGGAGTATGTATAGTAATTTTCTAATTAGTCACCACAAACTAATAATCCTAACCAAATTTAGAGTTCCTAGAAAGAATGTTGTTGACAATCGCATGTATTTTAGATCAAAGGAACTTTCAATATTTTGCAGTAAATATGGCATTCGAGTTTCTTTCTCTTCTTCTTATCATACTCAAGGGAATGGAAAAGTTGAATCTAGTAATAAAAGTATACTAAATATTATCTAAAAGATGTTGGGTAACAATAAGAAAGCTTGGGATTCCAAGTTACATGTTTTAGTATGGGCAAATAGAATCATAAATAAAAACACCACAGATCTTTCAGTATTTGAGCTTGTATATGGGAAAGAAGCTAAGCTTCCAAAAAATAATTTGTTACCAGTTTACATGTTCATTAAAAATGAACAGATATAGGACATATACTTTATGGATAAAAGACTTAATGCATTAGCATAATTAGATTAAAATAGAAGAACAGTGTTAGAGCATAACATTGAGAGACAAAAAGGGATAAACATCTTCATGATAAGAAATAAAAGGATAGAAATTTTAATATTGGTGATTGGGTTCTTAAATGGAATGTTAAGGATCAAGTCAAAGGAAAGAATGGAAAGTTTGACGGTCTATGGTTAGGACCTTTTGTGATATCTAAAAAGGAAGGAGAGCTTTCATTTCTTCTATAGGACATAGATGGGAATGTAAAGGAATTTTCTATTCATACCCAATTTCTTAAACCCTTTTTAAAATAAATAAAAATGGCACATCATTTTTGTATATGATTAAGTTAGGACTGATTTTATTTTCTTTCTTCTTGCATAGATAATTGGATTCTTATCATATTCATATGAATACTCATCCCCAAATAGAGCCACTGATGGAGCTTCAAAAAATGTGTTCTCAATTATCAAATTATGCCTCATTTTGAATGCTTTAAATGTGAAATTATGTGATCTAACCATTTTTGGAGTTTTGGCTATGTAATAAAATAGGGATTTGATTTCACAAATTCAAAAACAAAGTATCATGGCTCCTCCAATTTTGTGATTTCGCTAAGTAGCAAATAAGAATTCTCTAATTTCGTGATTTTGTTGGGTATTGAGAGTTAGTCATCCAATTTTGTGATTTTGCATCAAAAGGGATTTATCTATTCTAATATCATGATTTTCATTTGATCATAGATTATTTAGTCAAATTTTTCCATTTTGCAACTTGTGACCTCCTGACATGTGAATTTCACAATTTCTTTTTGGGATGAATTCTTTAGGATCATAAATGCAAAAATTGATATTTAAAGGAGAATTTCTTCAGTACTATGAAAAGACATACACATTAAAAGGCTAAGTATCTTTTCATTTGTCTTAAATTAGCCCTAAAATAGATGTGACAATTTCTTGATGTTTGCATGTGCGAATAGCTTATTGAATTTGATGCATCACCTGACCATTGGTTAAGGACATTATAAAGATGATTTCACATGTAACATTTTTGTTCTAGAAGATTTTTCTATTATGTGGTTGTGTAGGTATAGGGATTCTCTACCATGGGATTACCAATCTAGGCTTATAATGAAGAAGATGATCTAAATCTAGTCATGCAACTGGATCTATCACTAACCTAGGAAGATCAATTGGACATCCTAAATATCATGTATGCAGTTGTATGGGAACTATGAATAAGTTATGTCAATTTTATTAGTGATACCCATGAACTAGAACTTGAAGAAGATAGAGCTGAGGTCCATGCCGTCTTGCCTGAGTTTGATGACCTTTGTGGGAACCATATGACACGAGAATTATAGTTTTATTTTAAGCTTCTTAAAATCTTTGTGATTGAAATTTTTTGTTAATGGTTATAATTAGTTATTAGTTAGTTTCTTTTTTAAAGGTCTAAAGCTTTTTTCACCCTTTTGCCTTCTATAAGAAAGGGCACCATGGCTTTAGATAGATATAAAAAAGATAAAGATACTAAAATGAAATTTCTTCATAATGCATATATGCAATGTAGGGTAGACATTGCAACCAGTTACAACCTAATTGTTTTAGAATCACTACAAGTACTTTGTTTCCTTTCCAAGGCATGAAAATTGATCATAAATATTTTCATATGTAAAATTGTCTTCTTGGATTTATATTATTGTTGATAGATTGAAGTCAAGGTAAATCCTTGATAAGAAAAACCTATTAAGGTGTTCTATATAATTGATCTTCATCTTATTGAAGTTAAACTTAATTAACTAGGGTTTGAGTACTTTGAGTTCTCTATCCAAAAATTGATGGTAGCATGCCTATCTCCAAGTGATTTGACTTTTGTAGTGAATATTATAATTAACTCTATTCTCCCACCAGAAAAGGGATGGTCTTTTATTTACTCTAAGGAAAAAGTACAATTTTTTGGAAGGTGGTATTCTTTTTCCCACTCATTCTCCATAT